>JARQAD010000003.1:45622610-46222610 GCA_029955455.1 Quercus agrifolia | reverse complement strand
GATAGCAAATCCCCTTGTATTAAACCTCTTGAACTACCAAAAAAATCAGCTGGAAACCTATTAATCAAAACAGAGAACTGAACTGTGGATATACAAGAACAAATCCACTTACACCACTTCACTCCAAAGCCCATTATATGCAACAAATTCAACAAAGCCTCCCAATTCACATGATCGTAGGCTTTCTCAATATCAAGTTTACAAATGACTCTAGGAACCCTACTCTTCCCTCGGCTATCCACATACTCATTCACAATAAGAACCGAGTCAAGAATTTGTCTCCCACCCACAAAACTATTTTGAGTCTCAGAAATCAGCTGATCTAAAACCACTCTCAATCGATTTGCCAAAACCTTAGACAAGATTTTATACACACTCCCCACCAAGCTAATAGGTCAGAAATCTCTAATATTAGAGGCGTCATTCTTTTTAGGAATTAATGCAATGAAGATAGCATTAAGGGATTTTTTAAACTTACAATGTTGATAAAACTCTTCAAAGACCACTAAGACGTCTTTCTCCCAACAACGATGATAAAACGCCATAGTAAACCCATCCAGACTTGGAGCTTTGTCCCCTTCCAAGTCACTTACAACTTGAAGTATCTTCTCTCTCTCAAACTTCCTTTCAAGCCAAACCCTCTCCATATCCCCAATACGATCAAATTCCAAACCCTCCACAAAAGGCCTCCACCCCTTTGTCTCCTTATACAAAGTTTTATAAAATTGTACTACCTGATTAATTACCTTAGATTCCTCCTCAAAAACCACCCCATCCACCTCCAAAGTCCTTAGATGATTAAATCTTCTATGGGAGTTAGCCATTTTGTGAAAAAACTTGGTGTTATTATCCCCTTCCTTGATACATAACATCTTAGATTTTTGTCTCCAGGAAATTTCTTCCAAAGAAAGAAGATGCTCCACTTGGGACCTTAAAGCTACCCTATGACCTTTCTCCCCAACAGTGAGACCAAAGTCCCCTTTCTTGGCGTCTAATTTTTTCAGCTCCTCCAATAATTGTTTCTTTTGACGTTCTACATTACCAAACTCTCGTCGAAGCCCCAACTATGGAAATTTAAAAAAAAAAAGAAAAAGTTATATCTTCACTTAATTTGAACTATATGTATTTTGGGTAGAGTTTAGGGTATAACCCTCATGCAAATATGATTATTATTTTAGTGCTATTTTTTTTTCTTGTTTTTTATAACTTGATAGTTGGGAGGATTGATCCGTAACTGTTTCTATTGAAAACATCAAGAGGTATAAGTTGAAATCTAGATAAAAAATCTTGTAATTGCTATTAGATACTCTAAATCTTTTGTTAAAAACTTTGCAGGGAGAGAGAACAGTGAACTCCGTAAGTATGTATTATTTAAGCAGTATCTTCGTGACGGTAATTGGGCCGCAGCAAATCAGTTCATTATTTCCAATCCGGGGGCAGAGAGTGCAATAATTTCAAATACAAGAAGTACAGCTTTACACATTGCTATCATTGCTGGACATCTGCATATTGTGAAGGAGTTGGTAAACATGTTACCCACAGACAAATTAAGAATGACGGATAAAGATGGTAATACGGTTCTTGGTTGTTGTGCTCTTGTTGGAAACACCGAGATGGCAAAATGCATAGTTGAAAAGTGTCCAATGTTACTTAGCATTGGCAGCGGAAACGAATTTGACAGACTCATTCCAGTCGTGATGGCTCTAACGCGTAACTCCAATTCAATAGCTATGGCTCAATATCTCTATTCTGTAACTCCTCCAGGAAGTCTAAGTCCTGGAAAGGGCAGTGTAAATGGTGCTACGTTTGTTACTCGATGCATTTATTCAAAACATTTTGGTAAGAAGTTTAATTAGATTTGACTATACACTCGTCATTATTATTACTATTATTTGACAATAACTCATTATTTCTATGCTTTCAAATATTAGCTATGATTCCCTTTCAATTAGTTCCTTCTGTTTGCAACTCAATAGATATGGCTTTGGATGTGCTGGAAAAATTCCCTACTTTGGTGAATGCTTTAGATATCGAGAAGGAGTCCCCTGTGCTGGCATTAGCTAGTATGTCTTTTCCATATACGAGTGAAAACCAGCTCATATCTTGGAAACGATGGATCTATAACTGTGAGTCTCACTCTCTATTATCTACTGCCTATTAAATTATTTTGCTATTTTGCACACACCTTGGATGGATTTATTTTATTTATTTTGAAAAGGATGGATTTAATTTATAATATTAACTGCAGCACTAAACAATATTGCGTAGAGAACAAATTAGGATTTTATGTCATGCATAAAATAAAATAAAAAGAATAAAATATATCATTTAAAACTAAATTAACAAATTCAAATTCAAACTATCATATATTCACTATATATTAAAAAATATAAATAATATAAAAATACAAAAAATAAATGTTCCTAATACATTTCTATATATTCTTTTTAAAATATGGAATTTGACATTTTTTAAATTCTGTAAATGATCTATAATTTATTTCACATTAAATTTTGCAGTAATTTTACTTTATCTATATAATATAATATTAATGAGTCCTATTTGAAAATTATCTTTCATTTTCCTTAAAATTTTTGTTTTAATAATATTTATGACCGAAAGGTCATATGCTACATAGTTTACTTTTCCATAATCTACTAATTAAATAAATGATATACATTTTCTCATTATATTTCCAATATTTACCTAACTAACCAAAAAATAGTGTTGACAAATAAAAATTTAGAATATAATAGCCAAGCCTAAACAAAAATTTGAAACCACTGAGCCTCAACCCTCAATTGCTCAACATTATGTTTTACAACTAGTTTCTAACATGTAAATGCATAGAAAAGTTTAGCAATACATATTTCATTCATAAGTATTAAAATCATATTCTATACATATTCGATTATATGTATATAAATATATGAAGTTAATTCTACTTACTCTGTTGCATATCAAAGTTCCAAGAAGTCTAAATTTCTATTAATATTATAATTTTGTTAAGTGTAACTTATTTTAATTATTTATCTTTTTTATTTTCATGTTTGACGAAATATTCAATTTTATACGATATGATTCCATCATATAATTTAAAGTATGTTTTCATTTACCAAAAAAAAAAAAAAAAATTGTATGTTTTCAATTGTTTTCATTGACTATTTTATTGTTCATCTTTTTATGAATATTTGTGAAATATTTTCTTTAATTTGCATATGAATTTTTAATAAACCCCTACCTCACACGTGGGCGAATAATGATAGTTTTTTTTTTTTTTTTTTTTTTTTCGTAGATTTGATAAAAATTTAACATATGAGGTTCACCTCATAATGATACTAATCAGTGTTTAGTATACTTAGGATTCGAACCTCAAATCTTTTGTTGTTATAAATACTGAAACCACAACACGAAATGATAGTTTATACAATAAAAATTACGTCTTATAATTTGCAATCACACCAAATGAATGGCCTTGCCCTTTGACGGCCGATCCTTTTACCCTTTATTTTATACATGTAAAAGTTTTTATCCTCACAAATAGAAGAGCTCTTGCCACATAGTAGATATATTAAAATTATTACGTGAATTCTTATGAACAAAGTTTAGTTATAAAACTTGCTGTAGCCTAAGACTACAATTTTACTCAATAAAATAAATGTTATTACATATTTTGAAGATTTAATTGTTAAATTGCATGTTCTACATGCTTTTAATACACATGTCAAATTTTGTGTTAATCAAATATTATTTACCATATTATCTATAAGATTATATATTATGCATAATTTTAAACTACAAAAACTTGCAATTTAAACAATTTATTGATGACATAGCTATTGATCTTAAAATTTTGTAAGTATGGAGGATATAAGAAGAAAATGTAATCTAATTGTAGATTTTTCAAAATTCAGCTCCAATGAGTAAATTTGTAGTCTTAGGCTACAAACCCATTTTGTACCTAAACTTTGTCCAATTGTTATTTTGAAATGTGTTTCTGCTCAACATGGATACTAGGTGAAAGTTTTCATTTAATGGGTAACAAAGATGGATAGTTTGATGGGAAATATTAGTAAGGACATTATTGTAATTTCACCATGTGGAAGGGTAAAATGGACAATTTATTGAATTAGGATCATGTGACTTGGACATGCAATTTTTAAAATATGGAGTGGTGATTGCTTTGCAAGTTTTAGTAGATTGGAGTGCAAAGTAGTGCAATGACCCCCATAATTTTAGGATGAATCAGTACAATTAATCCTAATTTAGAATATAGGGTAAATACTATTTTGGTCCTTAAATTTTAAAAAGTTCTTTTTTCATCCCTAAATTTTGTAAAGAGTTTTTTCAATAGTTTACAGACAAAAATAGGGATGAAAAAAGTACTTTTTTAAGAGTTTAGGATGAAAAACAAACTTTTGGTAAAGTTTAAGCACATGAATAAAACATTTTCAATAATTTAAAGATGAAAGATGAACTTTTCAATAGTTTAGGGACAAAAAAAAAACAGAACTTATTAAATTTTAGGGATGAAAAACAAACTTTTGATAAAATTTAGGGACCAAAATAGTATTTTACCATAGAATATATTTAGCAAATACAAAACCCAAATTATTCAAAATTTGTTTAATGTTAAGTTGCTTTAGTCTAGTTCATCGCTTCTTAATATATGTCTTTAAGTTTTTTTAAAAATAAAAAGTAAATATTATAATGTCGACAAGGTTACGTAATAACATTGAAATAGTCATAAAATTAAAAATTAAATTTTTTTACGTTTACATTATTATATATATATATATATATATATACACTTTTTACTCAAGATTCATTGGTCAATTCTGCTGAAAGGTATACACATTACCGGGGTTGATGACATCAATCAAATTCCTTTAAGCATCCAAAAACCAGAAAAGGGAAAAAGTGCTCAAGTAAGAAATATCGGATTAGGTATGTTCCCGTCGACACTCTCCTTTCTTAGGAATTTTATTTTGTCACAATAAAAGTCATATTTTAGTGCAACTTTATTTTTCTTTTCAAGAAAATTTAGAGACAACAAAATTTCAATACATTTTCATAATATTCTTATTTCATTTTATTAATTTGGACTTATGATGATTTGACATATCATTTATTGTAAGAATATTGTCAGATATTGTAATGACCGTAAAATAACTTTTTTTTTCTCACACGGTAATGGTAAAATAATATTTAAAATATTTTTTGGTTGCTGGCAACAAAAATGGAGAAACTAATTTGGTTTTTTATATATACTTGATTAATCTGTAGGACATTGTTTGAAAATAAGAGAAAAAGAGAAAGAAGAAATAAAAAAATCAAACAGAAAAGGCATAAGCTAAGATTTTAAAAGAAGGGAAAAAAAAAAAATTAAGAATTTGAACTACTTTTTTGGTGATATTTAATATCTCAAGACAAATGTCTTGTTCAGAATTTATGTGATATTCCTATTCATTTTAAAATTTTCTTTTAATAAGGACTTTTACTTACTAAATAATGAAACTAGGAATTAGAAAAACGGAGTATAAAGCAAAAACAGGAAAGATAAAGGCTGTGTTTGTTTTGGGTGAAAATCACTTCCGGAAATACTTTTTCGGAAATGAGGCTGTTTCGTTGGTCCGGAAAATTCTATTTTCCGGAAATTGAAATCCGTTGACCCAAAAAAAATGCCTTTGACCACGGAAATCATTTTACACTTCTATTTTCCCTTCAAAGTATTTACGGAAAATTTTACAGAGAGAGAGAGAGAGCGCGCGCGCGCGCGAGAGCCTGCACAGTCCGACGATCACGATCTCGCCGGCAAACATTCCAGTTGCCGTTGATCGCGATCTCGCCGTCGCGAGATCGCGCCGTTGATCGCGATCTCGCGCATCGGATCGAGATTGCGATCGACGGCGCGATCTTGCGAAGCGTCAATCGCGAGATCGCGTATGTAGGCGAGAGAGGAAGATCCCGTGGGTGACAGTGAGAGAGGAAGATTGCGACGACGGCGAGAGAGGAAGATCGCGATCTCGCGAAGAAGGCGAGATCGCGATCGCGCCGTCGATCGCGATCTCGGATCGCAATCGACGGCGCGGTCGTCGGACTGGATCTGGGTTGTGGCTTGTGTTTTTCTGGATTTGTGTTTTCCTTCTTCTTTTCCAAACACCAGAAAATATTTTCCGGAAAATTTTTTGAAATGCAACCAAACACATGTAAACATTTTCCTTTTCCGTAAATTAGTATTTCCGAAAAATATGTATTTTCCGGAAAACATTTTACAGCAACCAAACACAGCCAAAATCTTGTACAATGCTGAGAAGAAAGTGGTAGAAAGCGCAAACTAGCAAAAGGACATATAAATATGCAAGTTGATGAGAAAACTTGACTTACTGATGAGTTGGACTTTCTGGACGGATTTCATATTGGTTCAAATTGTGAGTTTAGTTATTTGTCTGTCTAGAAACAAAAACAAAAGACAAACTACTTGGTTAGGTTCTAAATATTTAGATATAAATGTTTAGGGGACAAAATGGGGATATACCCCTTTCGCTGAAAAGTTCCAACAAAATGCTCTATGTCTGAAACTATTTAGGGATATACCTCTGTTTTGAAACTTTTTTTTTTTTTTTTAAAGTTTGATTGCCTATAACTCGATTTTCTAAAAATCAATTTTTTCATTGAAACTCGATTTTTAGAAAATTGAATTTAAAACAGGGGTATATCCTTAAATAGTTTCAAATAGAGGGCATTTTGTTGGAACTTTTGCACAAAAGTGGTATATCCCCATTTTGGCTAATGTTTAGGTTTTAAATACTTTGTATGTTGGCAAACTGAGAACAAAAACTTGTTTAGGATTAGATCTTAGGGTCTATGAAGTGTTTTAGACATTACTCAATGTGATACAAGTCAAGAATTAAGAACGTACAAGCTGCAGAAAGTTGAATTGAAAAAATGAAGAGCTTGATCAATCAAAGGAAAGGCTTGATTGATTGAGATGTGACCCTGCAGAATTTTAAATAAGTCCCAACAGCTTGCAAAACGATTAAGGTTTTAATCCAATTTTACTAGGTATATAAGGAAAATCCTAATACACGTTTTTCAAGACTTGAGAGTTACTCTTGTGAGATCTGTGAGGTTATTGTACCTTCTAACTCTTTCAAGCACCTACCGAAGATCACATGCATATTGCTAGTACTAGTGGAGTAAAGTTGTAGTCAAGTTTCAGCTATCAAGCATACTAAAGATCAAGATGTGAACTGGAGGTTTATGTTGGAGTAAGTTCACATCAAAGAAGTTTAAGAGGTTCATAGCTCAATTTGGTAACTGTGTTAGCTTTACTATGAATTGGTATTCTTGAACTGTAAATCTCAATTTGATAATGCGGGTTGTTCTCTTGGGATAGTTCCCCCTAGGTTTTTACCTTGACTAGTTTGTTTCATTAGTTTTCCTAGGTTATCACATCTTGTATTATTTAGATTTTTGCTATGTATGTTGATTGTAATGAACATTTAACCTAGATCTGGATAATTAATCTAAGTGAAAACTTGATTCAAAATAAATTAGGTTAAACATTGTGTTTTTCCAGGATTCTAAAACTAGCATTACTTAAAAGAAGATAGTTTTTTTTTTCTTTTAACATAAAGAACAAGATAGAAAAACTTCAACAAAGACCCATAAAACCAAAGGGGATAAAATACTCTTTAACTCTTTATCATCACTGGCATATATTTTGGGTTAAGAGTCTTAAAGATATATTAGTCATATAGGTCCAACCCCAATCTTATTTGTATGCAAGTAAAGTTTCCTACTTGTACTGCAGGTCTATTAACCATAGTTAGTGTTTTATTGGTTTAGAATTTAGTCTACTATAAATGTCCTTGTTGAGGTCATTATAATATCAAATTTGTACTTTACTCTTATAATAAATATGTAGCCCTTAAGAGTTTCCTTCATGGATGTAGGCTATTAAGTTGAATCACGTAACCTTATGCTCTTGTGTTTATTCATACTTTTTCTTTCGCATCTATTTTAGCATGTTGGGTTGTAAATTGAACTTGGTTAATTGATTCAATTATCCAAGATGATTAATTATTCAGATTTTATGCAAATAACATAAGGGCACAAACAAATCACAAATCTAATCTAGAGTGTAGCAAAAACTAAATTTGATATAGTGATTTGTTGACTAATGGAGAAAACCTTTAAAAGGAAAAAACCCTACCAGATGAATTTCAGGTCATCGCTCCCAAGAATTCACCAATAAAAAACAAGTGGTTAAAAATAGAGGAAATCTTACTACTACTCTAGCTTATATGAAAATACCAACCTACAGTTAAACTTTTGCTCCAATCCCTTCAATCTATGACTAACTGTTTTGCATGAATCCTACTACGTGACTAACCCCACGTCAAACCTTTTGATTGTTGCAGTTGATTTGCAACAGCTTTACAAAAAAACACCAATAAGATTTTCAATTGTTGATGTCAGATACTTTGCTTTGTATAGAACCCAAAGGTGCATATGAGTCGCAGCAAGATCTCTTTATTCTTTTTTTCCTAAACTCATAAGTTCAAAAGGTGGAGGCTAGGGTTTTAAATAAGAAAACTTTATGAAGCATTAGGGTTTTGGTTTTCTTTTTCTACCACCTTATTGAAATAGGAGCTTAATGGGTCTTTTAAATGAGCTCTCATATTCCTATTAGGTTTACACAAACCCATAAACAAATAGCCTCTTAGAATAAAGTGTTCTAAGCTATATTTTGAAATTTCGTTAGCTTGATAGATCAAGACAAAGGTATTGAGCTAGGCATTGGGACCTACAGATTCAACTTTTCTTGAGCAATTTCATGAGTATTCTTCATGTTTTCAGCAATACAACTTGCTATACTTCTTCAAGTACTTCATGATGATCTTAAACCCACTTAGGTCCACTCAATTACCCAAAAAAAAAAAAAAAAAAAGTGTGCTTTGTCATATAATATGCTAAATACATAAAACTATGACCCTAACATAGCATTTTTAACAATTTGTAAGAAAATATAGGAGCGGAACATACCTTATGAGGAATCAAAATAAAAGGAAGAAGCCATGCAAAAAATGGAGTGTTTGTGTGTGAGAGGAAGGAGAGCCACACCTCTTCCCTTGCTCCTCTCTGTCTTCTTCTATATTCGGCCAAAAGGCCCAAAACCACACACATTTGTATCACGCCAAACACAAGAAAATGGTGTATATACATGGGTCAGAGAGTACGGAGTATATTGGTTTTAATGGGCTAAACCAATACTTCAACAAGTAGAGAATATGGACCTTTCCACCGTGAGAACTAAAATTGCAAGCACATTCCATTAAAAACTGACTATAATTAAACAAAATAGATGATAATAAATGCATTAAAATGACCCAATATGATCAATATGTGGTGATCACTATTTACTATTGGGTCTTTTAATAAATGCTTACTAAAATACACTCAAACTAATCTTTGTCTTCCCACTCCCTCCTTCATCATCCCCTATGTCTTCTGTCTACATTATCTCAAAATAAAAATAAAAATAAAAATAAAAATACATTAAAGTAAACAATGACTATGCTAACTCACAACATAAAAAATGCCAACAAAACATTTGGTTCACAAGTAGACTGCTTTAGAAGGTAGAATTTATTTTAGAATACTTTTAAAATCTTCTTTTTCTTTTCTTTTCTTTTTTTAATAATAAATATAGAGCTTATAGAAAACTCTTAAATCTCTTCTTATGGTATATGGAATGAATACAAATCTTTTGTGCTATATTTTGTGTTTCATTTTATGTTCCACCAATCACAACTTGTCATAAGTTTTTTTTTTTTTTTTTTTTTTTTTTTTTTTTTTTTTTTTTTTTCATTTTAAATTTTGGCTATTTTATAAGGAAAATTAAACAAATACATGGCAAGTTATGATTGGTGGAATATAAAGTAGAACACAAAAAATAGTACAAAGGATTTGTATTCATATGGAATATGTTTTTTATTTCTTTTGATAAGCCATATGGAATATGTAATTCATAGGAATTTGTTGGGTGTTGCTGACTATTACATATATATATATATATATTAATTCAATTTTCTTCTCTTTAAATAGAAACAAAAACCCTATGAGTAATTTTACAATTACAAACTGTTTTACAATATTTTTAGAAACTTTTGATGTAGCCAATCCTTACTGGTTCTCATTTTGAGCTCACCACCGATATCACTTTTTCACTTCCTGATAACAACTCATCATATCGATAGTTAATTTGTAAAAAAATTATAAAATAGTTTGCATTTCTAGATTTTCGAAAACGCTATTAGCAGCATACATTATTCCGCTGCCCACAAGTCTCATAGTCGCCAAACTACGCTAAAGACTTTCGGAAAATTCATCATATGCACTTATCTCTCTTCTCCTGTATTTTATTTCTTATTTTCTTTATGTTAGAATATTAGCTCAAGATTCGAGATCCACTTGGACTAAACCCTGTCGTACTTTGCACTAGTAAGTTAGGTAGTTAACCTAAGTTAAGAGCTTATACGAAGACGATTCCTGTACAGTCATTGACACAAAATAGACGGGACTTTCACAATTTATTTACTACTTTGAAATTTGGAAATGTAAAAAACTGATATTACATTTGATAGTAAACTCCCGCATCAAAAACTAGTGCAATGTGTAAGTTTAATATCAATGGATGGTTTACCAAATTTTGTGGTTATAGATGGTTTCGAACATATATATTAAAGGTCTCATTAAGTATTGGCCTTCCCAACATCAAATTGTGTGAAAGCTTCATGATTGATCCTGGAAAGATGATCTCGTTAAAGGTGTTTCCCATGGTGGATCTTAGATAGAGGAAGAAAGGTGTTTCTCACGGTTGTTCTTAAATACTTTATTGTTTGTCGCTAATATAATTGATAATGCCAAAAATCGTCAGTACTCGCACCAATTAGAGTTTTTGACGGCTTTTTAGGATTTACAAGAAAAAGAAAGTTGATCAAAGAGACTACTAAAGTATGCCCGCTTCTGATGTTTAAGTTAGTGTCAATTAATTTATTTTGTATGTAGACAATATTTTGTGGTTTTTTTACTCATACTTTAGCAAATTGAGATAGGCTATTCCATTTATAGGTGGCCTAGGTTGTTAGAAATTAATCACAAAGAAGAAGCTAGAAGAGAGGAAAGACAAGAAAGAAGAAACGGTAGTAGTTTAAGTAGTCATTTCGATTAAGCTACAAGTAATTTAATTTATTTTGTGAAGTGTGCTGGTCACGTGGCTTAAAGCGTACAGCTGTAAATAAACAGAGTGCTGAATCTAATAAGATGAAGTTATTTATTCCATATTTCACACTTTTCTGTTATAGATAGTCGTTATATTATAAGGTCTTTGAGTAACATAATTATTTAATAGTTTTTTTTTAGAGAGAGTTTCAGCTGACAATTATTTAATAAATTGAATGTGTTTAAACGGTTACATCTTTTTTTTCTTTTTCTTTTTTAATAACCTGCCAGTAACATAAGGTTGTCTAATATGGTTGACTACCTAATGATTTTTCTATACTCATCAATAATAGTTCTCTTATTTTTATTTTTTAAGTAAGAAAATTTTATTAATTAAATTATTATTATTTGCTTTTTTCACTTTGAAGAACTTATTATTTGTTTCGAATCTCCTTCAACTTTTGGTTATTGTTAACAATATAAAGTGAGAGAGAAAGACTGAATAGTCTGTATATTGATGTGTATGTAACAATGTACAATAGAGAGTCTTATATAGGCTAGGTATGTGTGCAATACAAGTAATAAGAGTAAACTACATCCTGCTTCTTGCTATGCCACGAGACAAGAGAAGCACCTAATAGGAAACAGAAACTTGTGATAGAGCATCAATCAGTCGGATCACCTGCCCAGTCCGCATCTGAATAAGCATGAAGCTTGAGAGAATATTGAGAGGAGTAATGGAGACCATGATAAAGTGTGCCTTTGACATATCGGAGAATCTGAAGAACAGCAGCATAGTGGACAGAACGAGGGGCATCAATGAACTTACTAACCATACCCACGACATGTGAAATATCCGGACGAGTAACAGTGAGATAGATTAGACTACCAACCAACTGACGATAACGAGTAGCATCGGATATAGGTTCACCATCCAAGGGTGTGAGCTTTGCATTGTATTCTAAGGGAGTGGAAACAGTCTTGTTGTCGATGATACCAGCTTTGGAGAGAAGATCAGAAGCATATTTAACCTGAGAAATATAGTATCCATCAGAGGATGAGGTAACCTCAAGCCCAAGAAAATAGCTGAGAGTGCCCAAATCTTTCATCTCAAAATGCTGACTAAGGAAATGCTGAAAAGAGCGGATACCTGCAGAATCATCTCCAATAATAATCATATCATCAACATAAAGAATAATAAGAGTGATACCAGTAGAGGATCTTCGGACAAAGAGAGCAGGGTCATGAGGACTTGAAGTGAAACCCTGCTGAGCAACAACTGAGCTAAAATTTTCAAACCAAGCTCGAGGAGCCTGCTTGAGGCCATAAAAAGCACGGCGAAGGCGGCAAACTTGACTGCTTAAGTGTGGATAGCCAGGGGGTGGTTGCATGTACATTTCTTCATGGAGGTCTCCATTGAGGAAAGCATTCTTCACATCTATTTGATAAAGAGGCTAATGGCGAACAGCAGCCACAGCAATGAGACATCTAATAGATGTAAGGCGAGCAACATGAGCAAATGTTTCCTCATAGTCAATACCATACTCCTGAGTAAAGCCCTTGGCAACTAGGCGAGCCTTGTATCGTTCAACAGATCCATCAGCCTTGGTCTTGTTCTTGTAAACCCACCTACAACCTACTACAGACTGACTAGGAGGTAAATCAACCATATCCCAAGTGTGATTCTTATGAAGGGTAACTAGTTCTTCGTTCTTAGTTTGCTGCCAAAGAGGGTCAGTATGGGCCACACGATAGGTGTGAGGTTCATAGAGAGTGACAAGAGCAAAAGAGCAATGATAATCACTGAGATAAGGGGGAGGAATGCTTACCCGAGTGGAACGACGAAGTTCAGGACCAACAGGAGACTTAGAAGAGGGTGGTGTCACAGGATCCAAGACAGGTGGGTCATATGCCGGGGATAGAACCGAAGATGAGTCGTCTGGAGAGGCAGCCGATGTTGAAGAAAATGGGGGACTCTGAGGAAAAGGACGTAGGAAACTGCTGAAGACTCGTGAAAGGACGATGTTCCTAAAACTCAACATGACGGGAGACACAAATGCGATGAGAATGGGATCATAGCAGCGAAACCCCTTTTGAGATACACCATAACCAAGGAAACAACAGAGATGAGTACAAGGCTGGAGCTTTGTTCGTTCATGAGGAGGAAGAGAGACAAAGCAAGCACAACTAGAAACCCGAAGAGAGGAGTAGTTAGGAGTTTGACCATAGAGAAGCTCAAATGGTGATTTGTTGTGTGAAGTTGGTGAAAGAATACAATTAATGGTGTACACAGCAGTGAATGTAGCCTTACCCCAAAAGCACTCAGGAAGAGAGGTAGAAATGAGAAGGGTGCGGACAACATCAAGAATGTGACGATGTTTTCGTTCTGCATGACTATTTTTTTGAAAGATGTAAGGACAAGACCGCTAAGGAAAGCTACCATGACTATCTAAAAAGGATAGGAAAGATTTTTCATTATATTCTTGAGCATTATTTGATCGAAATACTTTGACGGTGCGATTAAACTGTGTTTCAATCATTTTATGAAATGTTTGGTAAATAGACACAAGTTCAGACCTATGGTGAAGCAGATAAATCCAAGTATATCGAGAAAAATCATCCACAAATATGACAAAATATTTAAATCCCCCCTCGGTAGGAACAGGTGCAGGACCCTAAATATCAGAATGTATTAGATCAAAAGGGGCAGAAGAAAAGGAGTCACTTTTATTAAAGGGCAATTTTGTTTGTTTGCCAAAATGACAGGAGGTACAATCAAATTTTTGAAACTGAACTGAACCTAAATGACCTTGAAAAGTTAACATCTGAAGATGAGATAAGAATGGATGACCAAGACGAGCATGCCATAGTTCAGGTGAAGAGGTGGCAGTAGCAACTGCAGAAACAACTTGTGAAGGAATCTTCAAGTCATGAACCTTAAACATGCGACCAACCTTACGGCCCGTCCCAAGCACTTGACCCGTCCGGAGATCCTACACATCCACACCATGATTAGTAAATAGAAGATCTACGCCTAATTCACAAAGTTGACCAACAGAAAGCAAATTGAGGGATAACTTTGGAATATGAAAAGTGTCATTAAGGGATAAACAAGGAGAAGAGATTGTTCATTTATGACTAACAGGCATAGGAGTTCCATTAGCAGTGTAAATGGTGATTGGATGTTCTAAGGTTGCCTTATCAGAAAATTGGGATTCATCAGGAGTCATATGGTTACAACATGTAGTATAAAAAAACCAAGGTTGTTTACCTGAGATGACAGAAAGGGCAGTGGAAGTGCGGGATAAAACCTGTTGAACAACTGCCTCAATATCAGCCGTAGTAAGTGAGGAAGCCATAGATGGACCTGTAGGAACCGATGGATCTAAAGGACATACAGCAGCTGTCTGAGGAAAAGAAGCTTTATTTTGCTCTTGCACAAATTTCTGCAGTTTGCGACAAATAGAGATGTCATGACCTTTGGAACGGCAAAACTCGCAGCAAGTACCCTTGGAAGATTGAGAGGTGGGACGCCCAGAGTTTATTCGTGGAGGAGCAATGAATGCAGCAATGGGAGGCTGTGGAGAGGGTGTAGCCAATACATTATCAGATGATGACATGTGATAAGTAAGTCGACGGTTCTCCTCAGAAATGAGCTCCTTAACTGCAGCATCAAGAGAAGGAGTAGGAGACCGGCTAAGCAGAGAAGCCCTAATAGGCTCAAAATCCTCACATAAACCCATCATGAAGTGCATAAATTTATGACGATTTCGATATTTGACAAAGAGCTCAATGTCTTTAGAACACACTAGTGAAGGATCTGCAGCAGAGAGTTGTTCCCACATAGTAGAAGTCTAAGAATAAAATTCAGAAATAGACTGACTTGTCTCTTGGCGCATTTGATAAAACTTTGATTCAATGTGGAACTCCAAGCTTGAATCATTAGTACAATTATAGCGATCGGCCAAAAATTTCCAAGCAGCCTTAGTAGTCTCAAGACGAGGAAGAAGATTATGAATGGAGGGAATAGAGGTATTGATAAACCAAGACAAGATCTTACTCTGAATACTCTCCTATTCCTCTAGGCGTTCTTCATAATCATATGATGTAACAGCAGTCTTTGAAAACTTTTCAGCAGCTGTGGCTTTGGACTTAGGGTTTGGTACTGGCTTAGGAATTGAACCAGTCACATATCTCCACAGTTTACGACCTTTGAGAAAGACAGTCATATTCTAAAACCATGCATGATAGCTAGTAGGACCATCCAACATAATGGTAATAGGACGTATGATATCTTGTTCATTTTGTTAAACCATAATGAAGAAGTCAGCGGTCAACGGTCAGGTCAAAGTCAATGACTCGGTCAACAAATCAAGTTGCTGATGTGTGCTGACGTGGTAGTGTGACGTCACCCTAGGGCTGACGTGGCAGTACGTGAAACGAAGCAGGCGTGTGGGGCACGTGGGAAGCGCGTGAAGTCACTGTTCCTTGCGTGTGTGAGAGACGGATGGTGCGTGGTGGCGCGTGCTCATGAGGTAGAAACTTCAGCCGACGCGTGGAGGCGTGTGTGAGGTGTTTTCTGGCAATTCTTCGTTGGGTTTCGCTCGGGATCAGAAGATCTGTCAATCTGTGCCTTGACTTTGGCAGTTTGATCAACAAAACTGACGAAATCCGAGTGTTTTAGGGGCTGTGGGCGTGACGGCGATGATTCGCTTCTGATAGTAACTACTGGATGAAGGCGAGGGTAGCGGAAGAACGTCGGAAATGTCCACAGGAATGAGGAAGTCAGAGGAATGGCTCTGATACCATGTTAACAATATAAAGTGAGAGAGAAAGACTGAATAGTCTATATATTGATGTATATGTAACAGTGTACAATAGAAAACCTTATATAGGCTAGGTATGTGTGCAGTACAAGTAATAGGAGTAAACTACAATTACAGTATACTGGACTAAGCCCAATAGGCTAAACTAGTCTAAGCTATACACTAACAGTTACAATATATTTAATCAATTAATTCCGTATATTTGATTATTAGTGAATGATTGTGTTAAAAATTTAATTGTACTTCATTTTTTTTTCCTCATCTAGTTGACTGATCATTGTTTTTATTATTGTCTCAGGAATCAGACAAACATATGATTATGAATCGAAGCACCAATACAGAAAACTTCTACTTCGCATGTGCCAAGAGTTACAGTGTTCAAGTGATAAACAACTAGAAAAGGGTCTTGTTTACGAGGCCATCTTCAAAGCAACCAAGAAGGGGATGGTTGAGTTTGTTACAGCTATTTGGAGCGCATGTCCTGAACTTGTGTCGGCCGAGGAAGAGTTCACATGGAGAAACCCATTTATGTGCGCCGTTCTATACCGTCAGCTTGAGATATTTCGTCTTCTGTACTGTTTTAGTTTGAAGGACTCAATATTGGCGGCAACAGATTACGAAGGAAATAACATATTACACATGGCGGCGATGACAGAACCTTCCGCCAGACGTAATACTATTCCAGGCGCAGCTTTTCATATGCAAAGAGACCTACAATGGTTTAAGGTAACATCTCTCGCTTTACATTATTAAAACCCTTATATTATTTAGGTATATACTTTCAGTGCAGAGTTTTTTTTTTGGGGGTGGGGGAGTGTAAAATTTCAGTGCAGAGTTGTTTTCAGTTTTCCTCGACACTATGATTAATCAAAGCATCAGATTCTTTGCCTACCCCGAATCATTAAAGAAACACCCAAAGTATACTTCATTCCCAGCTTCAACTTCATAAATTCAGCTCTTCGAGTAAACAAGTTTAGTAATTTCCGTAAGAAACATAATTTGGGGATCTAACTCCTTCACAAAACAGTGAATGTCTCTAACTGCTTGTGAGTTTCCAAGCCCATAATAGTTTAAACTAAGAATTTTCGTGTTGGGTAATGAGGCTGAAAGATAGCTTCACAGAGGAAATTAGAACAGTCTTTTTCCGACCCCACTGCTCTCTTCTTCACCAAATTCACCTAATCATTGCTGTCACTTTGATTGATGATGAACAAGTTTTTGAAATAGGTACATCTACTCCCACATCAAGCGATAAAGATATATCTTTAGCCTCTCCAATAAGTCTTTTCCATGTTCTCAAACTTTTAGTAGTAGGTATCTTTTCAAAGTTAGAATTTTTTGATATTTTTGAATCCTTACTCTTCTTACTTTTGGGACAAAGTTTGGCTACAAACTAGATTGCATACTAAGGCCATAACTTCCCTTAATATCATTTTATTGAATGTGAATTTTAATAAGCTTATCATTGGATTGTTAATTTTCCAATTATTCCAATCAGTAATTTAACATGATATCAGAGCAACAAGTTCTAAATTAGATTCTTATCTCCTTCACATTACCTCCTATTTAAAATTTCATGTGTTGGGTCTCACCTATTAAAATGGAGTTTGATCCCATATATGAGGAGAAATGTTAAAAGTATATGGTTAAATAAATAAATTACTATATCTCAATATTTTAAGTTTTTGAAACAATTGGTTATTTAACATTGATTACATTTTCTTCTTACATCCTTCATACTTGCAAAGTTTCCAGAAGATCAAAAACTAATAGTTATCATAGTCATGCAAATGAATCATCTTCATATATATGTGGTGAAGAATTGATAGTGTTGGCGTTGCAAAGATCGTGTACGGTGCTGAACCCATAAGCCACACTTTGACTTGAGGTTAATATAATCTTACCTTAGATCTACTGTTGGAGTTCATTGATTCATTCCTTTTGAATGTCATAATGGTGTAGAGATGTTAGATTCCATCTGGAAAGCCTTCGTGAAAGGTGAAACAATATATGCAAGCAGATAAACTACATGCAAAGATCAAATTAATTAAAGCTTGTGTGGAAGATTTCATATCAATAGTCAAAGATGTGACTGGGTGCAAGCCGTTTCACTCTTAGTCAATGCAAAGAAGATTATACATCCGTATTCATCTAACCATGCTTTTCACAAGTGAGGCAAGATGAGTAAGAAACGTGTTCATTTGTCTTGTGTTTTAGCAAATGATTAGATGGAAATTATTGATAGGGCTTCCAAAAGATCTAAAGGAAAGATTATTGGCTTAAACTCGAAGAAAAATTGTGGGTGGTTATTATTAGTCACTGTCTTTATAGAAGTGTAAGATCTTTGAGTAATGGTCATCATTTAATGTGATGAATATGCTTGAGAAGTTACGTCTTTTTCTTTGATGGCTTGCCAGTGCCTTAAGGTTGCCCATTAAATGACCTTACTGATTTTTTCATACTCATTATATAGTAACTAAGGGTGTGGAGGTGTCTTGAACCTATGTGAAGATATGGAAGTCCGGTATCAAGTCTTTTGTATTGAATTTTATCAATTTTATCTTTTAGTTGAGCTTAGCTCCCATTTCATCTATCTTCTTATCTTTAGGTGGCCCTAATTCTCCTTTGTTCCATATTTCACCCGCGTCAATTCTGACCATCAAGCAATGATAAAAATTTTACTCCTATAAATCTTTCATTCAAGTAATATTGAGCCATAGATATTGATTCTTTAAATTAGGGATATGAAACACGCAAAATTACAAGGTGTTCAATATTTTATTTATATATTAAACTATTTTGTGATGAGAGTTTTTTTTTTTATTTTAATAAACACAGGAAGTGAAGAGCATTGTCAGTCCTTCCTTAATAGAAGCTGAAAACGACGATGGGTTTACACCTCAAGATTTGTTTGTAGAGAACCATAAGGGCTTGGTTGATGAGGCAAAAAATTGGATCAAGGAGACAACCTCTTCTTGTACAGTGCCAGCTATTTTAATTGTTATTATTATGTTTGCAGCAGCAATTACAGTTCGAGGTGGTAACAATCAAAATACAAGCTTGCCAATGTTCTTAAAGGATAAGGTGTTTATGCTCTTTATTCTATCCAATGCACTGTTCCTAGTTTCTGCCACAACATCATTATTGGTGTTTCATACAATCACATCACGTAATTTAGAGGAAGATTTCCTCATATCCTTACCCCAAAAAATGATAATAGGCCTTTCATCTCTTATCTTTTCCATAGCACCCATGATGGTCAACTTTTGTACCTCACTTTCCATTATTCTAGACGGAAATTTATGGGTGGTCATTCCTATCATTTGTCTTGTTACTGTTCCTGTCATCCTATTCGCATGGAAACAAGTTCACTTTCTTCTTGCCATGGTCGCTTCAACTTATAGACCAAGAATCTTCGACAGGAATGTGAAGCCTTGGATGTAAGCTATTTCGTTCTGCGTACCATGTATAACTGTTTCTTTAATAATTGGCTTAGGGCCAAAAATTACTCTTTTTTTCTTAGAAAGATAACTGATGAACTTTCAGTTTGTGATTGGTATCATGTGTTTTTTCTCCCAATTTAGACCTTTTGTCTTTAAATCAAATAAATCATGTACTCCATTATATATTTTCAGTTTTTATTATCTAAATTCATTTTCGAATTTTGTTATTTGTTTTGAGCAAGGATAGTATAATGCCTAACCCACCAAACCTCATCTGTAATGCATATCTATTTTTTGAGAAAAACTTGCAATGTATATGTCGAATTTAGATCTTTACCTTTTGAAGCAAAAGAAGTCTAGTTAAGTCTGTATTAAAATTAAAAAAAAAAAAAAAAAAAAAAAAAAAAAATCTCTAGTTAAGTCTGTTAAGATACTTTTCTATCCATGGATAATAAGAAAAGCTATTTGAGGACAAACTGTCCAATATTTTATGTCTGAATTCCAAGTTTTGGTGACATTCAGCAATACATTGTTGGATATAAAAAATAGAAGAAAGTTATATTTAAAAGGTAAAAATATATTTTTGTTTTTATACCATAAATTTTAGCACAGGTTTTATTTTCGACCATAATTTTTTTTTTTTTTTTTTTAGAGGAAACCAGGAAAAAATTGAGGCCAAAATACACTGTTTTTAAAATGTCCTTTATTTTATGTGTCTAACAAAATAATGATGTGCTAATTTTTTAATCGATGTTGTAACCTTTTTATTATTAAAAAATCAGACATCAAAGCCAAATCACAATCTAAGTTATCAAACACTTATTGTCAAATTAAACTTATCCTAATCTTCAGACAATCCAAATCCCTTTTTCCTAAGGAAAAGCGAAAGCCAATCTAAGAAATTCCAAATCTTTTGGAACCATTGCAGTTGACAAATTAATTGCCAACACTGAACAATTTTATTTTATTTTTTAAATTCCTTCAACAAAGGCACGTGGCCTTAATTAGATAGCCACCAAGAAAACTAAAATCCCAGCCAAAAGTCCAACTAAACAACTTTTGACAAATTAACTTTTTGGTAACTGTTTTTTTTATCAGTTTTCTGTTTTTAAGGACTATTTTCTATTTTTAAGCACAAAAAATTTGTTTGGTAAGCTCAAAATAACAGAAAAGAGAAAACAATTTTTGTTTCTAGTTTATAAAGAAAAATGAAAACAGTCATTGGGCTCTTTTCAATTTTGTGTTTTTTTAGGCTAGTGAAAACATGGGAAAAAAATTATCATTTTACAATTTTAATGAACCAACTCTCAAGTTCGAACCGTGCAACTGGACATACTCTGATTTTTATTTATAATTTTTTTTTTTCTCTTTGCTGCTACTTTCGATCATTTTTTTTTTCTCTTTGCTACTACTTTTTGCTAATATTTCCGCACAAATCCAGCTATATATTTCTTATTCTTTGTTGCACCTCTAGTTTATCTCAAAGAGGCTAAAGAGAACGAAACTAGATATAGGGTACCAGGTACAGTTAAACCCATTCCCCCCCCCCCCCCCTCTCTCTCTCTCTCACCCTCTCTCCCTCTCTTCCTAATTTCATATTTCTATTTCTCTATTAGCAAATTCACACAATCTTTCACAGCTTTCTCTTCCTAATTTATTTTTTCTACTTTTCTATTAGCAAATTCACACAATCTTTCACAGCTTTTCATGATTCATCAGTCAAAGGTACATATCTAAAACAATATTTTATAATTTGTATAAATAAAACTTGCATTTACTTTGAATAAACTAATGTTACAAGGACAAATAGTTTTATAGAATCCATCTTAGGGATTGATGTGATTTTTTTTTTTTTTTTAATAATAGGGATTGATGTGATAGAATAACACGTTTGGTCTATTCTATAGACTATAGGTGTAAGGTTGAATTTTATCAACCATCTTGTTGGCTTTATTCCATGCCAAATTTGTTTGTATTTCAGCAATTAGTAATCCTGTATTTAGGTGGGATTCTTGTAAGGGTAGTGAGTGAGATAGTGTGAAGAAATGCTCAAGAGTGTGCAAGAAAAACAGGTCATGCCAGCTGAAGCATTAAAGGACAAAATAGGACAACTGGCCGTTCAGTTACCTCGCGGCTGGAACTCGCGACTTAGTCAAGCCGCGAGCCAGCCCTGTTTTGAAAAACCTGACTCTTCACATTCCATTCTTATCCCAGTATAAATACCCCTTTTACCCATGAAAGAAAGAGAGCTTCCAGAGAGTATTTTGAGAGAGAAACCCTAGAAAAAAACAAGATTGATTCATCCCCAATCTTCATTAAGAGACTCTTCAAATTTCTCAACTTTCTTCCTCTCCATTGTTAAATCCTTGAGAGGCTTATTACCAAAACCTTTTCTCACCATATCCATTTATGTGAGAGGGTTGTTTGGTGCTTTGGGAAGCAGTTAGGAAAGAACCAATTTCACATTGGTTGATGCTATGGTCAAGTAGCGGAATCCGGGAAACTAGAAAAGAAATAGGTTCGATGCAACCTCATTGGAGCAAGAAACTTGGAGGGCTTAGGTACACTGGGTAGATTAAGCTTGGAGAGTCTATTGCTGTTCATGTCTCCTAACTACATTTTCTAGTGGATTACTTACTGCTTGGAGGGCGATAGAGAGGTTTTACATTGAGGGCTTCAATTTCCTCTTCGATAACACATCGTTGTTGTCCTTGTGTTTGCATCTCTCTTCCCTTAATCTTTGCCATTTAATTTCTACTGTGGATATGATTTTATTTGGTTTAGATTGTTTATCAATTCTGTGTTAAGCTTGTATTCATATTCCGTACATTAATTGTTTGACATTAAGCTTGAATTGGTAATTTGTAAATTGAGGGTTTAAACGTTCAAGGGTGTGTTATACACATATTGAACTGTCAATAGGTATAGAGTAGTGATATATTTTATAGGATTTCTATTTTGTAGGTATATAATAGTGGAACAACAATGTGGGATGTGCTTATTAATGGGGAACCTAGAGGGTTTATCAATCCATCATGGGATATAAAGCAAGGAGATCCATTATCTCCATATCTTTTCCTGCTTTGTGCCGAGGGCCTTCCAAATTTGCTTAGAAAAGCAAAGGAATCACAGAACTTGCATGGTATCTTTTCATGTCCTAATGGGGTATGTATCTCTCATCTTCTCTTTGCTAATGATAACTTTATTTTTTGTCAAGCTACTGTGGAGGAATGTCAACACCTCATTCATTTGCTTGGGTGTTATGAGGCAGCTTCGAGCTAGGCAATCAAGAAGTCAAAGCAGACTTCCAGGCATTAATGGGGGCGAGAGTTATGGAGAATTGTAAAAAATACCTTGGCCTTCCAATGGTGGCAAGTAAATCAAAGGTGAATACTTTTAAGGACCTGCAGGAGAAAATTACTAAGTGGGTGATGAAATGAAAAGAGAAATTCATCTCTAAAGCAGGTAGGGAAATTCTTATTAAAACAGTTGTTTAAGAAATTCCTACTTATTCTATGGGTATCTTTCAAATCCCAAAGACTTTATGTGATACTATCAACTCTACTTTGGCTAAATATGGGTGAGGCAAACAAAGGATGAGAATAAATCCATTTGATTAATTGGAAGAAACTATGCATGTTAAAGAAGAGTGATAACGTGGGCTTTCAGGATATTCAAGCTTTTAATTTAGCCTTACTAGCTAAACAAGCTTGGAGATTGATACACAATACACACATGTTGTTCTATAGGGTCTATAAATCAAGGTACTTTCCCAATTGTTTCTTTTATGGTTGTAGTACTATGGATTTGGCGGATTTTGTTGGCAGTGAGGGATATCATCACTGAAGGCTCTTCTTGGAGGGTGGGGGATGGTCAAAATATTGTAGTTTCAACTCACAAGTGGCTGCCACATAAACCTGTGTTCCTTGGAGAAGACCGGCCTAACTTGCATGTGACTGAATTCACTGATAGTACTACAATGAAATGGGATAGGGAAAAGATATTTGACCTTGTTGCTCATCAGAGTAGAATGGAAATACTAGCCATTCCTCTGTCCAAGACTACCTCTTGGGACACTTTGATATGGAAGGATAATTCGGCAAAGTTGTTTAAAGTGAAGACTGCATACTAGGTTGCTCTAAGGTTAAAGGAAAGAACTCAAGTCAAGAATTCAAGAGCAGGAACTGACCAAGCTATCTAGGAAAAAAAAAAATCTAGGATCTAAGATGTTCCATCTAAAGTTCGGATGTTTGTGTGGTGTGCTTGCTCCAATATTCTACCTACAAGGGAAAATTTGCACCGATGAAAAATTAAGGTTAATCCAAAGTATGAAATATGTTGCCAGCAAACTGAGTCTACTGGTCATCTTCTATGGGAATGCCCACTACCAACTAGCAAGGAATGTATGGGCGCTTTGCCGAGGAAAAATCCAGAAACGGTTGAATGATGCACGGGAGTTCTTTGCACTTTTCTGGATGCTTGCAGATTGGCTATCACAGTTGGAGTTGGACATATGGGCAACGATATCATGGGCACTATGGATTGTTAGAAACAAATTTTATTTTTAAAAGATCCAACAACATCCTAATGCTAATTTAGATAGGGCAATCGGCGTCTTGTTGGAGAATCAGAGATTAGTTGCAGCAATGATGAATTCTTTTTTTTTATTGGAAGACTGAAATTCTTATAAATCTTTAGAACTAAAACGAGATACATCCTGAGAACACGCGTCCTTAATCAAGTTGGGAGTTTCCTATAACCAAACAACAAAATCACTCACTTGTTTTGCAAATTGGGCTAACATGTGGGCTGGCCTATTGCCATCCCTTTTAACATGACAAAAAGAAACAAAACGAAACTTGTTCAATTGAGCCATAATGCTGGCCGTGACATGTTCAAGAGAAGCAGGGGCCTCCGATAGACCTGTCAAGATATTCTTAAGGGTGCTAGAGTCCGTCTCGAAATACACTTCCCTGAACCCCATCTCCCACGCAAATTGGACAGCAATCTCCATGGATTTTGCCTCAGCATCTAGCGCGGATAGGTTGGCTAGGATTCTTTTGCACATGGCTGCCAAAACCTTGCCTTGAGAGTCTCGTAACACCATCCCCGCACCCATAGCATGTAGATCAGAAAAAATCGCAGCATCAACATTCATTTGAAATGAGGGGAGTCTGAAGGTTGCCACTTGATTCTCATTTCCGGGTTTTTGTAAATTACCCTTTCATTTGTTGCACTATATTCCTCCACCAGAGATGCCGCGTTCCTGACCAAGATTTTGCCTTCACGTTTTCCACTTCCATTACGAACGAAGTTTCTTTCCTTCCAAATTTCCCAACACAGTGACAGAATTTTTTCCATTAAACCTAAGCATGTTGAGCTATGTTTCACCAACTGCCACATTACATCAATAAAGCTCCACCTATGGTCTAAAGAGAAGGGGAATACTGTCTTGCTGTTACACCACACTTCCTTCACTCTGTTGCAAAACCAAAATATGTGCAAGCTTGTTTCTGCCTCCTTCCCACACTGGGAACAAATGTCATCCTTGGTGATTTGTCTCTTTTTCAAATTAGATTTGGTTGCTAAGGCTTTGCGGCATGCTCTCCAAACAAAACTCCTAATCTTGTTGGGGAGTTGCAGGTTCCAGATGCTTTTCCATAAGTGCTTCATTCCCGAATCATCAGAGCATTCCCCTTTACTGTTCTTTCCTAGTTCCCTGATGCTGTGGTAAGCGCTACAAACCGAGAAATTCCCCTTACTTGTGCCATTCCACACAATTCTATCCATGGGTAACCTCTGGCTTAAGGGAATGCTCAGAACCAAGTCAGCTTCTTCAGAGCTAACGAGCTGCCTAACCACGCCATAATTCCACTCTCCAAGTGCTTCATCAATGAGATCACTGACCTTTGTGCTTTCCTATAGGACTTGTATGGGGGAGAGTATTCGTGGGTTAGATTTGGAGGGGAGCCAATCATCAGTCTAGATTTGAATGCTTTTACCGTTGCCCATTCTCCATCTCCTCCCTTTCTGTACAACGGCTTGGGCAGACATTATGCTCCTCCAAGCAAAAGAAGGGTGATTGCCAAGAGAGGCTTTAGTGAACTCACTATCCGAAAAATACTTAGCCTTGAATACTCTTGAAAATAGAGACTCGGTGTTAGTCTGTAGCCTCCACCCTTGTTTTTCTAGAAGAGCCTTGTTAAAACTTTTCAAGTCCCTAAACCCCATCCTACCATTTTCCTTGGGTTGGCACATGCGCTCCCAGCTTATCCAGGCCAGTTTCTTCTTATCTTTTTTTTGACCCCACCAAATTTGTCGTATCATGCTAGTGAGATCATCACAGAGGTTGTCAGGGAGCTTAAAGCAGTTCATAGTGTAGGTCGGGACTGCTTGGGCCACAGCCTTGATGAGCACTTCTTTACCGGCTGTCGATAAGAGCTTTTCTTTCCACCCGGACAGTTTGTTGGCCACCTTAGACTTCAGTTGAGCAAAAGAATTTGTCTTAGACCTACCTATGAGGGAGGGGAGGCCAAGATATGTTTCGTGTTGCTTAATCACCTGGGCTCCGAACATTGTTTTAATCTTAGTCTGCAGTTCCACCCTAGTGTTTTTGTTGAAATATAATGAGGTTTTCTATTTGTTTAGCTACTGCCCCGATGAGGACTCATATACTTTGAGAATTCTTAGAATTTTCGACCCCTCAGCTTTAGTGGCTCACCCAAAAATTAGGCTATCATTCGCGAAAAAGAGATGGGAAATTTTTGGTCCTCTTCTACAAATGGAAATCCCTCTTAGTCTCTTCTCTTGAACTGCTTGGTGGAGCATTGCCGAGAGGCCTTCTGCATAAAGGAGGAAAAGGTATGGAGACAGAGGGTCCCTTTGGCGCAGCCCCTTGGATGGGATGATGCGACCCCTGGGGACACCATTGATTTTAATGGCATAAGTGACTATGGAAAGGCATTGCATGACAAGGGTGACCCATTTCTCCGCAAATCCCATTTTTTGCATGATCCGCTCCAGGCATTTCCATTCCACCCTGTTGTAGACCTTGCTCATGTCCAGTTTCAACACCATCTCTCCCACCAGGCCTTTCCTCTTTTGGCTGATGTGGAATATTATCTCGAATGCCACCAACACGTTGTCTGTAATGAGTCTTTCAGCCATAAATGCACTCTGGTTCTCACACACCAGTTGTGGTAGCACCTGCTTAAGTCTATTGGCAATGGTTTTGTAAGCAATTTTATACGCCACATTACATAGACTTATTAGGCGGAAGTCTGTCACCCTTTTTGGCTCTTTTACTTTTGGAATTAGAACAATATGTGTCTCATTGAAATGCAGAGGAGTGATGCCCAAGTTTAGGAAATCTAAGACAGTTTTTATGCCCCTTAGGCCAGAATTTCTGGTAAAAGATTGGAGGCATTCTGTCAGGACCCGGAGTAGAGTTGGGGTACATGTGCTTCAGTGTGGAATCCACTTCGGAGGCCTGAAAATTCCGTGTAAGGATAGCATTCATTAGGTCTGATACCTTCTTGTGGATAGATTGGATAAGCTCCTCACTTACTTCTGGGTGGGATGTGGAAAACAGGTTCACATAATACTCCTCAAAGGAATTTCCAATCCCCTCTTCCTCACTTTGCCAACAACCTGATTCATCCAGCACACCTTGGATGGTATTGCGTTGGTACCTGCTTGAGGCCTTTGTATGGAAGAATGAGGTATTTTTATCCCCATGCTTCAGCTAACTAATCCTTGACCTCTGGTGCCATATGACCTCCTCCGCATCCAAAAGCTTGTTTATCTCCGTTCTTGTGCCGTCAATCTCCATCAAATTGGCCGATGAACCCCTTTTGCATTCCAAAACTTCCAGTCTAGCTTGCAGCGCCATTAGTTTTTTACCCATATGCCCAAAAGAAATATTATTCTAGGAAGTCAGTGAATACCTACATTCACTCAAACATGAAGATAAAGTAGAGTCTGATCCCCTACTTGTTTTGTCTTTAAAACTTGTTTTGAGTTGCTGCACGTTCAGTTTTTTGATGTATTTCTCTCCAACGTTTTGGAGTTCTTAAGCCTGTGTTGTTTTTGGCCATGGTGTTATACCTACTTATAGTTCCTTATGTTAATAAAATCTTCTATCTTTTATCTCAAAAAGAAAAAAAGAAAAAAAAGGGAGCTGTATGAAACACAAAATATTGCAGCTTAATTGTCACTTCAACTAAAAGAAATCAGTTGTTATTATGAATTATTTGCTATTTTTTTATTAAATTTTTTGTTGTTTTGATCTTTTTATTTATGTGTGATAGTTGTTATTGTGAAGTATTTGCTTCTTTCTTTCTTTTTTTTTTTTTTTTTTTTTTTTTCTTTTGGGTTGAATTCTGTGATATCTTTTTGCGTTGTAATATAGTTCTAGTCTTGCATGATTAAAGTTTCAGGCTTGAATGTTATATACAAATCATTTGATTTCATAATTCCTCCAGGTGTATTGATTTTAAATACTTTGAAGAAAATGTATTATTGAATTAGAATGAATAGACAAAATGTTTTAAATTAACCAAACAAAACAAAATTTAACTTTTTCAAAACAATTACCAAACAAATTTCTTAAATTTTTTTTTGAAAATTGTTTTTTTTTCTTTCTTTTAACTAAACTAAAGTGTTTTTCATCTTGAAAAAAAAAAAATATATATATATATATATATATATTTTTTTTTTTCCTTAAAAATAAGAAAAATAAAATAGAAAATGAAAATAATTACCAAACATGACCTTAATCTTTTAGTGTTTAAGAACTAAAATTGTGAGGTTTTTTTTTTTTTTTTTTTTTTTTTTTTGAGAAGACTAAAATTGTGAGTTGGTGTTGATGTTTAATAAATAACAAATTATCACATCACTTTAAAAATTGAGATATCATAACTCCGTTAAACACAGGGCAAAAAATTTTGGAAGTTGACCGATGGACCAATAGTGCAAATTTTTTAAAGTTTAAGGATTAAAAGGACTAAAACTTCAAGGACTACTAGGGCAACAATACATTTTGAGCATAATAGTTACTAATTAAAACCAAAAAGGAATTGTGGGTGGGGGGCTATTCTATTTCTACTTCCAAATTATTGTAATTTTTACAATTAAAAGCTTTTTTTATCAAGGAAAATGTTAATGGTATTAGAGGTTTTACATAAATTAAAACTTAGAAATTGATGCAGTAATTAATATAACTAATCGCATACGCATGCGTTGCACGTAATAATCATTTTAGGATGATCTCATTAAATATTTTATTGATACTATAATTTTAGTTATTAACCATTGGTTTTTCATTAGTTTTTAAGTTAATAAAAACCTTAAATATACATTTTTTAACCTTTACACACACATATATAGTGAATCTTTACACATACCTTTAAGAAAACTCTATATATTCCAATTTTTTGGATGCGTAAAATCATAGACTACTACTCCATAATGATAGTGGCTAATTAATTTTATATTTTATATATATATATATATATATATATATATATATATATATATATATATATATATATTATAAATAAGGTTAAATGAAATGTCAAAAAATGGATTTTTAAATTTTCTAACTTTATTTCTTATATAATTTCTACTACTATTAGAAAATATCTCTTTTTTAGTTATGATTAATATGGTTTCCATAATTAGATTTTGATTAGTTTTAAATTTAAATTTAGTACTATGATTGTATTTAATTTGTTGATTGTTGATTTAATTTTTTAAGTGAATTTAACGGTTTATGTTACTATATATATTGTAAAGTTTTTAATGTTTTCTACACGTTAATCTCTATTTTATTTTAATTTAGTGTTTCTAACTTGATTTGTTTTGTATTTCATTCTTCCTTTGATGCATTGGGCGTGAAAATGAGTGTTTCCCTAACATTACTCCACTTAATAAGGACAGTTTTATTAATTTAATTTAGGCAAAATATTATATTTTAAATTTTTTAAAATAAAAAATGAGTGGAAATATAAATAATTTAATGATATATATAGGGGATGTGGCTGAATTTAAATGTTAAATAAAATGATATGAGAAAAAAATAAAAATAAAATACATAACAATAAACACTAACTTATCCAAATAATTCTATGTAATATAATAATAGTACATTCTTATATACTATGTTTAATTATTTATAATGCAATATGATAATATTTAACAATCAAAGTCACAAAAAAATTAAAAATTAAAAATTAAAAATTAAAATTAAAACAGAAAATTAAATCCCATCAACCAAAATAGAATTCTAAAGAATACAAAACTTTATCAAGCTAAAATAGAGATGAAAGAAAAATAAAAATAAAAATCCACCAAAAAATTGAGGGAGAAAGAGTGGGAAATAACCACTTTTTTGTGAGAGAAAGTTATGTAAAGAATGGAAGAGTGAATGACAAATTTATAATAAGAGAACGATAATAAAAAGAAACAAAATAAAAGGAAGATAAAAGGAAAGAGGAAGAGTGATATCAAGGTAGAATATTTTGGGAGATGAAAAGGTAAAGAGAAGGAGAAAGGTTGGAGAAAGTGTAAATGTTAACAAAAATGAGTACAATTTGATGAGCACAATTTTCTTTTATTTGAATTAAGTAAAATATTACATTTTTTTTTAAACAAAAAGAAAGAGAAAAAATATAAATAATTTAATGATAAGGAGGACGTGGTTGAATTTCAATATTGAGTAAAATAGAAGAGAAGAAAAAAATAAGAAAAATTAAAAGATATAACGATAAACACTAAATTATCCAAATTATGCTATGTAATGGAATACTATTTTATTTTTATCTACTATCTTTAATTTTTTATAATGTAATTGGATAAAATTTAACAATTAAAGAGAATAATAATAACAATAATAATAATAATGATAATAATAATAATAATAATAATAACTTAAAACACAAAACTAAATCATATCAACCTAAATTAGAGTTCTTAAAAACTCAAAAATTTATCAACCTAAAGTAGAGATGAAATAAAAAATAAAAATCCACCAAAACATTGAGAGAGAGAGAGAGAGAGAGAGAGAGAGAGAGAGAGAGAGAACTTTTTTGTGAGAGAAAACTATGCAAAGAACTGAAAATAGTGACAAATTTATAATAAGAGAGAAGGGATAAGAAGAGACAAATAAAGGAAGATGAAAGGAAAGATGAATAGAAATATTAAAGTAGAGGGTAGTGATGAAAAATTAAGAGAAGAAAAAATGTTGAAGAAAGTGTAAATATTTAAAAAATAAGTGAATGTAAAAACAATTATAGGAAAATTGGAAATAAAAAAGAAATATATATATATATGTGTGTGTGTGTGTGTGTGTGTGTGTTAAAACCGACAAAGATGAATATTGAAAGTCAATAATTTATTTTTATATTTTTTTGTAAAAAAAATAAGAAAAAATAATAAATAATAATTATGTGGCGAATGACGTAGTGATGCGATAGCGCAACAAGAGCTCAGCAGCAATAAATGTCACGCTTTAGCTTTTAGTAATATATAGATATAGATTGGTAAATTTTAACAACTTGTAAACGAACATACGACTAGCCTTATTAGCTACACATCAATATGGTAAAATTTGTAGTACATGTATTGGTTGGTTCTCTCTCTTTCAAAGATTTCATTTTTATATCAAAACACGAATCACCAGAGAGAAAGAGTTTTTCTTTCGGAGTGAGTTGTAAAACTTGAATTTAAGGTATGTAAAGGGAATTTTCTGTTTATTAGAGTCTTCTATTTCCAAGCTGTAAAGCGTACCTGTTTTTTTTTTTTTTTTGGAGTAAGGTAAAGCCTACCTGTTAAGGCTTTTTGATTGCAAATTTGCTTTAAAATAAATAAATAAATAAATATATATATATATATATATATATATATATATATATTAAACAAAAATTGTAAATGGCCTAACATAAATAAATGAGGCAATGAAGTTCGTGTGCTGGGCTTTTTTTTTTTTTTTTTTGATTGATTGATTTGAAGTTGTGCTAATTATTCTTTGAATGGCACACATCGCCTACGTGACGAGTTATGTGTGGTAGATAAGTGATGGTAAGTCCATGGAGGGTCACCTCTCTATCACTGTAAGTTGAGACACAAGTTATGCTACTTTATGTGGCACTAACACAACTTTTATTCTTTTGGTTTGGTTATTTTTTGAACTTTTAAAAATATTAATAGAAAATCTAAAGGAGTGGTTGAATTTGAAGAACCATTGATCACGAAGTTTAAGTTGTATACATAATTATATATTATACAGTTCCTAAACTTCCTTCAACCCAATATCAGGGTAAAGGCCAGGAATCTAGCGTTTTTACTGCATGATCTTTATTAGTAAATCATGAATCTACAACACTTCCTCATCCAACAATTAATTTTTTTAAATTTCAATCTAGTAAAAAATAATTAACTAGTATAACATAGCTTAGAGCCGATTGAAGAAAATTCTAAGTACATAACAAAAATTTGCATCCAATAAATGATAAAAATAGTATAGCCAAATAAAAGAAAGTCTTTTATTTGGCTATACATAACAAAAATCTCACAATATTTTTCTAACACTTGGGGAAAAAAGAAAAGAAAAAAGGGACACATCATCACCGAATGCTTTAGTTCTTACCTTTAATAACCGATTTTCCTACCTTCTATTTTTATATTTAAAAAAAATGTTATGTTCATAACATTTTCACGACAAATCTTAAGGGTCCATTTGATTGGAGAAGTGGAAAAGTGAGAGGATAGAAAATGGGAAGTGTAGGGATAATGGCCAGAGTCATGGATTGGGCTTTGGCCTTGTCTAAGGACGTTGAATGGACCTAGGAGGAACAAGTAGTTGTTGGAGATCCTAATTTAAAGTCTTCTTAGCAAGGAACAAACGTATAGTGGTTCGAGGAGGAACCCCTCCTCGGATATGATGAGTGCGCCTCAAGCGTCCATTCCAGCAACTAGAACGACCTTTTAGGAAACTCCATTGATGGGGATGTGGCTCATAAGCGTGCGAGAAGGAAGGAAACCCGAAAATATCTAAGGAAAAGCTGCTACCACCGCATTAAATGCATTACAGCTACTTTTTTCGCCGCATTTATGTGAAAAAGACCTCTGAACAGTGCTACATTGGCTATCACAACTCATAAGAAGCTAGAGAAGGTGTTTGATGGAACATGTACTCAAGTGAGGATTTAGATGATCAATAAGTGTAGGATGAAGATGATCTAGAGGAAGCTATATAACATGAGAGATTCTTCCTGAGAAGGGGGTGAAAAAAAGAGGAAAGAGAGAATACTGTAGCAACCTAAATTATCACTGTACCCTTCTGTGCCCTTTTGATATCAGAATCTCTTGTTCGTATTTGATTATCATTTAATTCAGGTTTAGCCGTTGTCTAACTCATTAGGGCCTTATTCTTCGACCCAATATCTACAAATTTATTGTATTGGGTTCATTGGGCTGAAATCTTATATATCTTGGGCTTGGGTACCAAAAACGTGTCCCAACAAGGAAGATAATGGAAAAAGTTTTTAATTTTCCCTCATCGTGTTAGTTTGAGAGTATAAAAGTAAAGGGATAGAAAATATAATTTATATAAATTTACTTTCATGCTCCTAATAAATAAAAAAAATAGCTAATAAGAAAAAAAAAATACGGGTGAACAAAAAAAATAAAAGCACCAAAAATGTACAGAGAAGGAAAAAAAAAAGCCAAAGAAGGAAATTTATTATAAAATAAAAAAAGGAAAACGACAAAAAAAAATCTGAAGGAGATATATATAAAAGACAACGTGTAAAAAAAAAATTTGACAAAACGGAAAAGAAAGCAGAGAACTTTTTGGTTGGGTGGTTCCGCCCCACCTTTTATTTTCTTTTTTCTTCACGGTACTAAACACATTTAAAAAAAAAAAAAATTTCTACTTATTTTCTCTGCAAAGTTTTTCCCCTTATTTCACCTGCAAATAAATACACCCTAAGTGATAGGTAATTATTGACTATCACTGGTAAGTAAAAAAGTAATTTAAATTATGATTTCAAATTAAAATCAATAATAACTTACTATTTATAATACTTATAATTTGTTGTAAAAATATTATAAATTTAGTACTCTTTTTTCGTACCTTTTCCGTTAACTACCTATATCTGTGTTAGTGTTGAAGGCATGTCACCGTGATAACATGGATAAGTAAGAGGAACTAAACCAGCTAATTAGTCAAGCAGAAGGGCTGCGATGCGTAGTCTGCGTAGATTAATATTTGGAGCTAGAAACTGATAGTAGTGGTAAAGGCAAGATTCTGTCAGGCAAAAGCTTATAGTAGAAACCTGATGAAGAAAATATTGCTGAAAGCTTGTAATCTGACGCTTGGCATCAAGGTAAGTCACGTTAATCGAAACGGTCGTCAGTTTCAAACTTGAGATAAAACAAGATGATAGTGTATGACCGTAGGCCATTGTCTATTGTCTTTTGGATTCAGAACCTTTAGATTTCTAGCGTATTCTATTAATAAATTTTTTAAAATTTTAATCTCTCTTTAATAATTTAATAGTCAAGATTATGCCATGTTAAGATTCCACTAACAATATTTTTAAAATAATAAAATAATATTGCAAACAAAACAATTAAGATTATTATTAGTGGAATGTTGACATGGCAAAATCTAGACCATTAAATCATTAAAAAATAGTCAAAATTTAAGAAAATTTATTTAGTAGAGTACTCTAGAAAATCTAAAGGATCTGAATCCTTTCGTAATAGGTACCAACTAGTAGTTCGTAAATGTCTTTTTGTGTGTGTTTTTGGTAAAACTACAGCCCACAAAGGCCAGGGAGGGTTTCAACTTTCAAGTAAAAGCACAAGTACAACTACAAGTACAACTAATGAATGAACAGAACATTACAAGTTGAGCGTAAGAGCACTCAAAGCAGTGGTGCTATATAGGTATATTGGTATATTTTAGTTCCCCAGTCATAAAAAACATGCTCCAGCAGTGGAGCTAAATCTATATTTTTTTAGCTCCACTGTTTAGATGTGCACTGTTCATGAGAGCAAAAAAAAAAAAAAAAAATATATATATATATATATATATTCTTTTAATCAACCGATGATTAAAATAATGCACATCTCTCTCTCTCTCTCTGTCTCTCTCACATTCACTCTCATCTCATCTCTGAACATTTCTCTCGAGCTCACTCTCTCACTCCGGTCTCTCACTCTGACCTCTCACTCTCAGTCCCGCCTCTCATTCTCTCACTCCGGTCTTTCACTCTCTCACTCCGATCTCCCAAGCCGCCGATCAACCTCAGACCCACGCCAACCCACCCCTTCTACTGACCCAGCTCATCAACGTGATCAGAGTGCTTGCTCACGGTGGATTTTTTTTTCTTTCCTGTTGTGGACTGGTGGTGGTGGTGGTGGTGGTGGCTGTGGCTGTGGTCGTGGCTGAGGAAAAAGATTGGAGATTTGAGTTTTTTTTTTTTTTTTTTTTCCTTCCTGCTATGGACTGGTGGTGGTGGTGGTGGTGGTTGTGGTTGTGGCTGTGGTTATGGTGGTGGCTACAGCTGATGGTAGAGGTGGTTGTGGTTGGTGCCGTGGATGTTTTTTTGGGTATTTGGATATATTATTTTATTGTAGTGATTATAATATTTTATTGTAATGTTTATATTATTTTATTGTGTTGAAAGTTAAAATAGATCTACTGCTACAGTATGGGTGTAGGTAAAATAGATAAAGTAACTTTTGGTGGAGCTAAATAGCTAAATATTTAGCTCCATTGTTGTGGATGCTCTAAACCAACTTCATGCAACTAAAACCACTGTGAGGATGCTCAAGTTTTTGGGTTAAAGAAACGATATTTTATCTTTAAAAACTAGCTACTAATTACAACATTACATATAAACAATAGTAATCGCATGAGAACAATGAAAGATATAATTTATATTTTTGTAATATTATTAAAAGAAAAATTCAAAAAGTGAACTCGCTGTTGTAATGAATAATTTATATTCGAGAAATAGTTACAACATGTTATAAAAAAAAAGTGAGGTGTCCCAAACCTTTTTTTGATAAGTGAACAACTCCTCCCAAACCTTATCAAACCTAAAAGAAAACAATGAAATAAAATCTAAATCAAATAATCATTCATATGAACAACTGCAAACAACCATACATGACAATTTCATAACTGCAATTAATTTGGTCATTCCCTAGTTCTTCTTATTTATTTTTATTTTTTATTTTTATTTTGGCACACATAGCTCTTATATATACATTGGCTTCCACTATCATGAACGACCCCCAAATCATACCATATTCTGTTTTAAAATTTCCTTTTTTTGATAGGCATTGTTCTGCAATTCCATGATAGCCAAATTTACCTTAAATAGCCACTATTGTCTAATTATTTTTCTAAGCTTCCATAAATTTCATAGCAAGATTAGAGGTTGTCTGCATCAAATTCACTGCTATCTTCAAAGAATTTCACCCACCCACCTTTGGTTCCAATTGTACCATAACAGCCAGACTATATTTAGCATGACCTCCACCTCCATGACATGCCCATTTTTACTAAAGTGTACATTTATGGAAGGTTTTATTTTTAAATCACATAATGAGGAAACCTATAGAGATGTAAAAGATTTTATCAAATATGCATACCTGATATTCAATGAAAGACAAAAGGGAAGCATAAGAGAAAGATTTGTATGTAGTGTTTCAAATAAAGGGGAGGAATTGGTACTTAAGTAGATGGATTAACAATTTGCCTGCTTCTACTACTACTTTGGGCTTGGCCTTTTCTCAAACATCTTCTATATTGAGAGAGCTTTCCTGCAATATCTCCTTCTATCAATAGCTTGTTCATAAATAAAATTTAAATTTAAATAATAAAAAAATTAACCAACAATGCAACATAGATAATCATAGAGGTTTCATAGTTTAAATATAATTATTGATCCAAACAAAATCTTGGAACATGATGTTATGGAATCAAACCAAACAGAATAATAGAAGAATGATTATATAAAATAAAATAAAAACTAGATGAAAATAGAAAAATGAGACGTATTTGAGACTTTGAGGCCGTGAGAATAGAGGCAAAGAGGCACATATAATGTTACAGTCTTGGTTTTCAGACTCACACTGTTTAATGAATCGTAAAAGAGAGAAGGTCAAGATTTTTTAGGTCGATCTGAGGTCAAACTAAAGTGGAATCGTGATGATATCATAATTAATTTAATAATTATTTAAAATATAAATAAAAATATTAAATTGGTAAAAATTGAAAAATTACCTAAAACAATCCAAATAAATGTAAAGATAATATAATAGACGTTTCACATGAAATTAATTTATGAACCCAATAAAAAAAGTTAAAAGAGCAATAACATGAAAACAATAAATGGTAATATTGTATATATTTATTTAATCTACCATGTAAATCTTAATATCTAGTATAATGTAAAACAATAAATGAATTTAATAAATTAATATATGAATGGGTGGTTTTGTAGGATTAAGAATTAGACTAATCTTTACCAAAAAAAGAAAATTAGACTAATCACTAAAGGTTAAAGAAATTGACCAAGAAACAACACATTGGTCATTGGGAGGTCCAGAACATCCTTTTGAATTTTTGTTTTTTTGAGAAGCTCCTTTTGAAATTAAGTAATTAACCAAGAAACAACACCTTGGTCATTGGGAGCTCCAGAACACCCTTTTCATTCTTGCGGGGTGTGCGTGTGCAAGCTTTAAGTTAAAAAAATAAGGGAAATGCTAACGAGTATGTTTAGGGTATTGGTTAATAATCTATTTAAAGAAAATTTTTATGAAAAATAAAAAAAAATAATTAATATTTTGATAATTTTTTTTTCATTTTTCATAAAAATAATATCAAAATTTTTCTAAAATAGATTATTAAAGATTGCCCTAAGGTAACTTGTCAGCATGACCAAAAAAAAAAAATCTGATAAATTCACAACCACAAGTCAACTGGCACCCACGTGAATGATGATCTTGCAAATCTCACTTATATTTCCTCTCTCGTCACTCGTCAGAAATCATGTTCTCAAATCCTACAACACGTTGGTCATTGGGAGCTCTAGAACACCCTTTTCATTCTTGTGAGCTGTGCGTGTGCAAGCTTTAAGTTAAAATTAAAAAAAAAAAAAAAAAATCCCAAAAGTTCACGGATTCACATTCCGTGCAATACCTAGGGTATTGCATAGTGTACAATTTCTTTAATCCTAACCATTCAATTGATATAATACTCAAGAATTGGACAGCTCAATAAGACACGTCAGCGATCTATGTGACCCCCTTTTTTCTTTGCTTTTTCAATTTCTCCTCCCTCTTCTTCATGCTTACCCCTATTCAAAAATTTCAGAAACTCTCTCTGACTCTCTTCTTCCAGCCAAACATGCCTTAGAGTCTCTCTCTCTCTCTTATGCCTAAAAAAAAAGCCACCAGTGATGCTCCGGTTACCTCTCCACCGAAGAATGAATGTGAACCAACAATGTTTCATCTACCCACCCAAATGTGATTAGATCTAGTAATCAAATTTATGAAAAAAAAAATTTCTTTGCCAAAGATCATCCCTTTGTTTCATTTATAACACTAAAAATCATCTATTTCTTTCATTTCTTTTTATTTATTTATTTATTGTTGAATTTTTGTAGATTTTTATAATGGGTATGAAGCCCAGTACCAGTAGAGTGTGTGTGTGTCAATGGCCAAGGACTGGCTGGTGGAGATTTTGTTAGGTTGTATCCTCTGATGCCGATGTTTGGTTGCTGGGTTTATCGGTTCCTTGTGTTATGTTTTTGTTTTAATTTCATGAGTTTCAAGGGGAAAAAAAATATATTGTTTCTTGAGATTGTCTATCTAGCATATAAATTCATCTAGATTTCAGCTGCTCATCCAAAAAAAAAAAAAGAAGGTGATTATAGAACTGGTATTATGATCTTTTTTCCCCTATCTTTGATTTCTTTGCCAAAGGTCATCCACTTCAAAGAAGTTTCATTGGAATTTTTTTGCTTGATTTCTTTACAAAAAATCAACTTCATTGGAATTTAACAATTTGGTTTGAGTTTAAGATTATAGAAAACAACGTAGGGAAGCTTAGAAACACATGAATTTAAAAATTTTGTTTGGTTTTCTAAGATTCACCCGTTACCTTGTTTGGGTTTAATATAATCCCTTTTGCATTGTGGTTTGGGATTGGTAGTAGTTCCTTAGTTTGTTTAATTTTAATTTTTTTTGGAAATGGAGAAAAATTGTTTGTGAAAATAAGTTATTAACTGTTAGAAACTTAGAAGCTTAATGCTAAGCTATTTTATATGCAAGATTTGCAGTTTTCAGGGAGATTCACCAAGTTGATAAATGTTTTGAGCTACTCTCCAAATGGGCGGATTCCATTTAACTTTCCGCTCATAGAAGAGATGTGAATTGAGACAAGGAACAGAGTACAGGAAATCTTTCAAGTTTACCATGCCATCAAGGAGGGATTAGATTTTTGACCCCTTGGAATGATAGTCAAGGAGGTCTTTGTGTAGTTTAACACAAACCATCACAATGGAATACCACCGTAGTTAATAACTTTTTTTTCAATTTCAAATTTTCAATTGGCTAATTCCAAAAGCAATTTTGGTTCTGGGGAATGCAAGAATCAAGAATCAGTTGATGGCTTTATTTTGATTAATATATGTAATTTATACAACTCTGTTTTGCTAATAGCATGTAGTGAAGGAGTTCTGTTACTAGCTTTTTAGGCCTTAAATGTATTTCAAAATTTTTATCCTTCTAAATGGAGTAGTTCTTTGTGAATGAATTTGCTTGTAGCAAATAATAAAATTGAGAATGACATAAAAACACAAATTATATTAATGTCCACATGATCTTGACTTTACTCTTCACTTGAATGCTATTTTTTACATGATTAGGGGGATTTCTCTCATTATTAAGCATCGCATCTTCTATGGTATCTCATGCCAGATTCCAGCCACATATATCAAAAAGATCTACAAAGCAAATTCTAACCAAACGCAAAAGCTACAAAAGCTACAGCACTACCAAAGAAATCTCACAGATTCTAACAAAATGCAAAAGCTACAAAAGCTACAGCACTATTGACGAAATCTCACAAATATGAATGCTGCAACTCACATATATCAAAAATAAAATCACAGCACCTTTCTAATTTTATTAGCCACAGCCCAAAGAGAGAGGTAGAGCCTCTTTTACAAATTGAATTTGCTATAACAGTCTGCTTATTCAGGAGTTGTAAAAACTCAAAACTTTTAAAGATGAAGAAAACTAAATAGAACTTAGTTTTCTTGTTGATGAGTAAAAGTGATTACAAGCAACTAAGAATAGAAAGAAAAAAATCTAATCCCTTATATACAAAATCCGGAAAAGAAATAAGCAAAACTAACTAACTTCCTTGATTAAGCAGGAAAACTATTTTAATCTAACCACTAATTACAAGCTAACACGTGGACTTAATTCATAACAGAAATTAGAAATAATTTCACTAAAACAATTACTAAATAGACTGCAAAACACAGTTGTGTCACTAAGTGTCATCAAGTCCTCATTACACAAAATGACCTCGTTTCTTCTTCAGTCTCACTCAGTCTTCTTTTGCGTTTTGTACTCTGGACTTGTATCTTCATTTCAACAGTAGTTAATATGCCAAAGTTGGTTTCCAAAATTTTTTGAGTCTTCTTTTGCACGCACACCACTCCAAGCAAAAAACAAAAGTCAACTAGATCCAACAGAGATACACGTAACTTTAAAACAATGGCCTTTCATGCTTCCAAATCATATTAGGATTAGCATTCACAACAACTGCCCTCCCAAGTATGGAATGTGATCCAATAAACAGTATCTACATGGAAAAAAAAAAGTAAAGAAAAATTTAGATATCCAGGCCAACAATTTGAGTAAACTAACAAGTAATAACACCAATAGTAACACCAAGGAATTGTAAAAGGTAATAAAAACTTAAAAGCCATTTCAAGGAAAGATCCTTCACATAAGTTCATGATATTTGCAAACAATTTAAAGCACACAATTCCAAGAAGATAAGGACATGCCTGGTCCTTCTCATATACTATAGCCTACTTTCTTGACATATAAAATAAACATATTGCAGGAACATATTTGCAAGAAAATGTTTCCCGAACAGCCTATTCACTGGGAATGTGACAAGGCTTTTCTACTATTTTTAATTCCTCCTTTACTCTATGTTCCCTTTTTTTTAGGAAATATTTGAAAACAGAAAATGACCACTCTAAAATTAAAAATGCAAAGGGAGTTCAAATCTCAAAAATTCTTGAACGGGGCGAATAACAGATTGGAAGAACATTTTAATCATAGAAAACTGAACTAGATGATCATAAGATTGAATGCCAGTTAGATTGGGAAGATTATTTAACATCTTATGAACTCAACTTACCGTCTTCCCGTTAATAGTTTGAATCTCAACTTCCTCTCCATTTACATTTATTATTTTTCCATCAATCCAAACTTATTCTGGATCTTCAACCCAAATGTGAGAGCCAATAACAATGTTCTTTTGCATGCCCTGCAGCAGTTGAAATTTACAATATTATACATGCTTAAGATCAAAGTTGATACACAAATATAAATTTTCTCATCATTTTTTTAGGGCAAGAACAGAACACACACACACACACACTCACAAGTAACAAAATAGAAATTTGTTATATGCATATACAAATGCTAGCATTGGTGTGTGCCACAATAGATATTGATGTTTACATTCAATAAAAGGGAAGCTGAAGAGGGATTTCATGTTTTAGCTCATAAATTTCCAGACAAAGAAACCATGCAGATAGAGATCTCAATGGGTATTAACATACTTAGATATAGTACATTCAAGATTTTATAGCAAAAGTTTAAACCTGTAGTTGAAAAATAACCAAGCATAGATATCATTACAATAATTTTTTATTTATAACATTATCAATCTACTGAGAAATGAGAACCATATGGACATCCCTACTACGATTGGCACTATTGTCAGTTGGCCCCAATATATTAATTTGAATTCAGATGATATATATATTTCAAATATTTTCTACTTCAATGGGAGTTTTATAAGAATAGCATGCATACAAAATGTCTGTAAATGCCATCACCCTTTATTCTTTTGTAAATCCAGCAACCTGATGCTTTTTATTTCTGAATTTTCATAATTTGTTATGGACAAAAGTAATAGTGTCATAAAATTCAAAGACACCAAGGTTCAACTGATGTTTGAGAATTGTTCTGTAACAACTAAATCCCTGGCTATGAACAAGATTGCATGGTAAACAAGATATTTTTTTTCCGGGGAATCTGGGTAACTAATTTAGATTTCCCAACTATCTAGCTAGTAGGCAACTATGTGAAACTTATTAATTTTCTAACATCTCAAGCCTCAGAGGCTCGATTTTCGAATTATAAACCGAGCCTCTGAGGCTCGGTTTTCATGCTCTTAGGCTTTCGACGTGGCTGATTGTACATGTGGAAATCGAGTCTTATAGACTCGATTTTTATAAATGAGTCTCAGAAGCTCGATTTATGAGGAAAAAAAAAAAAAAAACCAGATCAGGGAAAAGGCCCTTTACATTAGAGAAGGGGAATAACCCAGAGAAAACATCAGAGAAAAGGAAGAACCTAGAGAAAAAAAAAAAAAAAAAAAAAAAAAAAACCAAATCAGAGAAGAGGCCCTTTACATCAGAGAAGGGGAAGAACCCAGAGAAAAAAAAAAAAATCAAAAACAGAAAGAGAGAGAAGAATGAGACCAGAGTGGGTGGCTTTGAAGTGTCGGCGTGGGACCATGGGTGGGTGGATTGGCTTTAGATCAGAGTGGGTCATGCTGTGGCCTGGGTCGTGTGCGGACCTGGGTCTCGACGGACCTAGATCATGCCCAAACCTGGGTCTCGCACAGACCTCGATCTCGCATGGGCCTAGGTCGCGCTCAGACCTAGGTCGCTTTGCGGCCTGGGTCTCGCGCGGTGGTGCGGTGATCCGGTAGTGGCGTGGTTTGGCTGGATCGAGTTGTGGGTTCTCTTGTGCTTCAAAGAATTCTCAAGAGGTTTGAAGTGTTGGTGTTTTCAGGAGGTTTGAATTGTTGGTGTTTTATTTCATTAAAAATTGCTCTTATAAATCGAGTATCTAAGACTCGATTTCCATGTGGTCGCCACGTGTAAAAAAATGCCGCATTAGATGTATCAACCCATGAAAATCGAGTCCCAAAGACTCGATTTATAGGCCCTAAATTGAATCTCTTAGACTTGAGATGCTAGTAAAAAAAATAGTTTGAAAATGTAGCCTACTAACTATATGGATGATCTTTGGCAAAGAAGTTTTTTTTTTTTTTCATAAATTTTATTACCAGATTTAATCACATTTGGGTGGGTAGCTGAAACACTGTTGGTTCACATTCATTCTTCGGTGGAGAGGTAACCGGAGCATCACTAGTGGCTTTTTTTTAGGCATGAGAAAGAGAGAGAAAGAGAGAGAGAGAGAGAGAGAGAGAGATTTTGAGGCATGTTTGGCTGGAAGAGAGAGAGTCAGAGAGAGTTTTTGAAATTTTTTAATAGAGGTAAGCATGAAGAAGAGAGAGAGGAGAAATTGAAAGCGTAGAGAAAAAGAGGGTCACATGGATCATTGACGTGTCTGATTAAGCTGTCCAATTCTTGAGCATTAGATCAATTGAATGGCTAGGATTAAAGAAATTACACACCGTGCAATACCCTAGGTATTGCACGGGATGTGAATCTGCAACCACAAGTCCACTGGCACCCACGTGAATGATGATCTTTCAAATCTCACTTTTATTTCCTCTCTTGTCACTCATCAGAATTCATCTTCTCAAATCCTACTTCTCTCTTGAAAGTCAGCAAAGGATCTCCTCTGCAGCAAAAAGACAGTGCTCTTCTGCTTTTTTAATCTTTGTTCTCTTCATCTTATTCCTCTATTCCTTCTCTTTCCTTTATTTAAGAGCTTTGGGTTGAACCTTGAGACCTAGCCACAATTCCCAAATCTAGGTGGTGGGTTTCAAAACCATTATTATGGTTAGATCAACAGAGAATGCAAACAAAGAGAGACAAAGAGAGATAAAATTTGAGTTGGAATTTGAGTTTAAGGCTGCATTTGGTTTAACGAAAAGTCAATTCTGTAAAATAATTTCGGGGAAAATTTTCTCGTAAGGAAAATGTATTCAGGCTGTTTGGTTTCACCATGGAAAATAGGGCAGAAAGTGAATTCCACTGTTTGGTTGCCTCGAAATTCATTTTATAGAACGTCAATTCCTATGTTTGGTTTGTTCAAACATTTTACGGAAAATATGAAATGCCTTACAAAAGAAACACTTGCATTGCCTAAATGAACTTGTAACAGTACAAACAAATTCATCCACTTCAACATCAACAAAGAGCATTTGAATATACCTATAATATTTATATCAAAACGCACATAATGTACTTTCACCATTGGCATTACACCTCCACGTGGAATCTGAACAGTACACATGTGCCTTACATGCTTACAATGAACATACATAACTTGGGCAATTGTATTGTCCCAATAATACAAAAGACTACACATCCTACAGTCAAGGTGTGTAATTGTTATTCCTTGGAGCATAAAAGTTCACAAAATATACATACCATCAGCAAATGTCCAAGGTTAGAAGTACATACATAGACTGCTTACCGATAATATAAATGTGTCACATATATAATACAATGATAGGTGAATACTAGAACTACAACAGATGACAATCCCTAAAGCTACCATCATAGTCAACACCAAACAGACAAGCCAGAATCGAGTGAACAAATAACCATCCATCCAAAACTTCCTCAGTTTAGCATTCTTGGCCAGAAATCCCTTGGCTGCCTTCTCATTTTCACAGAGATGGCCAAAGGCAGTTGCAAGCATATCTTCACTATACCTGTCCACCACCATAGCCATCACCTTTGAGTAAAGACTGTTGTAATATATAGGCCCCTGGTTGATTTCTTTTAGGGCCATAGCAATTTCCTTTAGCTGATCAGACAGGTCAGTCAGAACATTATCATTAGAGGGAGGTGCACGACCTCTTTTGCGAGACTTCGAAATTGTGGACCTAGTGGTAGATGATTCTACCACATTCTTCCCTTTCTCCACCACACCCTCCTCCCCATTGTCAACCACCATCTTAGTGCTCTCCCCATTGTCTTGCTCTGTGTCAATATCAACACATGACTTAGCAAAGCTACCTGTGGCCATGTCCTTCCTCACTACAATGGCCAAATCATCGTACATCTCTATCTTTTTTTTCAAATACACCACATGCTTACGATGTGCCTGTAAGGGAGAAAGGAACGTATAATAACAATGCAATAATCACTTCACTCATAAATTCAATATAGATGCCATTAGATGATTTATGTCAATGATAAACAAAAAAAACTGTTAGAAAACAGGAGACATAACTCATGATTTATGGGATAAGTACAACAGAAAATACAATGCACAAATGCTAAGGCCAGATTTTACAATAGATCCGCACATGAAAGTTACATTTGAAAGTTTGTAAAAGCAATGGAATCCTAAAAGGAATGACACTATAAATTTCATATAAAAAAGGTACTTGAGCATCCTTGTCTTGTTCTTAATTCATAGATTATAAAAGCAAAAAAAATATATTATCATTTATATTAAGAAAATATAGTTGGAAGCCATACAATGACTTCTTCCTGATAGGTCTTCACATCGCATGTGATCATTTTCAAGTTATCGTCCCAGCCAAACCCACTCTTCTTTTGAAAGAGTTTGAATAGTGCTCCACATGGTCTTGAGAGTACGTGGCTGATTCTCCACATATGAGGGGTGGCACTCTACCCCAAACTGAGAAAATATCTCTTTGGCAATAGTAGCAAAGGAGCCGGCCTTGAAAGTGTTTGAGGGCTTGTTGCCCTCCACAACCTCTTCGGCAAGTAGAGTAAACATGGTCGTGTGCATTGGGGGTAGCCATCTGAAGTGCTTAGTGCCCACCTTCTCTTTCCCTTTCGACATTACTATATATGAAACTTGTATAGTGAGAGTAACATTTAATAATGAGAGTAGCATTTAGTAATTACTCTCGGAATATGAACAACAAATCAAACACACATACAACCATGCTTATAGATGTGCACAACAGAACGAAACAATTACTAGAAATAACAATGTAATGTTGGAAATAATAATGTAATGTTGAAAATACTTTTCCCTTACACTGCCAGAAGTCTATTGTAAATACATTTTCCTTACAGAAAAGAAAAATACAGCACATATTACAATCATAGAAATCTAAATAAAGTACTACTTTCCACTCCTGGTATAATCAGACCACATAGCTTGGCATATCTCATCTCTCTTACATTTCACACTCTACTATCTTCAAAGGAGTCCCGACGTGACTGTGTTTCTTGTTGGGAGCCATTAGACTCTACTTGGTTCATTGCAGCTTCCATAATATAGTCAGCAGGATCAATCCTTATAATGTGATTATGAATCACACAACATGCTAACACGACTTTCACTTGGGTTTCAAAAGACCAAAATGGTTCTGCATCCAACACTTGAAAATGTTTCTTCAACACTCCAAACCCTCGCTCAATGGTAGTTCTCAATGAACAGTGTCGAAGGTTGAATAATTCTTGTTCATTCTTAGGAGAACGATCACTAAACTCTTTCAAGTGATATCACACACTCTGATAAGGTGACAAAATTCCATTTTTATTACCATACCCAGCATCACCAAGATAATATTTACCTACGTATATTAAAAAATAAAACCAAATCACTACTATGCTTAGGAAAACACACAAAATTTATTAAACTAATAAACCCAAAAAGTGAAGTAATCCTATAATACCTTCGGGAATTGAAAATCCTCATGGCCTAGCAAATACATCATTTAACACACATGAATCATGTGCTCTGCCTTCCCATCCAACCAATACATAAATGAAACCTTCCTTGTATTTCAGGTAGCACAGATGCATGAACATGTGTACCATCTATTGCTCCAACACAATCCTAATTTTCGACAGATCTAATGGTTTAAAATTACACAAATCTTCACAATTTACAAAAATACATAAGTCGCAATATTTACCTTAAAATATCGATAGAACCTTCTGCTATCTCTTATCTCTGGGGGTGTATCTTTGCTAGGCAGTCTTATTAGAGCTTTATATAATTTTAGGACCCCCCAAGAACAACCTTGAAGTATCTATGAACAGTCTCAGTCGATCTATGGAACCGACTACCAATTACACGGAACCTCACATTATGACCAATAATGTGTAAGAAAATTAGTACTTGCTCCGTAACGGACATGTGAATAGTCGGGCGTACGTGCTCCCCTTCAGTGAGGATGTGACATAACTGGTGGAAAGCTATAGGCTTCATCCTAATTTGACTCACACAAAACCTCTCACTTCAATGCAAAATACTATTTATGTAATGCTCTCTTTCGGTTGCATGATTAACATAAGGCGCCCAGGCAGTCCTCTACGCCGCAATTTCCTTACTAATGCAACCCCCATAAGGAGGACAGATGCAACTGAGGCAAGAATTGCAGCTTTGGTTTTTTTCTTCATCTAAAAAATCACAAACACTGATCGTCTAAGAGGTACGTAAACAAGCATGCTGTTGATTACATGGTATATAAAAACAGTCACAAACAAAAAATAGTAGAGCACACCCTGTCAACTAACACAACACTCGTGATATCTAACATAATCAGTATATACAACCATGCTCAAAGTTTGTTAAACCATCCAAATTCACATAAATGTCATAACAAGCCTAGTTCAAGATCAAGGGAAAGGACACAATCACTGTGGCAGTGTGTCCACAGTATTCACAAGGTGCCATATACATTCACCAAAACATCCAAATTACATTGATAACGAGTACCAAAATTTATGCACATATATTTCTGTATAATTGTAACACCAACAAAAGTTAATTTCTTAAATCAATAATTAAATAAAAAATGGATAATTATAAAAAGTAAATAAATAAAGAAATATATATATATATATATATATATAGAGAGAGAGAGAGAGAGAGAGAGAGAGAGAGAGAGAGAGAGAGAGATTAGATCCGAGATAGTGAGAGTAGCATTTGGGTTGTTTATGGGTTTAAGGGTGGATTTTGGCTAGATGGGTTTTAGGGGATATGGATCGGCTTTTGTAAAGGGTGGGTTGGTGGTGAGGTGAGGTGAGGTTGTTAGACTCAAATAAAGGGTGGATCAGAGGTGAGGTGAGGTTGTCAGACTGAAATGAACTCAAACAGTGGAGGAAACTCACTGTGGGTTGTTCGGCGATGCTTGTCGAACTGTGGGTGGAGCTCAAACAGGTGTGAGGGAGAGAGTGGACCTGCGTTTGGTGTGAGGGAGAGGGTGGAGCTTGGTCACAACTGAGCTTGGAGAGTACTAGTGATGTTTGTGAGGAGTGCATGTGAGAAGCTTGGAGAGAGTGTGTGAGAGGTGTAAATCATTTGAAGGTAAAATAAAATCTGAAATGGTTTTATGCCTAAGGAGGGTTATTTTACAATCAATGCAGAAATTGATTTCCGTTTGACCCAATTTTATGTGCTTACCAACCACATAGGTTGGTGTAAAATGATTTCCTGAAATCCTTTTACACCAAAACAAACACAACCTAAGTTGGAGTTGTTAGAGAAATAGAGTTTTACCTTTTTGTTAAGTTTTGATTAAACAAAAATAATTTTGTTAAAAAAAAAAAGATAATAGTGAGTTTGAGTTTGAGTTGGAATTATTAGAAAGATAGAGCTTCATTTTTTCTTAAGTTTGGACTAAATAAAAATAATTTGATTTAAAAATACGATAATAACGTGGTAAGTTTTAGAGATGTTAATAAAAAGTTAAATGTTTCAAAATATATATATATATATATATATATATATATATATATATATTAATATTAGCAATGTAAAGTTATATCATAAACGTCCATATTTATTTAATTTATAACATGAATCTTGAACTGAAAGTATAATATTAGTTAAGAATTTTCCTTTCTATAATTTTTACTAAGCAGAAAGATAAGACTTTTTATATCATAATTTTCTTTCCAGGTAAAGAATCTTTTGTAGAAGACGCAAAAGCAAAAAAAGAGAATAAAAAGAAATGAGCAAAAACGAAACCAATACAAATCTCACGGAGAATGATCCCGATAACACATTTCTGAGGGACAATTCGAAGAAAAAAACTTACACTGAAGCTACTGTGGATGCAATCATGCATGAAACACACTACGAGGAGGAAGAACAAGAAAATGATGATGGAGATAATGATACGGTGGATTCAGAGACAAGGGGTAACAACGTAGACCAACCTGGGGATGAGGAACAGTTCAACGAGGAAACATGGGAAATCAACATCTCGATGGAGTTGAAGCGGAAAATGGAAAGTCCATGGCAAACCAGCATTATCATCAAACTTATGAGTAAACAATTAGGCTATTGTGCTCTGCAAACAAGGTTAGCTGGTATTTGGCGTCCTTCAGGTAATATTGTTTTAATTGAGATCGGATATGGATATTTTATCATGAAATTTGATGTTCTTTAGGATTACCATCATATTCTTATGGATGGACCATGGTTTGTGGGAGATCAGTATCTCCATGTCCAAGCATGGGAAGCTGATTTTTCACCCGGAACAATTAAGGTCACATCCACTGCAGTTTGGATTAGACTAGAACACTTACCTATTGAATACTATCATCATAAATTTTTAAAACACGTTGGAAATAAAATAGGCAAACATCTAAAAATAGATGCGATAACTAATTCTGCCACGAGGGGAAGGTTTGCTCGCGCGGATATGTGTCCAAATCAACCTTAATAAATCTCTTCCCAAGCATTTTAAGAAAGGGACGTTTTGGCAAGATATTGTATATGAGAATGTCCCTCTATTATGCTACAAGTGTGGTCGGATAGGGCATAAGGAATCTATTTGTTCGGAACCAAATATCACTTTGAATCAAACTCCAAACACAGGATCTGCATCATACCGAGTTTTTACTTCGAATTCGGAAACAAACCAACCTCAGGCGCCATGGAAGATTGTACAAACACGCAGGACACGTGTTCGCGGAATAGGACAATCTGAATATCCTTTGAAATCCAAAAACCCATCTGATAGCTATCCCCCGAACCACAAAGTCAACTTCAAACAAACTTCTAATACTTTCCAAGCTCTTCAAGTTGATGAAAACGATATGGTGGCACCCACGGATTCAGCTGAAACAGGTACACGTTAAGCCACAATAATTAGACCAAAAGAGGTGGAAGATAATGGTAAAAGTTCAAATGCACTGCTGCCACCTCACATACACAAGGACAGCATGCATGAAATCACCGAGGAAGAGAGTCCACAACCCTCGCATGCAAGGCTACGTACACCTCAATCATTTACCCCATCCCGTAAATAACTTAACCCCTGTTTTACTCTCCACAAAATAGAGCATACCGAATCACAAGCATGGCCCCCTCATCAGACCAAAATTCCACAACACCAACACCAACAGACCCGGAGCTCCAGCTATCACTCTCACCAGTGGGGAGAACTATTCACCAAACATGAATCCCATGCCCAGGCAACTCTCTCCCCCTCACGAACACTCACTCCCCTGATCACCTCAACCACTTAATGAGTTGCCTTTCCATAGAAACCTCGAACATCGAGGAAGTGACATATGTTCGTATTCCAATCCATCCACGGACATGGGTTGCCTGGAATCAGATGACCCAAACTCCCAGCTTGCCTCTTCGGGTAGACTTAACCATTCACCACTGCTAAAGGAGGAACGTCAAGTGCCATGCACGAGCCCGACGAGTGGGACAACATCCATGAATGCCAGTACAAGCTCCACTGCCACCAATATAGAAGAATATGCAAGAAGGATCCAACAATGCAATGTCTCCGGAAACACTGCCAGAGGCCATTTTTTTTACTTCTTAGACTTACGCAAAATCAACCTCGCTCTGAGGGAGGAAGAGGCAAAACTTTACATCATCATGTTCTCCAACGAAAGTCCTCCATTCATTGTGTCCGTCACATACTAGCCAAGGCTCGGCGAACTCAAACCTATGTATAGGGTCAAGACAATGACAGCGACTCATCAATGCTTCACTCGGTCTACAGCGAGGACTCCAAGGACTTTCGGGAGGGTCGCCAATGATTATCTAAATCCAAACACATCATCCATGAAGATAGTTGCATGGAACTACTAGGGAACAGGAAATGAAGCTTTTTGTACCCATATTGTCAGCACCACCCTCAAATTATGATTATTGTTGAACCCCATATTGCGGATGACCATGCCCAAGCAGTTATAGACACTCTCCCGTATTCCCATTCCCAAAGGGTCGACCCGGTAGGCTACTCGGGTGGTATCTAGTTACTGTGGAATGACGATAGTAGGCTCATAGTGGAAATTCTCATCACCAATGAATACAATATCCACACGCTTGTCAAGATACCTACCAACTCATGTAATTTTCTTTTTATGGCTATATATGCTTCACCAAATTTTAATAAGCATAAAATTTTATGGAATTATTTAAAAGATTTATCACCATCTGTTAATATGTATTGGGTCATTTTAGGTGATTTCAATGATATGCTTGCTAAAGATGAAAAAATGGGCGCCGGGTGGGGGGGGGGGGGGGGGGGGGGTGGGGGTGCGGCGCTTGTTCTTAACAAATATAGGTTAAATGCTTTTAGGGATTGTATTGATTTTTGTGGTCTTATGTATTTAGGCTTTCATGGGCCCAAATTTACCTGGACCAACAAGAACTTAATTTGGCATCATAACATTAAGGAAAGATTAGATAGAGGCGTAGGTAACATAGAATGAAAACTTTTATTTCCTATGTAAGAGATTCACCATCTTCCTCACATCAAATCTAACCACTGTCCTATATTGTTAGATTTTGAGCCTCCTACTCATAAATCGACCAAACCTTTTAAATTTGAACAAATGTGGCTGACTGATCCTTCCTTCTCAACGCTTGTGGAGAATAGTTGGAATTCCTCGGCTTTTATACCATCTTCTTCCTTCTCCCTCTCTAGGTTCCAACACTGTCTAAAACTTTTAACTACCAACATTATCGACTAGAATAAGGCGAAAAGCTACTTTTAGTCCCTACATTTTCAGGTGATTTCCATTTTAGTCCCTAAGTTTTATTTTTACTGCTTTTAGTCCCTATTCTGGAAAACGCCTCAATTTTAGTCCCTGCCGTTACATCAGAAACGGAGGAAGCTGACATGGCAAACGGCATGAATAAATAATATTAAATTAATGTCCACGTGGCTTAAATTAATAATAAAAAATGTTTTTTGGCATTAAAAAATGCCACGTCAGCTCTAAATAAAAAAATAATTTATTAATTTTAACTAAAAAAAAAAAAAAATCAAAACAGAAATAAAAATCAAAATTTACATTAATTAAGATCTAAAAGTATCTTGAACAAGAATACCAAGAACACCAACCCAGACTTAAGATCTCAAAATTGAAAACCAAAAACCACAAACCCAGAAACACAAACACAAACCCAGCAACAGATCAACCAAAAGTAAAATCTCCCCCGTTAAAAAGGAGGCCTAGGGTTTGATACCTTCTCTTGCATCCTCTTCTTCTGCAACAACAAATCACCATGAAAGCAAAGCCTCCTTCAAAGCCAAAAACCCATCTTCAAAAGAACCCCAAAACCTAGTCTCGTAAATCTACCAGTCAGTGGGGTACAAGGCCACCCACTGACTGGTAGCTAGAGGAGGAGCCAGGCACGAAGTCCTCAGAGGCGTAACCGTCTGCAGCGGCACCGTGCTCTGGTGTCTCGCCGGGTGATCCGGGAGTATTCGACCCGTTCTGGTTCAGGCTCGAACCCAACCCGGCGTAGTGGCTGAGATTGCCCATACTGGCACTCTTCCGGATCCCGTCGGTCAACCGGACCCCGAAAAGCTTGACCCCGCGGTTCGGGCAGGTCCGAGAGTTATGCCCATTGTGGTTGCAATGCGAGCACCTCCGAGTCATCGCTTCCTCGAATCAAAACCAGATTAGAATTCAAGAAATGATATGTTAGATAGGATAGGATAGAATAGAAAAAGATAGTTAGGTTTGGTTTTGGATCCGATGAAGGATCCGACTGATAAGATCAGATAGATAGAGCCTTTTGTGGGTTTTTGGGTTTTTATGACCCAAGAAAGGCTTATATTGATGAGAGTTGTGGTTTTCTTCTCTCCCTTCAGCTTTCGCAGATGGGAGAGAAAGAAAGAGAAAGAGAGAAAGAGAGAGAAGTGTGCAGGATTCGGTTTGGTTGATCTGTTACTGGGTTTGTGTTTGTGCTTCTGGGTTTGTGGTTTTTGGTTTTCAATTTTGAGATCTTAAATCTGGGTTGGTATTCTTGGTATTCTTGTTCAAGATACTTTTAGATCTTAATTAATGTAAATTTTGATTTTTATTTCTGTTTTGATTTTTTTTTTTTTTAGTTAAAATTAATAAATTATTTTTTTATTTAGAGCTGACGTGGCATTTTTTAATGCCAAAAAACATTTTTTATTATTAATTTAGGCCACGTGGACATTAATTTAATATTATTTATTCCTGCCGTTTGCCACGTCAATTTCCTCCATTTCTGATGTAACGGCAGGGACTAAAATGGAGGCGTTTTCCAGAATAGGGACTAAAAGCGGTAAAAATAAAACTTAGGGACTAAAATGGAAATCGCCTGAAAATATAGGGACTAAAAGTAGCTTTTCGCCCTAGAATAAAAATCATTTTGGCAACCTATTTCGGAAAAAGAACCCCATATTGGCCAAACTTAAAGGCATTCAGATGGCTTTATCATGCAAACCCTCAGTATATCTTTATTCACTAGAACACCAACTTATCCAAGATTACAATCATATCCTCCATCAAGAATTCCTATTCTGGCAACTTAAATCCCGTGTCACATGGTTAAACTATGGAGACACTAATACCAAATTCTTCCACTTAAAAACACTACAAAATCATAGTCAATCATGTATTACGACCCTTAAAGATTCCACAAGATTATGTGTATCGGGAGACATGTTAACCACCCACATCACAGTTGTGTTCACCGAACTATTTACATCCACATCTCTTCATATGCTATCTCATTTCCCTTTGGTTAGATATTATCATCAGAACAATCCCCTTCTTGAGCAACACCAAAGTCTCTCTAGCACTCCTTTACCTAAAGGAATAAATTAGAATGTATTTTCACTCCCCCCTTTAAAAGCACCAGGTTTGGATCGATACCATGCAATTTTCTTTCAAGCAAATTGGCATATTCTTGAACCTGGCATGATTCATGCCATTCAAGAAATTTTTGAGACTGCGACTATTCCTGAAGATTGGGCTGCCATAAATCTCATCCTTGTCCCTAAAATAAATCACCCGGACATGATCACACAATTTTGCCTAATTAGCTAATGCAACACCCTGTATAAATTGGTTTCACGTATTATCTTGCAAAGGCTGAAACCTTACATCGCTAATATTATCAATCCTTGCTAAGCAGGATTTGTTCCGAGTCGCCGGACGAGCGATGACATTATTCTAGTCCAGGAAATTATTCGTATGATGGTTAGAAAGTCTGGACCCAAGGGGCACGTTGCTTTTAAACTTGATCTTGAAAAAGCATATGATCGTCTTGAATGGTAATTTATTCAGGAAACTCTTGAATTTTTTCAAATCCCCCCTAGATTGATTCAACTTATTATGAATATGCTTTCTTCAACTGGTTTTCACATTATGTGGAATGGTACTCCTTTACCAGCTATTGTCCCAAGTAGGGAGGTACGTCAGGGAGATCCTTTATCCCCTTATCTATTTATTCTATTTTTGGAAAGACTATCCATCCTTCTAGAAGTGGCGGTTCAGGGCAAAGCTATTCATCTTGTTACTTTTAGGGGTCAAATTAAAATTTCCCGTCTTTTCTTTGCTGATGATTGTAAAGTTGTAATTTTCAACTATATATTTTGTTGGCTTTTATTCTGTGCTAAATTTGATTGTAATTTTATTTAATCTTTTGTACCCTATATTTATTGTGGGATTTAATTGTAAGGGTTGTGTGAGAGAGAGAGAGTGTGTGAAGACTCTAGCAAATTGAAGATTGAAGAGTTTTCGTGGGTAGCTCGCGACTAAGCATCCCGCAAAGTGATGCATGTACCCTGCACATGATTGGAATGCGAAGAGTTAGGATAGATGGAGACAACTATGTTTCACGAGTAGCTCGCAGGTAAGGCCTTCCCGCAAGACACTCGCGAAACATTCTGTTTTGCCAGATTGTCCTATCTAATACACACTTTCTATACCCACACTATATATACCATAATTACCCACAAATGTTGAGGAGTGCTACTGAGAGAAAATCCTAGACATAAACCTTGAAAGTTAGAGATTGTTATACCCACATATCTCTACACATTTGCTTATGGATTTTCTTTAACTCCTACCTTTCCATTTCCATACCATTGAGAGGTTGGTAGCCCAAACACTTACCACACCCTTTCAGAGTGTTAAGTGAGGATTTAGTGTTGCTGGGAAGTATTGGAAGAAGCCAGGCTTTGGCAGATGCAATTGGGCGTATTGTGGGATCCGGAGAGCTAGACAAGACACGGTTTCGAGAAGCCTTGTTGGAGTAGGAGCTCAGAGGGCTGAGGTACAGCGGGTAGATTAGGCTTGAAGGGTCTCTTGCTAACCCATGTATCCCAACTGATTGTCTAGTGGATCAATTACCGCTTGGGGGGCGGCAGAGAGGTTTTTTACCGAGTTCTTTGGTTTCCTCTTCGATAACACATCGGCGTGTTATCTTGTGTTTGGATCTTTCTTACCTACTCTTTTACCTTTCATTTTACTGTTGTGTTATTATGAATTTGGGTTAGAGTAGCTTGTTTGTCTATACACTCGCATTTACTCTTTTCTGCACTTAATATAAGTTAGAGTAAAATCTATCGAGCCATAATTTTCATTTGGGGGTTTAAATAGCTCTTGTGTTTTTACACATTTTAAAGCATTCAATTGGTATCAGAGCAGGTACACTTATTTTGGTTTAAATACCTGAGTGTGATCCTTGACCCTTTGTGATGGACCGCTCACAATCACTCAATGCCCCACCATTTTTTGATGGGAGTAATTATACCTTTTGGAAGGTTCATATGAGGGCTTTCTTGTGTGCTATAGATGAGTCAGTATGGGATTCTGTTGAGAATGGGTATGTTAAACCCACGATAGCCAAGTTTGAATGGGATAAGGTAGCTCTTGCATTGGCAAATGCAAATAGTAAGGCTATTAATGCTATATTCTGTGGTGTGTCTACTAATGAATTTCATAGGATATCACATGTGGAGACAGCCAAGGAAGTTTGGACGATTCTTGAGACTACCTATGAGGGTACCAAGAAAGTCAAGGACACAAAGCTCCAAATGCTTACCACCAGATTTGAAGAGCTTAGGATGAGTGATGATGAGGCTTTTGACTCATTCTATGGAAAGCTCAATGGAATTGTAATTGCTAAGCTTAATCTCGAAGAGAAGATTGAAGATGCTAAGGTGGTGAGAAAGATTTTGAGGTCTTTATCGGAGAGCTTCTAAGAAAAAGTCACAGTTATAGAAGAAAGTAAAGATTTGGATGAGATCAAAATCCAAGAGCTAATTGGATCTCTCCAAACATATGAGTTGGGACTGCCTTCTCATAAACCAAGCAAATCTCTTGCTCTCAAAACCATCACTGAGAGAATGGATGATTCCTCTGAAGAAGATGATGTGGAGAAGGAGGAAGCATTCCTTGCAAAGAATTTCCGAAAATTTCTGAAGATGAAAAACAGTGGGAAGCCATTCAGCAAAGGAAAGTTTTCATCCTCCAAGGGTGATAGGAAGGAGTTTCAATCCCCTCAAGGAATTGTGTGTTACAATTGCAATGGCCACGGGCATCTCAAGAAGGAGTGTCCTAACTCCTGAAAGGGAAGGGCAAAGTGTTTGCCACTACTTTAAGTGATTATGATAGTTCAAACTTAGACACGGAAGGTGAATGTGACAATGAAGGGAACTACCAAGCCTTCATGACAACTGCCTCCATTGATTCAAAGAATGATTTGAGCAATCTGGTTGATGAACTTGGTGATCTTTCCGAGGATGAGGAAATTGAAGAATCGGAAATTGAAGACATGTGCCAAAATGAAGGGGAAATCAACCTACAAGAAGCATATGATTCTCTATTGGAAGATTGTGGCAAATATGCCAAAGTTGCCAACCTTGCTATGAAAACGATGAAAAAGGTTGAAGAAGAGCATAGGGGAATACTTGTGCAACTCAAGGAAGTAAAGTGTGAAGTAGAAGGACTCAAGGGAGAGTTGGTTGAAGCTTACTCTAAGATCAAGTTTCTTGAACTTGAAATTATCCAAGCTAATGTCAAGGTCGAGCGCATCTCCAACAAGAAACTTGACAATGTGTTGTCCTCTCAAAAACCTTCACATGATAAGATCGGTTTAGGCTATACCAGAGAAGAAAGTTCGAGCAGGGAACCCAAGAAGGAAGTGAAGTTCATATCAGCCAAGAATGAAGAGAAACTTAAAGAAGTGAAACCTGAGATTGAGACCCCTGCTGTAGTAAAAAAGACCAATGGTGCAAAGCCAAAGGAAAAAGGGAAGTCATTACCCAAAAATCAAAGGGGGCCTCGAGTAAAGCACTTGTGTCATCATTGTGGCACACAAGGCCAAATTGTTTCAAGCTTCATGCACTCAAAAAGGCTGATTCGATGCATGGTCAAGAAAGTTCAAGGAGAAGACCAAGGGGAGCATAAGCTAAGGGAGATAGTGAGGGACATCTCATCGGAGATGTTATGGAGATGTTGAAGAACATATCACTGTGCCTTGCTAGTTTCACTCCGAGGTTTGAAAGCTATGTTGGTCGTACCCTACCATCTAAGGCTCTCACCCAAAATACTCATAAAGTGTGGGTGCAGAAGGATACCCATGCATGATCACTTCCTATGCTCATGCATTTATACTTCCAAGGTTTAGGGTCATAGGTTCATGCATCATGACATGCATAATTCATTTTGTGTTATTGCTTCCAATTTATAGCATGTTTCTTTTACAGGTTTTGTTTTATAGTTGTTTTTGTTGATCTTACTTTATTTGTTCTGTTTTTGAGTGTGTTCAAAAATTCAAAAACCCATAAAAATTGAAAAATCTTCAAAAAGTTTGATCGCTTGTGTTATGTATATCACATGTGAGTTTGGCCTAGTACCTTCGTACTAATGGCGTAGTACATTTATAAGCTTAGCTTGTTATGTATGCACATATATCTTTGTGGGAGAAATCTTGAAAACTATGTGTGATTGTTGTAAATAGATTTTCAAGCTTGTCATGAATGATTGGTCAACAGTCTTAATGGTCTTGATACGTGCATAGACTTGTGCCTATATATCTTCCCACCTTTATTTTTATGTTTTTGCTATAGAGCTCTCCAAATGTAAATCTCAAAATGAAAAAGAGATTATGAGATGCGAAAGCCTGTCGCACATACTAGTATTTGACTAGGAAAAAGGGAAAGTGACTTTTGTATTGAAATGTATGGTGCTCAAAAAGCGAAAGGCAAACTCTCTATGTTGAAATATCAAAAACTTCATACACCGATCTCAAAAAGAGATGTATTATCCAAAAAAGATCAAATGTTATGATTTATGCAGAAGCCAAATGAAAAGCTTCTAAGTTTTGTAATCATTCTCTTGTGGGAGGTCATATATGTTCATTTCTATAATTGAGATGGACCACTTGACTTAGTACCAGTTGTGTATGACTTGATTGAATTGATCATTGAAACTTCACTCTGGTCTAAGGACTATTCCACATTTGATACTCACCCACAACACACAAGACTTTGATTCAATTAATGCTTATCTCATTTGTGTGATTGTACATGTTCAAATGTGATGTGTATGCTCAATTACTTGTTGATCAAACCCAAAGAGATTTTTGAGTGTTTTATATGTTTTTGAAAGTGATTTTATACTTTCGTGGTTTTAGTTTTTGTTCAAAATGTATTTTTGTGTTTTTCTTCAAAAACTGGTTTTGAGGGAGTTTCACAAGAAGCTCTCAACTTAGAGCTTCCTGCGAAACCAGCTTAAGGGAAATAATTTTTTTTCAATTTCATACAAAGAGTCTCACTATTGTCTCGCGAGTATTTTGCAACTAAACCCTTCTCGTGAAATGATTTTTAGGCAAAAACTGGAATTTTTTCAATTTCATACAGAGGCTATCGTGACTGTCACGTGACTGTCTCGCGACTAAAAGCTTCTCACAAAAGCTTTTGTGATTCTCACGACTACCTAACCCGTAAAAAACGCGTGTTTTCAGCTTTATATGGCAGATGTGATAGTTTTTCAAAAACTTTCTATTTCCCTCGCATTGCCTCTTTCGAATCCCTCTCAACCTAAAATCATTTTTCATTCAAACCTTTCCACTCTCAAGCTTGTTTTCTGCATTTTCAACTTCAAGGTATGTTTTCTAAAATAGTTTCTTCTCTTTTGTCTTAGATTATGCAAAAATTAAGTTAGGTTTTCCAAATTTGGGGATTTTTTCGAAAACGGGTTGGGGTTCATGATTTTATGAAATTTTTTTCAAAATTTTGATTAGTTTGAGTCCCATTTGATCTTTGTATATCTGTGTTGGCCCTGTGTGGCATTCTAAACATCTATTGAGGCATTTTCACTTATGTTCATGCATGTTTTGTTGGAGTTGTTCACTGTTGCATGCTAAGTGTTTGACAAAATGTTCAAGTGACATTTTGTGTTGTATTGGACTCAAATGAGTTCTAGTGCTTGGGGTTACTCTTGATTGAACATGTTTAACATGTTTTGGTCAAAGGGTGTGTGTTCTACACACTTTGCCCATTTTGTGCCATGACATGCACCTTTTAGGCACACACTAGGCACACCCCATGCATCTACACACAACTGCACAGCACATGCACACACACACACACACAGTCTCTTATTTCTTGCATTAGGCTTTTATCTATATGTTTTCACAGTTATAGCTTGTTGTTTTGAGTTTGTTATGCTCTGTTTTAAGCTATTTTCTTTTGACTTGGAACTAACTTGAATCTAATCAAGTTTTGTGTTCTGTTTTGTGTTTGTGCACTTGTATCTTTTCTTTGTTTTTTGTTTTGGTGTGCAGATGTCTCCATTCAATGCCTTAGTCGTGAAAGGAGGCAATAGCAAAGGAAAAGAGCCTGTGATTGATCTTGATGACCCTTCACCTAGGTCAAGGAGGACTTGATCTTCAACAGGAGTGTGTGAGCCTGACAAGTTCAGATCTTATGTTGCATTTCAAACCTATGAGAATTTCTTTCGAGAGGCTCTGCTATTGGTTGAAAGAGTTGTTGACTAGCCATCTCTCCTTAACACCAACATTCCAAAATGGTTTGCCACCAAGGATTGGAATTTTCTTCTCTGCAATCTTGATGATGCATACAAGAACTTGGTGGAAGAGTTTTATGCCAATGCCATTGTTGAAGGAGAGGAGCTCAAGTGTTGGGTTAGAGGGAAAAGGTTCTCATTTACACCCGTCTACTTGGCAGAAATCCTACACATCAACCGGCCAATATTATCTATACCATCGGTATATGATGAACTGAATCCGAATAAGGAGGTTCTTCGTGAAGCCTTAGGAGATAACTTGGAGTTCTCATCCAATAGGAAGTTAGTAAGTATGGCCTCTATATCTCCTGAATTAAGGCTTCTCACGATGATCATGTTTAGCAACCTCTATCCGTTGTTAAGCACCAGGAACATGAATCTTGGTCGAGCATTATTCTTGCATGATTTGATCACTGACGAAGAGATTGATATGTGTTCTCATATTTTCCACATTTTGGCCAAAACGGTTAAACAGACTACTTCAAGGAGCTGTCTTTCTTTCTGCAGCCTTATCTCAAAAATCTTGAAGCTCAAAGGTGTGCATCCCTCGGAAGATGAGCACCTATACACAAAGCCAAGTCCAATTAACATCCGTACTCTCCATGCAAGTATGAGTTACACCAAGAAGAGTACAAAGCAAGAAGGTCATGCCACTCAGGGGAGTTCAAGCTCTACCTTCCATGCTTATGATGAACAGCTAGACAACATCATGGCTACTCTCCAAGAGATCACTACCAAAATATCCGGATTAGCTACCATCATGCACTCCCAACACATTCGCTTCGACACAAAGTTCACATCTCTCCAGACTCAGATGGACCAAATTCAAAGGAAGCTAGAAGAACATGACGACTAGCTATTCCATAACAAAAAGGGGGAGATGGTGTCATTGATAGGGGGAGGAGAAGCTAGTAGGAGTGTAGTGATAGGGGGAGGAGAAGCTAGTAGCTGCTATATGTTTACAAGTTTTACTGCTTTCATTTAAAGCTTTAGTACACTGTTCTTAATTTTAGTCTTATATTTAGTATTTATGTTTATCTCCATGCTCTGTAGCATTTTTTAAAGTACTTTTAAGATATTGCTAATATGTCTTAAGTACCTCACATTTGTACCCTAGTAGGATCTTGTATCCTAAATGCATATACTTCGTGTATTTTACGTTGGTTATGTGTTGGACATGCAAGTGATCATTGTGATTGGTCTTCATTACATTGCATGTCCGGATGAGCATTTACTTACTAAATGTTCATTGTAGTCATTCTTTAATGACTGACCTTGTTTGATGAAGATGTGTTTATATGCTTTATAGTGTTTACAAACTTGATCGCACTTTACTTGCTCATGTACATACCATGTATTCAACTTGTCATAAGCTTAATTAAAGTTTTGTTTGTCTGTGAGTGTTTCAGGTTACAAGTATATACATGCAAGTGCTTCACAGCTTCTAGATTAGGTGTGAGTGAGTTTTGCCACTGTTCCTAAACTCACGTTTTAGGCTAGAGTCTGTTTCAGGGGTTTTGTCACGGAATAGCCAAAGGGGGAGATTTTAAAGTTGTAATTTACAACTATTTGTTTTGTTGGCTTTTATTCCGTGCCAAATTTGATTGTAATTTTATTCAATCTTTTGTACCCTATATTTATTGTGGGATTTAATTGTAAGGGTTGTGTGTGAAAGAGAGAGTGTGAAGACTTAAGCAAATTGAAGACAGAAGAGTTTTTGCGGGTAGCTCGCGACTAAGCATCCTATGAAATAATGCATATGCCTTGCACATGACTGGAATGCGAAGAGTCAAGATAGATGGAGATAGCCGTGTTTTGCGAGTAGCTCGTGGGTAAGGCCTTCCCGTAAGACACTCGCAAAACATTATGTTTTGCCAGATTTTCCTATCTGATACAAACTTTCTATACCCACACTATATATACCATCATTACCCACAAATTTTGAGGAGTGCTTCTAAGAGAAAACCCTTGCCACAAACCTTGAAAGTTAGAGATTGTTATACCCATATATCTCTATACATTTGCTTATGGATTTTCCTCAACTCCTACCTCTCCATTTCCATACCATTGAGAGGTTGATAGCCCAAACACTTACCACACCCTTTCAGAGTATCAAGTGAGGATTTGGTGTTGCTGGGAAGCATTGGAAGAAGCCAGGCTTTGGCGGATGCAATCAGGCGTATTGTGGGTTCCGTAGAGCTAGACAAGACATGGTTCTGAGAAGCTTTGTTGGAGTAGGAGCTTCGAGGGCTTAGGTATAGCGGGTAGATTAGGCTTAGAGGGTCTCTTGTTAACCATGTATCCCAACTGATTGTCTAGTGGATCGATTATTGCTTGGAGGGCGGCGGAGAGGTTTTTCGTTGAGTTCTTTGGTTTCCTCTTCGATAACACATCGGCATGTTATCTTGTGTTTGCATCTTTCTTCCCTACTCTTTTACCTTTCATTTTACTGTTGTGTTATTATGAATTTGGGTTAAAGTAGCTTGTTTGTCTATACGCTTGCATTTACTCTTTTCCACACTTAATATAAGTTATAGTAAAATCTATCGAGCCGTAATTTTAATTTTGGGGTCTTAATAGCTCTTGTGTTTTTACACACTTTAGAGCATTCAATGATATCTTTCTTTTCTCTAAAGCGAAAATAACGGAGTGCCATAACCTTAAAAACATTCTTCAAAAATTCTATTAGTGCTATGGCCAAATCATTAGTACACAAAAGTCACATCTTTGGTTTTCACCAAACACGCCTAGGCGAACAAAAGAACTGATTGTTGGCATCTTTGACATCCCTACTATGACTCAACTAGGAAGTTATTTAGGAACTCCTATTTTTACTACCCGTCGACAGACATCAGCTTACCAATATTTAGTTGATAAAATCCAGAAATAGATTGAGGGATGGCAAGCTAAATATCTTTCTGTTATGGGTCGAGTTACTATAATCAATTCCACCACGATTAGCCTTTATCCCTATCCATGCCGTGCAAACCACCCTTCTCCCACAAAAAATTATTCGGCAACTAGATAAACTAAATTGCAAATTTTTATGGGGAGACATTGCCAATCATAGACACTGTCACATGGTGTGTTGGGAAACCATCACTACTCCTAAGGATGCAGGCGGTTTGGGACTTAAATCTGCACGTCTTATGAATGTAGCTTTGCTTATGAATCAAGCCTGGAGGCTTCAACAGAAGTCATCCATGCTATGAGCTCAACAAAAGCCAAATACTTTCCCTGTACAAACCTGTTTGAGAGTGACATAAACCCTAGAGCGTCTCACAATTGGAAAGTCTTACAAGTGGGGATAAAATGACTTCAAAGAGGGATGAAATAGATATTAAAGGTCGATCAGACCATTCAAGTATGAGGACCACTATGAAGTTATATACATGGTCCAATTATGCCCAATGAGGAACAGGGGCTAGTGAGTTCTCTACGGGACAATAATAATTGGAAGTTAGAAGAACTACAATTTCCTTTCCCAACACAAATTGCATAACTTATACAAGGTATTCTGGTGGCCCAGTTGACTAGGTTATCTGATTCTTTTATATGGCCTTAAAATAACGATGTTTGTTTGGTCCTGTCTGCTTCAAAATTTCTATACCAACAAGCCAATGTTCCATTTGCAAAAACTTATTGGAATTGGATTTGGAAACTACAATGCCCCAAAAAAATCCAAAGTTTTATTTGGAAATCCATGCGCAATTGATTGCCTACTCATCATTTTCTCGCTCGGAAATTAATACCGATGCCCTAGGTGTAATACTCCTAAAACTACTATTCATATTTTAAGAGATTGCCATTGGGCTAAGATGGTATGATGTCACTCTCCAGGTATTTTGCCCCTATCCCTTTTTCACCTTTCACTTCAAGATTGGATCCATACCAACGCTACATTGGATTCTCTCATCTCCCGCTATTAGCTACCTTGGAAAATTTACTTCCCCTTCCTCTGTTGGCACTTATGGTTGGCTAGGAACGAGTATAGTTTTAACAATCAATCTTGCTCTCAACATCGATCATACAAAAAGTAGTTCAGTGCACTACATAATTTTTCTTTTTAGTTTGCCCTGCAAAGAAAATTAAAATTGGAATCCCTAGGATTATTAAATGGAATGCTCCGCTAAAACCTTTTATGAAATTAGATACAAATGGCAACTCGTTAGGTGATCTTGGATTAGCCTAATTGCTACGCAACAGCTCAGGTGCTTGGATTTCAGGTTTTTCATTACACATAGGTATTACTTCTAATAATATCGCTAAATTGGAAGTAGTTCACCAGGGTCTCCTTCTGACATGGAATTTGGGTTTTAAATTTATTCATCTGAAAATAAACTCTATGACAGTTCTTTCTTGGTTAACCAATAATAAAGATATCTCACAAGATGTTATCCCACTACTATGTGATTGCAGGAACCTTATGGAGCACGACTAGATGGTCCAGATGTACCACATATTCCGTGAAGTTAATGGCTGCAAGGATACTCTAGCAAAGAGGGGAAATCAGCAATGGTGCATTTTGGAAACTTATGATACATGTCCCGCTTTTGTATATGTGGTTTTGTATGGGATATGGAACATCTAGGGACCACTAGAATGTGTCCAGTAAAGGCTGTAATACTTGCTGTTGTTTGACATTATATATTTGTACAAAAAAAGAAATGTAATAATTTTTTGTACAATACTAGCCATGGAAGTTGGATCCTACTTGGAAGTTTGGAACATAACTCCAACAAGGCAAAACCTATTTCCCATTAACTGTGTCTTGTTTGTATACAAACGTGGATCTCGTTGGCTGCATGAAGGTCAATGTACAAAATCAAATTCACATCTCCTCCAGGTTGCTGTGCTACGATCTAAAGACGCGAAACAAAACCAGCGGTGCATGTAGTTGCAGACCTTCAAAATAGAATTTATTCTTAGCAATCCTTATTGAAGGTAAACGAAAGTTTTGCTTTTAACACTACTCTGTTAGGTCAAATACCTATGTGTTAAAAGGAATTAAATAACCCCAAGCAATAACTAAACAAAACTCACACAAGCATTAGGGGGAAAAAATTACTATACAAGAACACAAAATTTAACTAGGTGAAAACTCGATCTCTACGTTAGAGGAAGAAATCACCAATCAAATCCGACCAATCCAACTTTTTATCAATATTAACAACAATCTTAATCTTAGCAAACATTTAATTTGGATTTTTTTTTTCTAGTATTATTCTTTTTTACCTAGCAACCATAATTAATTTAAGCAATAATAAATGTATTGTAATGTATTAAGAAATAATTATTTTGTGTCTATTCATTTGTTCATAATTTGTTAATACTTTTTTTTGAGAAAAAAGATAGACATAATTTGTTAATACTAAATGGGTGTTATTCTGAATTTTCATGAATTTTTCTTGATACTTTGGCTCCCCTGAATTGAAATCCTGTCTCTGACGTTTATTACACTATAATAGATCCCATAATATAATTGTTCCTTAGCAATAACCATTCAATTATTTGGTTGTTATTTTATTACGAGGAATAGTTATTTCATTAGAAAAATTATTCTTTTATAATGAAGATTAACCATTCATTATCAAAATAACTGTAATAACTATTACTTTACCTACTTGATATTCTAAAAATTAAAACTTCCAAATAGCCCTTGCAAAGTTGTTTCTAACTTCTTCCCTGTTAGGCTCTCTCTCTATTAGCACCTTGCATCTCTCTCTTGGTTTATCCAAAAACTGACTAAATGAACAACATAACCATTATCTAGTCTAGTTAAAGTTAGATATAAGAGTCTAACAATTAAACTTCTAGATTTTTATACTAAGGTATAAAAACTAAAGTTTTCAATAAAGTCGTTTCGACTTGTTGGAAAGAAAATATTTTGATGTGAGTCAATAATGAGAAAGTCTATGGGCTCAAGTTTTGTGGCACTAACTTTTGTTAAATCTTGACACGATTGAGTGGTGTATAAAAAGTAATGGATTTATGTAAAAGTAATGGTTCACAAATAACGGTTACATCTTTCTTCAAGTTGTTGCTAAAGTTGTATCAATGGTGTGATTCTAGAAGAACCCGTTAATACTGTTGTAGTATTTAGGGGTTATCAATATTTTATAATTTTATGTTTTGATGAAAAAGGTAAAACTTAGATGCAATATATTGGATTTCGCAATTAGATTCATATACTTGTTGTATTGACAAAAAAGAAAAGAAAAGATGTTTTTATTTCTAATGACAATTAAATTTAATGCATTTAAGTTTAATTTAATTGAACAACATAATGTACTACACTTAAAGTATAATAATTAAATTTTATCCTAATAAAAATTCTTTATCATGTCTAAGTCTTCATCACATAGGCCAAAATAATATAATTAAGTTTTACTCTAATAGTGTTGCATGTAGAGATTTTATATATAAACAATATTATATCAAATAGGTGAAGTTTACTCGTATAAATTACATTTATTGTTATATCAATTTAGTGCTTCTTTAACATTTTTATTTTGGGTAAAATAATATTTTGGCCCCTAAATTTTGTCAAAAGTTTTTTTTTTCTTTGTTTTTTCGTTTCTAAACTTTAAAAAAAAAAAAATTAATTTAGAGATAAAAATATTTTTTCAATGTTTTAAGGATTATTTAAAAAAAAAAAAAATTAAGGACAAAATGTGAAATGTTTTCAATAATTTAAGGACAAAAAATAAACTTGTTAAAATTTAGGAACGAAAAACAAACTTTAAACTAAAATAGTATTTTACTGTCGTTTATATCTAATTTACTATCAAGAAAATCTTGCAAGGAGAAAGATTATAGAAAATGATATTTTTACACTTTGAACAAGGACTATTGTATCTAGGATCCATGCGTTATGGGAATGCGGGATGGCGCAAGATGTCTGGGCTGACTGTTCAATTAGGCTACAGAAGTGCATTCAAGGCTAACAAGATGTGCTTCAGTTATTCCGCAACTTGCTAAGTAGATTGTTTATAGCTGAGTTTGAATTATTTTTAATTCAAGCATGGTTGATTTGGAATCAAAGGAATGCTGTGAACCATGGGAGGAGATTAAAGGATCGGAGGTGGCTAAACAAAAGGCCAAGGACTATTTGGAGGACTTTCATCAAGCCTAAGAACAGTTGATAATCCCAATGAGACATACTGGTGTACATATATGGCAACCTCCTCTGGAGTCAATATTCAAGTTGAATTTTGATGCTACAATTTTTTCAGAATTGAGCAACTTCAATTTTGGTGCAATAATTTGTAATGAGAAGGGCAAGGTAATAGCATTTATGTCGGTGAAAGGCACTCCAATGGGAGATAGTGAAGAGGTAGAAACTTTAGCTTGTAGAAAGGCGTTGGAGTTTGCTATTGACGTAGGTTTCTCAAAAATTGGTGATTGAGGGGGATAATGCAAATGTCATGAAATCAATCTCTTCGACTAGCATAAACCTATCTCGACTAGGCCATATTATTCATGATTAACAATGACTTGCTCAAGGGCTTCGTTGGGTGAACATTAGTTGTGTAAACTAGGGTGCTAATTATGTGGCCCACTCTTTAGCTAAATGTTGCAACTTAAATAATGCTCACAAGTGCAAAATTGTCGCAAAGTAATAAGTTGGTAAGTCTAAGGTTGAATCCACAGGGAAAAGGGGATTGATTAGCAAACCACAAGAGAATAAAACTAAAATAATAAAGTTTAATTGAAGGATCAGAGGTGGCTAAACAAAAGGCCAGGGACTATTTGGAGGACTTTCATCAAGCCCAAGAACAGTTAATAATCCCAATGAGACATACTGGTGTACATATATGGCAACCTCCTCTGGAGTCAATATTCAAGTTGAATTTTGATGCTACAATTTTTTCAGAATTAAGCAACTCCGATGTTGTTGCAATAATTTGTAACGAGAAGGGCAAGGTAATCGCATTTATGTTGGTGAAAGGCACTCCGATGGGAGATAGTGAAGAGGTAGAAACTTTAGCCTATAGAAAGGCGTTGGAGTTTGCTATTGACGTAGGTTTCTCAAAAATTGGTGATTGAGGGGGATAATGCAAATGTCATGAAATCAATCTCTTCCACTAGCATAAACCTGTCTCGACTAGGCCATATTATTCATGATTAACAATGACTTGCTCAGGGGCTTCGTTGGGTGAACATTAGTTGTGTAAACTAGGGTGCTAATTATGTGGCCCACTCTTTAACTAAATGTTGTGACTTAAATAATGCTCACAAGTGCAGGATTGTCACGAAGTAATAAGTCGGTAAGTCTGAGGTTGAATCCACAGGGAAAAGGGGATTGATTAGCAAACCACAGGAGAACAAAACTAAAATAATAAAGTTCAATTGAAGAAATTTTTGATGGTTTAGTAAAGTTAATTTAAATTGAGATAAAATAACAATATATTAAGGCGCTAAGGTTTAGGGATCCACACACAATACATTTATTGGTAGTCTTAACAATATTTATTTTATAAATCAACTAAAATTCATACGAAGGATGATCTTAGTCGGATGATTTAACAATAAAAACTAAATAATTAATTGCCTAAGGTAGTTCCATGAAATTAATTGATTTTAGGCAAAACAAAACTAATGAATTAGTTCGCAAGGAATACTAAGCATTTAACGTGTCCGGAGTCTATGATAAATTAAAGAATTATATAGAACTAAACACTTTTCTAGATGAGTAAAAAAATCAAAAAAATAAAACACATAAGCATTAAAACCAATAAATAATTGTTAAGAACATACCAATAAACGGTTGAGTTTCACCCCTATCCTTAGCAAAACTTCTAGTAAGCCATAACACAAATAAAACTCTAAAAATTGTAAAGAAACTTTAAGAAAACTTAAATTATGTTCTACGGAAGTTTTCTCCTGAATGTTTGCTCTAAAGAGCCTTTAAATAGGTCAAGGAATCCTATTACAAGTTGAATTCTCATTTGGAGAAAATCTCAGATTTTTAGGCTTCTATTAATTGAAGTTTTTGGCCCATTTACTTTCAGATTTCGGACATTTGGTAAACCACAAAGTTGTAACCCTATACGTTAGCTTTCCAGCCCAACTTGAATTGTCTCGATTGGACATCTAAACCGAACGTTATGCTCCATATACTAGCTGGTGCGTAAGCTAGAATCCTAATCCGAATTGGACTTGGATTTGGTGCAAATTTCCTTTGATTCCTTTCTCCAATTGGACTTGAATTTAATTGGATTGGCTTTCTTTGACTTCATCATGGCCCTTGTAAAATTAGAGTCCATTAGATTTCTTCTTTGTACAAATCTACTTATTTAATTTCATCATCCTACAAAAAATAAATTCAAGCATTAAAATTCAATTAAGTACGTAATTGATTATTTAGCATTATTCTAAAACCAACTATAAAATGCATGAATTAACTCAAAATAAGTATGATAATGCTTTCTAATAATGATTTAAATATGCAAAATTAAACTATTTTCACTAAAAATGCTAAGAATGTATTTGAAGATATGTACTGGATGGAGTATCCTCTTCCACCCACTTTGGAGGACCCTCTTCCACTAGTTAAGGTCATTTTCAAAAAAAAAAAAAAAAAAAAAAAAAAAATCTAAAACAATGATTCTTATTTGACAAAAGATATTACGTAATCCTCTCCACCAATAGAATGCCTTATGCCCTTTCTTGGTCCTTATCGAATTCTTTCTTATCCAATGGAACAATCATTCATTTTCTTTTTTCGTTTTTTCCTTGCCTTTCAAATTTTTTTTTTATTCCACTGGATAAGAAAGAATATTAATTTATAACTTTTATGTTCTCTACTTTTCTGTTCTTTTCTATCACTTTTTCACTTTAAAAATGAATGGTAGTCAACAAGTTCTAATAAAGTTGTAGTTTTAGTTATGACCAAAAAAAAAAAAAAAAAAAAAAGAAAGAAGGAAAATTTCGGTATAATATTTAATTATTTTATTTGATTTTAGTTTCATCTGGTTGACAAATACTTTAATTATAATGAAAATATTGCAATTTCTTTTATTGCATTCTTAGGACAAGTGAACAACTCTTTTGTTAATTTAAAGGGCCATGTTAATTGATATTTTTAGGACAATTATTAATAAATTATAATAAGAAAATTTTGATATCACTTTCATGAAAAATATAAAAAACTGTTAACAGCATTTATTAATTTATCATTCTCTCAATAAAGATACTTATAAAAAATAACCCCTAATCTAATGCAAACAATGACTAACATTTACCTAATTTAAATACACTCTGAAAAGTAAAAAGAGTAAAAAGACATCATCTAATCGAATCTTAAGGCTGGGTTTGGATGGCAGTAGACCACACATCTGCGTTTTTTTGGCTGGGTCCTGTGCATTGTTCATGGGACCCGTAAGTACAGAAAATCGCAAATCTAACTTTAAAACTGGGTTTCACAGCACTATTCATATATTTAAAAATTATTTCGCTATACTTTTTTCAATTTTCAATTTTCAATAATAAGCGGTATCCAAACAGACTCTAAAGAATGACAAATACCAACAACTTATTTCCATTCCATTTTCTGCATTATCTCTTCGGGCGACCACTAATTAATATATTACGTCATGTATTGTATGGTATGTCCTTTTCTATTTATGGATAACGAAGAATTTTTTTTTTTTTTTTTTTTTTTTTTTTTTTGAGGAACAATAACCGAGTCCTATTTAAAAACTAGACTATAATAAGTTTTTCCTATCTTAGTATCTTTTTGTCGGCCAGTAAATATTTCTAGACCAGAATCAATCCAATCTTCTTGGAGTAGGAACTCAGCTCAACCATTCAGGTTCGTGTGCTTGCTAATTTTTTATTACGAGCTTTTAATCATTTGCGAAGCTTTTTTGAAGCAACTTTCTTTTTCGTAGTTCCTAGAATTTATAGTTTTTTTTTTTTAAGAAAATTAAAATAAATAAAATAAAAGGCATAGGAAAAATCTCAGGGAAGAAATATAATTCTACAGTGAAAAACCACAACCACTAGAAAGTCAGGGGCTACTCGGATGGTCAGTAATGCTTTGTTTGGATGTTTAAAAAAAGAGGAGTAGAGTAAAGGGAGGGAGAGTAATTTAATTACCTTGTTTGGAAGTTTTTTAAGGAATAATGGGAGGGGTTTGGAGGGGTTTGGAGGGGATTCAACTATCTTTAACTCCTAATTTTTAATTCCCCAAAATTGGAGAGATTTGGAGGGAAAATAAAGTAGATAAATTATTGACTAAATGAATTCTCAAATTTACCCTTTTTAAATTAACAAAATTACAAACCGATTATATAAATAATCTTTGTTTGTTTCCTGAGAAAATTTAAGGCGAATGAAAAAAAAATTGAATCTCACTATTTCACTGACTAATGTTGTGAAAATACGTTCGTTTACCAAAATATATATATATATATATGGCGTCGTGTCAACCAGTTACTTTTGCTTTTTGCAAGTTCATCGAAATTCCACTTCCAAGTCCAACGTCTCACAAACTTTTCGTTTCATCGCAATCTCTTCAGTAAATTTTTTTTTTCTTCTTTTCTTTTCTTTCCTCTCTTATTTTCTCACCAACCAAACTTAGGGTTTCCATAACCCCCACCGACAAAACAAAATCCAGAAAAATGTCGATGACGAGCCTCCAAATCAACCTCAAGTCTCCTCCCTTATCTCTTCAGCCACTACTTATTCCGTCCAACACTGACAGCCACGATGGTTCACTAGGATGCCACGGAGTCTAGTTCGACGTGGTTCTAGTGGTGGCATCAGTGGTGTTCATAGGGTACCTATCGATCCACGCAAAAAAGAACCTGAAGAAACCGTACAATCGAGGCTTATACATTTTAATTTCCTACTATGCCCTTCTCTGGTTCACTACCTTACTCAACCTCACTTGGTCCTCTCTTCAAGTCCCCTCTTTACTTTCTTTCTAAATTTTTTTATTATTTATTATTTTTTTAATTTTTTGGTAATTTTTAATATACTATCACTTGGGTGAAAATCTATATGACAATTATTAAATAATTAGTGGTATTTAATTTTTTAATTTTTTTTAACTTTTATTAGTGGTATTTGATGGAATGAGAATACTAATTAAATAATTATTTAATCTAACAAATTAATCATAGACCAATGTCGCAAGTCCGTTTTCAAATAGGGGTAAATTTGTCTATTTAAATCATTTTTCTCTCATTTCCATCATAATTTTTAAAACATCCAAATAAGAGGAAGAGCTAATTACTCACTTCCCCCTTACTAATTTTAAAAACATCCAAACAAGGTGGAAGATAACCATTCCCCTCTACTCTCCTCTCTCTCTAAACTTCCAAACAAGCCATAAAGGAGTTGCAAATCGTAGGCCGGCGGTGCCAGAGCTCAAATCTAACCTAATCCGGTCAGATCTGGAATGGAACCACCACTAACGGTCTACAGAGAGAGGCCTAACCATTGTTTAATCTACTCCTTCCTCTACCCATTGTTTTAAAAATTTATCACCGCAACTTATTTCACAAGTTTTGAGTAATGCTATTCAAATTATTTTATAAATTTTTTTACAAATTGATAATATGGTGAGTGATTATTGGTAAGTGAAAAAATTGATATTAGTGGTAGATCTAGATAAAAAGTAAAAATTAGTATGAATTTGTCATATCAATAAGTTGTAAAATTATTGTAAAATAGTTTGTGGCTGTAGCAGTATTCCAACTTTTTGGTCACAATTTTATCATATGACAGAATGTGAATAGTGAAGAAAAAATAGTAGATTCATGTGCAAGTGATAAACAAACTACCTATTATTAATGGTCTTGATTTATTTTTAATTTTATTTTTGTTAAATATAGGGTAAAGAATATGGACCATTTTTTTATATAATTTTAAGAAATCCTAAACTTAGCCCACCCCAAACCCAAAGTCACAAATGCTCTTGCAAATAATAATATTTAGGTTAATTGCATGATTCATCTCTCGATCTCTCTATTTTTTTGGGTAAACCAACTGGCCTAATGCCATACAGGTTTATTTAAAGAGTGATAATCTCCTAAGATAACTAGATATAATTACTAGATAATTATTCAAATAGAGATAAGATACCTAGATAACTAGGGCTACTTAAATAAAGATAAGATAACTAGTAGAAAAGATAAGCAGGACTCTCAAAAGTTGGGCAATAGTAGGACTCTCATGAGACATTTACGTAGTACCTCATTAGGAGAGGGGCCCAAAGGCCCCCAACATAATTTGTAATAAAAATTTACCTATTATTATTATTATTATTAGGGTACATTCCACTAAATCCCCCCCCCTGCGGGAGGTTTGGACTAATACCAATTAGGTCCAAAACTTTTCAAAAATGACCAACTTGTAATGACTTTGTTGTCGAGCAGCTATCGAGCCAACTGTCGAGCTTTAATGAATTTTCACTTTCAGCTTGTTTTCTTAGACAAACTTGATGACTTCAACACTTGATCTTGAAACCTTGTTTCTTGAAGTATTAAAAACATCCTAGAACTACCCAAATACAAGTAAAGTGTGTTTTGTCAAAGGATTAGCCAATTACATAAATTAGAGACATATGATCCTAATATGTGAAACACATATGTCCTAACAATCTCCCCCTTTGGCAATTCATGACAAAACCACAATAAATAAATGAGCATATGAGAGAAGTCATAAATCACTTAACTCATATTCATTTGTTAAACACAATAAAATCTATCCTATCACAAACTCTTGAAATAATTTGCAAGAAGAGAGTTTATGGCAAGTAAACTTTGACAACCTGTATTTTTGAAACACTTTAAACAAAACTCATCAAGGCATCTTTGTGTGAAACAGAAATAATAGATTGCATACAAGTAATAAGAAGCATGTGTATAAAGGGAGAAAAGAAATAACACATGAAATGGTAAGTGAAAAAAGAACATACATCAATCATAAATGAAAGAGATAAGTACAATGTATGTCTATAAATGGTCACAAGACCTCATGTACAAGAATAATGTATCTAAACAAGAAAGAAAAGAAAAGATACAAAGTATCCTCACTAAATCCCTCAATAAAAACAACACTCCCCCTAACAAAAATGTCTAACTCTCCCCCTAAGAATGACCACTCTCATATCCAAAACTACTCTCCTTTTTTGTCATGAATGACAAAGGGTAAGAGTGTCAAGTACACATCTCATCGGTAGAGCTAGCATCTCCATCATCATAATCCTCATCCTCAAAATCAGAAGCTACGGGAGGAGGTGGTGAAGGGGTAGCCTCAGGAGCAAATTTGCCCATGGTTGTCTGCCGTCTAGCAATGTGGCCAACACGAACATTCACCCGATACAACTCTGTGGAGAGTGTATCGAGGCGAGTATCCATGTGCTGAAGCTGCTCCATGATGTCTCCCAATGACACATCGCTCGAGGAAGAAGAGGGAGCAGATGTGGGTTGAGCAGAACGAGATGGAGTCTGCCGGGAGGGAGGTGTAGAGTCCTACTGTCATAACCTAAACTGCACCTCACTACATTTTACGGTAGCGGTGTCTATGGCACACATAAAAGTGAAAGGGTCGGACGCGGGAAAAGGGACGAAAATATGGCGTAAAATCCTCGTGATAGTAGAAGGAAAGATGAGCTTATCACAGGACGCCGAATCTTGAAAAACATCTATCAAAGACACAATGAAGTGGGAGGGGAAGTCAATGGTAAGATGCTCGAGAAGAGATAGCAAGAAACGAGCACGAGACTCCGTAATGGAGTTGTAGTGCGAGCATCCCATGAAGATAACACCAATGTTTTGACGAAGGAATTCGAAGCGTTTACTGTCACAAGGTTTGGTAAACAGGTCAGCCTTCTGATCATCGATGTGAATAAACTCAAGTGTGAGAGTACCATCTTCGACAAGCTCCCGAATGAAGTGGTGTTGAATCTCTATGTGTTTGGTTCTAGAATATTGAACCAGATTCTTAGAAATGTTAATGGCATTGGTATTGTCACAATAGATAGTGAGATGTTTTTGACAAATACCATAATCATGGAGGAGTTTTTGCATCCATAGGAGTAGTTGGGTGCAACAGCTACCGGCAGCAATGTACTCAGCTTCTACAATGGATAATGAGATGGAGTTCTGCTTTTTACTCATCCAAGAGACAAGATTATTACCCACATAGAAACAACCTCCTGAAGTACTCTTTCTATTATCAGCATTTCCATCCCAATTAGCGTCAGAGTACCCAGCTAAGACATCACTTGTGTCCTTACTGTACCACACACCAAACTCAACAGTGGTTTTGACATACTTTATGATTCTTTTTAAAGCAGTCATATGGGACTCTTTGGGATTAGCCTGACATCTAGCACATACTCCAACACTGTAACTAATGTCAGGTCTACTAGCAGTAAGGTAAAGAAGACTACCTATCATGCTTTTATATAGAAATGGATCAACACTTTTACCTAACAAGTCAACAGTGAGTTTAACATTTGGGCTCATAGGGGTTCTAACAGAACTAGCAGATTCTAAACCAAACTTTTTCACAAGATTCTTAGCATATTTAGATTAAGATAGAAATATACCTGAATCTTGTTGACGAATCTGCAACCCAAGGAAGTGAGTCAACTTTCCAATGAGCTTTGAGAAACCATGAGCAAGTTCATCCTTAGTCAATCCAAAGATGATGTCATCAACATAGACTTGAGCAACTGTCAGCTCGCCATCTTCTCTTTTGATGAAGAGAGTCTGAACAGCCTTTCCTCTTGTGAACTCATATGCCACCAAGTATTGTGTAAGTCGATCATACCAAGCTTTGGGGGCTTGCTTTAAGCCATAAAGCGCCTTCTTAAGGTACAGCACATGATCCGGAAAGTGTGGATCAATGAATCCTTTTGGTTGAGCCACATAGACATCTTCTTTGAGCAGCCCATTTAAGAAGGCAGTCTTTACATCCATCTGATATAGCTTGAACTTCAGTTGGCAAGCCAAAGCGAGGAGAATTCTGATGGACACCATACGGGCAACCGGAGCAAATGTTTCATTATAGTCTACTCCTTCCATTTGTGAGTATCCTTGAGCTACAAGCCGAGCCTTGTTACGGATCACATTGCCCTTCTCATCAGTCTATTGTAGAATATCCACTTTGTACCGATGATATGTTCACCCTCTGGTCTAGGTACCAAGGTCCAGACATCATTCCTCTGAAACTGAAGAAGTTCATCATGCATTGCTTCGATCCAACTTTCATCCTGAAGAGCTTCCTCAACTTTTGTGGGTTCAACTTGTGACAAATAACAAGAATAAGACACAAAGTTAGCAACGCATTTATCAACAGTCTGTTTCCTTAATGTGAGGTCATTCATATTTCCCACAATAACTTCTGGAGGATGATTTAATTTAACCCTGGATGAAAGTCTTTTCTCTTCATGAGATTCAGAATCTAGTGAAGTGGGTATATCTATAGAATCTTCCAGAACACTGGGCTTACTGGGAGTACTTGGAGATGCAAGTTCTTGTTCAATAAGCTCTTGAACTTCCTTAGGCTCAAGAGGAAGAATTTCTTTGGGTAACTCCTTAATACCTTTCTCAAAACTAGAATCTTAAGACTCATCAATAACAACATCCACTGTCTCCATTACCTTCATAGTTCTTTTGTTGTATACCTGATATGCCTTGCTTGTGGAGTAGCCCAAAAATATACCTTCATCACTTCGAGAGTCAAACTTTCCCACATTCTCTCTATCCCTGAGGATGAAACAAGTGCTTCCAAAGATTCTGAAGTACTTCACATTCGGCTTCCTTCCTTTCCATAACTCATATGGAGTCTTCTTGGTACCGGGTCTGAAGTACACCCTATTTACCGTATGACAAGCAGTGTTAACTGCTTCTCCCAACAAGTTTCTAGCCACGTCCTTATTGTATAACATGGCTTTGGTCATCTCCTGAATAACCCTGTTCTTCCTTTCTACTACACCATTCTGCTGAGGAGTAATAGGGGTAGAGAATTCTTGAGATATACTTGATCTTGTGCAAAAGGACTCCATATATGAGTTCTCGAATTCTTTACCATGGTCATTTCAAATTCAATCAATCTTCAGGTTCTTCTCATTCTGCAATCTTGTGCATAAGGCTTCAATATGCTCAGGAGCATCAAACTTGGATCATAAGAGAATGACCCAAGTGTACCTAGTGAAGTCATCTACCACAACCATGATGTATCTTTTACCACCAAGAGACTCGGTTCTAGTTGGACCCATAAGATCCAAATGTAGAAGCTCCAATGGTCTAGATGTAGCTGATGTTTGAGTGCTTGGATGCTTAGCTTTTGTCTGTTTCCCAAGCTGACATGGTCCACACACCACGTTGCTCATTCTACTAAGCTTTGGTATCCCCAAGACTGATTCATGCATAGATACAATAGAAAGATGTTTGTAACTAGCATGTCCCATACGTTGATGCCATAAATCTTCATTTGGCAAACGAATGCTATTGCACACAATATCAACATCAGGAACTAATCCATAACAGTTGTCTAAAGTGCGAACACCACTTATGAGTTTCTTTCCAAACTCATCCATAACAAGACATTTTCCCTTTGAGAATGGTACCATGAAATCTTGATCACATATTTGACTTATGCTTAACAAGTTAACCCTTAAACCTTCTACATAGAGGACATTTGCAATGTCTGGCAGTCTAGGTAGAAAGATAATTCCCTTCCCTTTAATCTGTGATTTGCTCCCATCACCAAAAATGATATTGCCACCCTTTTTAGACTCAAAAACCTTGAAGAGAGATCAGTCTCTAGTCATGTGTCTTGAGCAACTGCTGTTGAGGTACCACAAACATGTGTCCATAACTTTAAATGCGGACTTCATCGTAAAACACGCTTCCTGTTTAGATGACAGATCGGTGGGAATGGTGCTTTATCTTATCTGCCTTTTTCGAGCTAAGCCTTTAACTTTCACTCTTCTCAAATGAACTCCTTTGCACATTTTCATTCTGAGACAGTCTAGTTTCTTCTTAGCCAAATTGAGATCTTTTTCAATAGTCATCATAAGAGAATTCAAATAACTTTTAGCCTTGTATTTTAAGAGACACTCAACCAAATAGAGATTAGAAAAACAAGATGTATTTGAAAATAAAGATCTCTTTAAGCCGGTTACAGCCATGACAACAGGGGTCAATGGATCAAACATAGCAAAGATTAAAACCTAATCAGAGTGTGCCTGCTCTGATACCACTTGATAGGCCAAACACGAATTGACCCATTGTGATTAAATTAATTTATTAATTAATCAAATTAACATACAAAGACGTGGTAGCACAAACAAATCACCAAACAACTAAAGTATGCAGCAGAAAATAAATAACACGATGATTTATTTATGAGTGGGGAAAACTTGACGGTAAAAACCCCACCGGGTGACTAACCAGTTGCACGGATCCCAATACGCGACTTCAATCACCAACTAAGAAGATTGTTGGCTGCCAAGTTCATTAGTTCATCCACACGATGAAGATCAAGAAAATGCTTGGTCACAAAACCCAAAGGTGCACACACATAGCAACTTCTTCAAGAAAAAGAGATGAATTAGGGCAAGAACTTCATCTCCGGTTACAAATTGCTTGAACAGATGCTTGTGCAACTTGTCAACATTTTGACGTCCCTTAAAATAATCCTTTTATATGTTTAGGATTAGGAGAAAAGAAGACCTAAACACATAATCATGTATTCCAAGAAATCATATCAGAATTCTAAATTTCTTAAATCTCGGCAGATAAGCTGTTGAGCAGCTATCGAGCCAGCTACCAAGCTTTAATGAATTTGCACTTTTAGCTTGTTTTCTTGGACAGACTTGATGACTTCAACACTTGATCTTGAAACCTTGTTTCTTGAAGTATTAAAGACATCTTAAAACTACCAAATTACAAGTAAAATGTGTTTTGTTAAAGGAGACATATGATCCTAACATGTGAAACAAAAATGTCCTAACAACTGCAACTTGAAAATAATAAAGACCAAATTTACTGCTATAAAAATGTGGAGACCAAATTGATGGTAACCCCAAAATGTAGGGACCAAAATAGTATTTTTTTACCTTCATTTTTATCTATGTTGGCTCCTACTGTTCACTAAAACAATAAAACACGACCCTATATCCGAAGCTCTATCCCTATTCAAATTTTGGCATTTTGCCTGGAATCTTTTCACCTAAGTTAAAGATAGAATTCACTATGGCCCTAAGCTTGACATAGAATTCATTGAACGCCTAATCGCCATCCATCCTTATTTCTTCAAGCTTGTGGTAAGCCTTTGAAGCTTGGAATCTTTCATAACTTTGGTACCTTCATAAGTGTTTTGAAGGATTGTCTAGGCTTCATTGGTACTATTAGTGGATGAGATATTCTTAAACTCCTCGTTAGTCACAACACTAAACAAGGCATTCAATGCTCTACTGTTGAAATTTGCATCTTTGATCTTGTTATCATCCTAAGACGTAGGTGGATCAGCAGGTTTGGTCCATCCAACCTCATAGCCAACCAGACCTTTTCATCTAAAGACTGCAAAAATACTCCCATGCGTACTTTTCAGTATGCTTAGTTAGGACCATAAAAAAGAGGGGGTATAATCAATGATTGTCCACAATCCATAACAACAGGGGTCAATGGATCACACAGTAAAGATTAAAACATAATCAGAGAGTGCCTGCTCTGATACTACTTATTGGGTTAAGATTGATTGACCTCGATTAATTAATCAATTACCCAAGTTGATTAATTTGGTTAAATTATATACAAATCATGGAGGTACCAACAAATTACCAAATAAACTAAATACAGCAAAATTTAAATTAACACAATGATTTTTTGACAAATGGGAAAAATTTTTGTAAGGCAAAAATGCCACCGAGTGAATTTAAGGTCATCATTTCCAAAAATCCACAAATCAATAATTAAATGGTTATAAGTATGAAGAATCTTACCACTACCCTGACCTATCCCAAAATACCTACCTAAAGTTGAACTTTCACTCCAATACCCAATTGGACTTGATCTTGTAATAGCCTTCTTTCTTTTTGTTTGTTTTTAGACCCTTTAAAACACAACCAGATTAACCTAATTAATAAGCTAAGTGATTACTTAGTCAAATTATCAAATCTAGGTTAACACAAATATCATATCATTGACAAGTGCAAAAAATAAAGAACATAATAATATGATAACCCAAGAAAAGCAAACCGGTAAAAAACTTAGGGAGGATTTAACCTAGCTATCCTCAAGGTAAAATTGAATCCACTATGAAAGAATTGAAGTTTACACAATAGCGACTTAGACCACTAACATCCTATTACTACCTCAAGTAGGAAACCTACTACCACGATAACGTGACAGCTTGAGTCCATGAACTACTTCTTTCTTGGATTCCCAGCAAGTACAAGCACTCCCGCTTGTGTATCTTTAAGCTCTTGAATCTGCAACTGAATTGATCACCAAGCTCTCAAGATCAATCTTGAGATTGGAAACCATAAGTGTATGTGAAGGCAAACACCTCTTGATCTCACAAAAGATTCACACACATAACATAAAGAGCAACAAAGACCTTAGAGAGCTTTTGGGTACAAAACTCTAGATACAAAAAGTGGCACACTCTTTTCTCTCTCCAAAGCCTTATAAAAACGTGTTTAGGGTTTCCTTTATATACTAGGAGTAAAACACTTAACCCTACATGTCATATGGGCTTGGGTTGAGTTGGAAAATTCTGCAGAAAAACAATCTGCATGAGCTTTGATCTGTCGAGTCTAATTCTCACTCAATTAAGCTAGGCAGATTTTACACAGTAAATCCTGCAGAACACTCGATTTAAACTTTATACATAAACATACTTTGAGCAAGTCTAAAACAAGACTAAAACATTTTAATCATGGTTTGCCAACATTACAAAATGAAGTTCTAATACATTAGTTCCTAATTCCTTAGAACCTAACACTTTTGTTGCACAAATCTCCAATCTGTGACTAACTTCTTTGCACGGATCCCAATACGTAACTAACTCTAGCAACTTGAATGATTGTGGTTGGCTGCAAAGCTCTTAACTTCATCAACAATAAAGATCAGGAAACACTTGGTTACAAAACCCTAAGGCGTACAAATGCAGTAGCTTCAACAGAGAATATGTGTTCTTAGGTCTCTGTTTTCGTGTGTGATGATTTTTAAAATAATCCTTATATATGACCAGGGTTGTGAGAAAAGAAACCCTAATCAAACAAGTCATCATAGGCCGAATTTCAGATTTGGAAATTCTGAAATCGTAATTTTCAATAGATTGAGCTTGCGTCGAGCTTTCTCATTAATCCTCGATAGCAGCATCTGTCGAGCTAGTGTCAAGACTTAATGAATCAGCTTTTCTTCACTTTTTTCTTGGATCAATCTTCATGTCTTTAATGAACCCGCTTGATATGTTTGAACAACATACTCCTTGATACATTAAACCCAACTTAGATTTACCCAATTACAAGTAAAGTGCATTTTGTTAAAAGATTAGCCAATTACATAGAAAATATGACTTTAACAGCTTTCTTCTTCAAGAGAGCTACTGTAACAACTCTAAAATTATTTTAGAGTTTAGAGAGGTTGTTGGTGAGGTTTTTTTTTTTTTTTTTTTTTTTTTTTTTTTTTTTTTTGTGTTTCCTCTCCAAAGATAGTTTCTGAGAGCCTATTGGAGATGAGCTAAGATCTAAAAATAAATTCCCACTATAGCAAAATTTAGTTATTTACTTCACTTATTTTATTCCCTCTCTCTCTCTCTCTCTCTCTCTCTCTCTCCTTTGAAAAACTCAGACTTCCTTCACACTCTCTCTCCTATCACTAACTCAGTGGTTTGTCTCTATAGATGAGACGGCTTTGAAGTTAGGCGATCATCTATGGGTTGCATGGTGGTTGATTTTAGAGTTTTGGATTTGGTTGTGGTGGCCATCGTGGCTATACTGGGTAGTTGATGCTGTTATTGGTAGGTTTAGCATTAGGTTTTCATGGTTGGGTTTGGCCATAGTCGATGGTGGTTGTCGTTGGGTGTAATGTTGGCTGGGTTTAGGCCGTTTGGCCACTTGTGGTGTTGACCATTGGTGCTGTATGGGTTTAATATTATTTTAATGGATGACAAGTAAAGTAAAAAATGGAAGGAAGGATTTATTGTCAAGTAAGAATGTAAAAATAAAGTAAAATGCTAAAGGTACAAACTATTTTACTTTTTATTTTTTTTGTATAAACTACTAATGTGGTAAGTGGTTATTAGAAAGTAAAAATGTGATGTTAAAGTTGGTCTCATGAATTTGTAATTTTTTAGCAATGAAACTTGACAGGCCTCATATATACCAATGCTTCGAGCTAATCTAGTTGGAAAGAACTAGTTGATTTTGTATTAAATATAATTATTTTTTGGGTCTCCGGGAAATCTGGTGATCATGTTTGTTTGTATTTTTGGTTTTTAGTAATTCTTTATTGATTAAAATAAAATTTAACGATTTTAATATAAAAAATACTTTTTAAAAAAAAGTTTTTAATGGTGTGGAGAACAAAGAGAAGTGAAACATGAGATCATTGCACTCTTGGCCTCACTCCTTTAATCACTAAAAAAGGAAAAAAAAAAAAAGTAGAAAAGAAAAAGAAGAAGATGCAATAGCATCACCATCATAGTGGAGAATTTCGCGCTTGTACTTTTAAATAAATTAAGGGAAAAATAATGAATACCATAAGGACATTGGTTTAGAAAATACTTTTAATAACTTTTTATGAAAAAGAATCATCAACAAATATTCTAAGGGCACCCATTAACTATACCCATAAATTAAATCCAAGAGAGAACGTATTATACTAATGCAAATTCATGGATATGTGCTCCAAATTCTCTGTCCTATTTTTTGTATTTTACTTTATACTCCACCAATTATAATAAAAATAAAAAATAAAAAGTGATAAATTCCTGTCTCACTTTTTGTGTTCTAGTTAGTACTTTATCTTCTCTAATCGTGCTGTATATATATTCTGGTTGAATTCAGGCACAACTCCTGTGCAAATAATATTATTCGTTTAGTCAATGCTGAAATCTAAATGGGATGCTGCTAATCAGTTCATTAGCTCCGATCCGGAGGCAGTGATTGCACAAATTTCAATTTCTGGAAGTACGGCTCTACACATTGCTATCTTTGAAGGACATATGAATATTGTGGACGAGTTGGTAAAGATATTGTCGGAAGAAAACTTAAAAATAAAATATACAGATGATTGCTATCTTTAATGTTTCTTTCTGTTAATAGTTTTTGTATATATTTTCTCTTTGTTTTGAGCGTGTAGTTTTTGCAGGTTTGTATGGTTTATCTACAATCATATGCTCTTCTTCCAATGGTCGAGACCCTAATTCAGTGGAGAGTGGAGTCAAGAGCGTTGAGAAGCAGCTGGAAGAGAAACGCCGTGCCGAGTTGTCTGCTCGGATTGCCTCTGGAGCAATCGGGGTAAAATCCACACAATTCTTTAACAAAAAAAGGTAAAATAATAAGCAAACACAACGAATTCCCACAACATTAACAATGAGAATAGCCAAAAAGGGAAGCATAGTAAATTCCAAAGCATACCCAGATTGCTCCACAGTGAATTCTCCAGAGGCAATCCGAGCAGACAACTCGGCACCGCGTTTCTCTTCCAGCAGTTTCTCAACGCTCTTGACTCCACTGTCCACTGAATTAGGGTCTCGACCATTGGAAGAAGAGCATATGATTGTAGATAAACCATACAAACCTGCAAAAACTACACGCTCAAAACAAAGAGAAAATATATACAAAAACTATTAACAGAAAGAAACATTAAAGGCTTCTTTGAAGGGAATTGACCTTTATGTCTTTTGGGATATGAAGAGAAAGATGGGGTAGTGGGTTTGGACCAGTAGAAATGAAGAGTTTTAAAAGATATGTCTTTTGCATATCGGAGTGGAAATCGGCTTGTATATTGGAAACAGTGGATCTACAACAATGAGTATCACTCTCTTTTCTCGATCAGTCTATTAAATTATGTGCTATTTTGCTCACACCTTGGAGAGTTAATTTATGAATGTTGGTTTTATATATAGTTATTTTTAAACCTCGTTTTTTTTTTTTTTTTTTTTTAATAAAAAAATATACAATTATACTTTCACCCAACTTTTTTTTTTAGGTAAAAGGCAGAAATTATATTGATAACTGAAAGTATACGAAGTAAAAACTCTGAGCATAAAGCCAAATAGGGGGAAGACAATGGCTATAGCAGCAGGAAGAAACTGCCAAAAAAAAACATGGAGGAAACATAGTACAAGTAAAACCTAAGCAGACGAAAGTCACAAACAAAATCAAGAGCTTCGGTGTGCAGCCACGAGCCTCAGATGACTGATACTCATCCAAGAAACCAAGGGCTCCATCTAAAATGGATCTAGGGTGGGCTTGAAATTTCTCGAAATAAAACTTATTCCGAGCACTACTCCAAATTGCCAAGACATCACCGCCCAACATTCCACATCAAATTGAGGAAGTCTGTCCACCATCAACCTAAATAAAGCGAAGAAATCTTAGATAGCATTGAAACATTTTTGAATCTTTGCCTTACACAAAGCCAAACGTTCCTTGCAAATGGACATTCCCATAGTAGGTGGCCTACAATTCAGGTTGTTGGCGGCATAGATCATACCATGTATAGATATTGTATTTTGTTTGCCCTCAATTTGCGTGTCAAACCCCGAAAATTCTAAAAATATTAACTTTTCTCCATGAGGCTGCGGAAACACCTAGATTGACGTGGTGCAACCCGTTTGGGCATCGGAGCACTCGAAGTGCCGTTTTAGGTCCAATTGATCAAAATGCCTCTAGTTAACCTTGGGTTGACCGAAAGTCAAAGTTGGTCAAAATCATCCCAAAACAACATTTTTTCATGTTTCTAAATCAAACCCAAGCTACTCAGAGATTTTTGTCAACTTTGACAAAGTTTGACATGAGGTTGACTCCCGAAGGCATTGAAAACCCTAATTTTGATTCGTCTATTAGAACGGGTTGGGGTCTACGTCATTGCAAAGATTATTGAATTCTCTTTCCAACTACTATTCATGGGTCAAAATCGGAGTTCAAACGGTTGAGATATCTCAAAAATCGGGCGGAGCGCATTAGCACACTTCCTGAAGTCATAACTTTTGATCTAACTGTTGGAATTTTAACTTCTTTAGTGTTCCGGGAACTAGACATCCAAATCTTTCCAGGGACACTAAGATCATTTCAATTATAATTTGGAAAGACCTTCAAATATGCATCCAAAGTCGAATCGATTGACCTTGGATAATTAATTTAATTATTCAAGTTGATTAATTAGATCAAATTACATGCAATATTTTGGAGGCACAAACAAATCACCAATATAAACTAAAGTGCAGTGGAAATCAAATTTGACATGATGATTTGATTATGAATGGAGAAAAATTTCACAAAGAAAAAACCCCACCAAGTGAATTTCAAGTTACCACTCCCGAAGAATTCATTAATCAAAAACAAGCGATTACAAGTATATACTTTAAACTATATACTAGCAGAATCTTACAACTATATACTGACTTATAGTTGAAACTTTACTCTAATCCTCAATTGGACTTGATCTTGTAGAAGCCTTCTCCTTTGCATGAATCCCAATATGTGATTGACTTCTTTGAACAAATCCCACTACATGATTGACTTCTTTGCACGAATCCCACTACATGATTGACTTCTTTGCACAAATCCCAATACGTGATTGACTCTACAACAACCCTTTTAATTGTTGTAGTCGATTTGCAGCAACTTCACATAAAAACACCAATAAGATCTTCAATTGTTAGTGCTATAGACTTTGCTTGGCATAGATCCTAAAGGCAAACAAGTGTCACAAAAAGATCTCTTTCTTCTATTTTCTGAACTCATAGGTTCAAAAGGTGAAGGCTAGAGTTTCAATAAGAAAACTTTATGAATCATTAGGGTTAGGGTTTTCTTTCTCTAATGGGTCATTTAAATGGGCTCTCTTATTCCTATTAGGTTTACACATACCCATGAACAAAAAGCCAATTAGAATAAAATATTGTAGGCTAAATTCTGAAATCCCATATCTTAATAGATTGAGAGGTATCGAGATTCATTAAGTCTCGAAAGATCGAAGGTGTCGAGCTAGGAATCGGGACCTGCAAATTAAGCTTTTCTTGAGCAATTTCTTGAGTATTTTTCATATCTTCAATCTTACCACTTGTTATACTTCTTCAAAGTACTTCATGATAATCTTGAAACCACTTAGAACTATCCAATTACAAGTAAAGTGCATTTTGTCATATGATATGCCAATTAAATAAAGATATCCCTAACGATCTCCCCCTTTAGCAATCCGTGACAAAACCCCCAAGAGTACAATGAATGTTCTAGAATACATTATACTAATGATCACACAGAAAATAAGTCTACTCTAATACTTGAACTCTAGAAAAGCTTTGCAAGAAGAGAGATCATTGTATGAATATGACTTTGCAACCTGTCATTAACTGAAACACTAAACAAGATACATTAAGGCATCATGTATGAAATATAAGACAAGTTATATAAATGCAATCCACGTGCAAGAGATAAAAAAAGAAAAGCACATGTGATACAATAAGAGAACATAAATTAAAGTATATATCAAATCAGCTCAAATTTATATGAAAGGTTTACAAAAACTAAAAGTACATGAGATAACTCTTATACTATACAAAAGTAATAAAAAAATTCCTCACTACATCCCCCAAAACACTGTCCCCTTAACAACTAGCCTATCCACTCTCAAATCTACTCCCCCTTTTTGTCATGATGGATGAAGGTGGATCACTGTAAGGTAGTCATCTTGTCATTAGCAGAAGTGGCAAAAGCTTCATCATCGTCATCTCCACTTATAGAAGAGGCAACCAGAGAGACAGTCTCCACTAGTAGGCGTGCAATGCATCCTATGCAAGTGTTCATTTGAGACATCTTATCAGTAAGAAGTGTCAGATAATCATCATAAGAGGTCTGAAGCTCTCAGATTGCACCAATGTCACCTCCAACTAGCTGCAACTAATCAATAATGGTAGCAAGATTTGCCTCTACTCCAAAAGAAAAAGATGGAGCAAATGCAGATAATGGTCGGGATGTGAAGGCAATATCCTTAGCAGTTCCAAACTCAGCCTCTTACTAGTAAGCAAGAGTCGGATTATCTTGAGACCTATTGGCCTAGGCCATTAGTTGTAAAGAGGTCCTAGATAAAGTCACCTTCCTTAAAGCACCCATGATGTAGAAGGGAGAAAAAGAAGGGAAGGAAACACGAAAATGAGTAAGGAGCCGAGTGATAGCAAAGGGGAAAATGAGCTTTCTCACGGTTTGTAGTATCAAGATACATATCCATAATGGATAGTATCATCTGCAAAGGAAAGTCTATGGATAGACCTTTAGTAATGAATAAAGAAATTGGACACGAGTTTCGATGATGGTTTTATAATGACACTAAAGAGTGCGTATGAATGTCATGATCATGTTCAAAATCATAGGGTTTTGAGCAAAATTAGGTGTCACCATACTGAGGGTTCCAGCCCAAGTAGATGGACATTCACAAAAACAAAAGGCCAGTGCATCTTGAGAGATAGAAGAGAGCACCAGTGACCTAGGGTAGTCAGGTTTTTCTACCCGTGGAACTCGGAGTACATCAGGGATACGCTTTAGTGTAACAATGATACCTATACCTTGAATGTAAGTAACAAACAAGGGTACAGAGGTATTGGTGATGTATATGTTGGAGTAAACTCCTGTATAAATATACCGGGACAAGTAACTAGTCATTCACATAGGAACCCCCATCCACAAGACTTAAACATATTGGGTACCATTGTTTGTAACCTTAGACGAGTATTTATCATTCTGCAAGAATAGAACACAGAGAAAAGCCCCCTTTAAAAGCCACACATTTTTTGGTGTCATAGAACCGATCTTAAGGAGGATTACAAGAAGAAGGAGTAGAAGATTTAGACACATGTAAGAGTAAGAATTGAAGAATGACGCATGAATGTGCATGAGCATGTGACATGAACAAATATCTTCCACAAATAGGGCACAAACTCATTTCAAACTACAACACTCAAACATAATCAAATACACAATTCTAGAAAATGTATGAGCATATTCCAAAATGCTAATGGAATGGAATGCATGAAAATACTATAGTTAATCAACTAACCCTAAGGCCCAAACATGCGAAAATTTTCAAAATCCCCAAAATTTCGAAAACCTAGGTCTAAGATGCATGGGATGCATGAAAAATAAGAAAAGAGACAAATTTAGACCACATACCAACAAATTGATGAAGTCGAAATGTAAAAAATGAGATTGGAGACTTGATTTTGGTGGTTTGGGTCAAAAAGGATCGAGAGAGGTCAAAGAGAAATCCAAGAGAGAGTGCATGAAATGAACTAGGTTGTCTCATGAGTATGTATAGAAATTGCAGTCTCGATAGATTGAGGAGGTATTGAGTTTTAAGATTCAATGGGTCGAGAGGTATTGACATCTAAATGTCTCGATGGATCACCTAGGTGTCAGGGAGGTATTGGCAAGCTAGGATGTTGAGAAGTTGGTCTCAATGGATTGAAGAGGTGTTAAAGAGGTATTGTGAAAAATCTAGAAATTTTTTTTGAAGTTCAATAGATCAATCAAGTATCAAGGATGAACTCGATGTATCAAGGAGGTATCAAGATGCATAAAAGTGTGAATTTTCAAGGTGAAAAAGCATGAAGTGTATGCAATTAAGACATGATCAAAACCATGCACCTACCCTATGCAATCAATACCAAAAAAAAATTTCAAACATCACTCTCAAATAGGCATTGGACTCTTAATCATAAGGCACTAAACAGTCTATCCAAATTTGATTCTAAAATCAAGTCAAGATAGTTTAGTAAACTTTTACTAACACTTGCATCACTTGTTATGGCCAAATCACACAACTCATGTACAATGTAACAAGAATAGAAAAGGTATGCGTGAGGTGTGTTAAAACATTTGCATTCAAGCACATGTTGCACAAATATGTTCAAAATTTTTATGAGAAAATCATAAATACTCACATCACAATCATAGCCATTTGATGGGAACTATCACCTTTGAAGTACATCCTATAATTCCCATATCTCCTAGAAACAAGTTTCCAATCATATTTTAAAGCTTTTTTTTTATTATTCTTTTTGCTTTAATTTTTCTTTTGGCATATTTTTCTTTTTGCATATATAGGATGTACCTCGAAGGTGATAGTCCCCATCAAACAGTTATGATCATGTGTGAGTTAAAGTGATTTTCTCATATCTCAAATCGTCATAACATGTATACACTTATGCAATCTTGCGATGTTTTTCACACATAAGACACAATATTCTTTGCTACTCTTGATACATGTGTAGGTACAATGTGATTTGGCCATAACAAGGATTACATGTTTTAATGTATGCTCACTAAACTGTCTTGACTTATTTTTGAAATATAAAATTGGTTATGCTTGTTTAGTGTAATTGTGTGTCTTTTTTTGGGATCTTTATGCTTAAAATTGCTGTTGAGAGATGTTTTTGAGTGTTTAAAATGTTGATTGGATCCTTGGTTGAGTTGCATGCTTGATTGCATTCATATCTGTGTTTTTCCCTTCTTGAAAAACTATTTTTAAGCAATCTCGACACCTCCTCGACACCTAGCTATCTGTCGAGCTCTTAAGCTTTTTCTTATCGCAATCTCGACAGATCCTCGACAGTTAGGTGGATCAATCGAGAAAGTTCCTGGATCCTCGATAGCTTCTGGACAGCTGATGGATCGATCGAGCTTCTTTTCTTATGTCTTTGCTTTGTTCCTCGACACCTTCTTGACAACTGCATCTGTCGATGTTGTTTTTCTCGACACCTTCCTCGATAGATGTCTCGACACCTCTATCTGTCGAGATTTACTAACCTTCTATATAAAGGTCCAGCGCGATCCGATTCTCATTTCTCTCGATCTCTCTCTCGATTGCTTCGTGTTTTCGCCTCCCAAACCTCTCTCACTCACTCCAAACTTCTTCCTCGAGGTTTCTTCAAGCTTTTACAAGTTTTTCTTCACTTGTTAAGCTTCGAATCTCTCATTTACATTCATTTTCATGTTTTGAAACCTAGGTTTTGGGGTTTTTGAAAAATTTTGGGGGTTTTTCAAAATTGATGAGTTATTGTTGAAATTTTGGGATGGGTTTTTGCTTAAATGAGTTTAAAATCTCATGCATTGCATCACATAAGCATTATAACAGTATTATCATGCATTTAGATGTGTGCAAATTGATTGTGTGCTGGTAGGATTGGATTGGGCTGAGCCTATAATGCAATTTATTTTGCATGTCACATGTTCATGCAATCCTATGCATACGTACTCTATTATCAATATACTTGCTATATTTGAAATGTGTTGGGACTTTTCTGATTGTCTCTTTCTCTCCCTCTCTTTTCGTTTACGTTAGTCGTGTCTATGGCACCAAAACGTAAATCCACTTTGTCCCAGAACCCTCTTCATTTTGGGGCATCATCATCCTCTGATCCTACTCCTTCTCATATCCGATTCCGTGATGAGGATGCCCGAAAGGACTTCTTGGAGAACTTTTCTCGACGAGGTGTTCATTTGGAACGCCGAATCATTTTGGCGGACTTCGCTAACACTGACCTACCCGATGTCTTTCATAGTAAGGGTTAGGAGTCACTGTGTGACATCCCAGTCACTTGTCCTTCCATGCTGATCCAAGAGTTTTACTCTAATATGCATGGACTTGATTCTTCAGTACCTTTCTTTCATACTCGCGTTCAAGGTACGCGCATTGTTGTTACACCACAGCTTGTTGCAGATGTGCTCCATGTTTTTAGGGTAGAGCATCCTAACTACCCCGGATGTGAACGTCTAAGGACTGTGTCCAAAGACGAGATGATCTCTACTTTCTGCGAGTGCCCTTCTGATTGGGGTGATCGTCAGTTTACACTACGTAAGGACTTTGCTAAAGGTCCTAGATTTATAAACATGGTAATGACATTTATTTTGCACCCACTCTCTCACTATAACTCTATCATAGAGCCTCGTGCTCGATTTTTGCTTTCTTTTCTTGAACATCTCACTATAGATTTTCCTTCACATTTTATTCTTTCTATTATAGGTGTGTTTAGGGATACGACTACCCGTGATAAGCTTATTTTCCCTTCGGCTATCACGCGGATTTTATGCTACTTTTCTGTTCCTTTTCCCTCTTCTGACCACTTTTCTGCCATGTGTGCCATAGATGCCGCTACAGTTAAACGTAGCAAGGCGTAGTTTAGGTCACGGCAATTGGATTTAGTAGCTCCTCCCTCCCATTCAGCTTCATCTCGATCTGCTCCATCCACATCCGCTCCCTCCTCTTCTTCGAGCGATGTGTCACTAGGGGACATCATGGCACAGCTGCAACGCATGGATGCTCACCTTGATACACTCTCTATAGAGCTGTATCAGGTGAACATTCATGTCGATCGTATTGCACGGCGGTAGGCGATCATGGGTGGCTTTGCTTCTGAGGCTTCTCCTCCACCTCCTCCAATGGCTTCTGATTCTGAGGATGAAGATGATGATGATGGTGACGACGATGATGCTTTTGATGATGTTGGTGATGGAGATGCTAGCCCTACCTATGAGATGTCTACTTGACATTCTTATCCTTTGTCACTCGTGACAAAAAGGGGGAGTGGTTTTGGATATGAGAGTAGTCATTCTTAGGGTGAGAGTTAGTATATGAAATTTTTGTTAGGGGGAGTGTTGATATCTGAGGGATGTAGTGAGGATTGCATGTATCTTTTTCTTTTCTCTACTTTAGATACATTTATTCTTGTACATGGGTCTTGTGACCATTATTGACATACATTATACTTATTTTCTCTATATGTTGATGTATGTTTCTTTCACCTACCCTTACATGTGTTGTTTCTATTCTCTCTTTATGCACATGGTTCTTATTACTTGTATGCAATCTATTATTTCCGTTTCACACAAAGATGCCTTGATGAGTTTTGTTTTAAGTGTTTCAGAAATGCATGTTTTTAAAGTCTACTTGCTAAAACTCTCTTCTTGCAAAGTTTTTCAAGAGTTTGTGTTATAATAGATTTTATTATATTCAACAAGTGAATATGAGTTGAGTGATTTATGACTTTTCTCATATGTTCATTTGTTTGTTGTGGTTTTATCACGGATTGCCAAAATGGGAGATTATTAAAACATATGTGATTCATTTGTTAGGAACATATGTCACTATTTTATGTAATTGGCTAATCCTTTGACAAAACGCACTTTACTTGTATTTGGGTAGATCTATGATGTGTTTAATACTTTAAGAAACTTTGTTTCAAGATCAAGTGTTAAAGCTATGTGTGTCTATCCAAGAAACAAGTTGAAGAAGTGCCTATCATTAAAGCTCGACAGCTAGCCATCTATCGAACTTAAGAAGCTGTTCTAGCCCCGTGGCTCGACAGCAGCTCGATAGATAGGCATCTATCAAGGTTTATGAAAAATAGATTTTCAATTCTATTTTGACTCCAATCCGTGATTATGTGTTTGGGCCTTCTTTTCTCACAACCCTAGACATATAAAATGATTAATTTAAGGGCCATCAAAGTGTTCACAAGTTGCACAAGTGTTGAGAAAATTTTGTTCAAGCAAATTGTGACCGGAGATAGAATTTGCCTTAATTCATCGTTCTTGTGAAGAAGTTGCTGTGTTTGTGCACCGTAGAGTTTTATGGCCAAGCATCTTCTGGATCTTCATCGTTGGAATGAATTGAAGAACTTTGTAGCCAACAACCTTTTCTAGTCAGTGATTGAAGTCGTGTACTGGGATCCACGCAATTGGTTAGTCATGTACTGGGAGCCGTGCATCAAAAATAGAAATTGTCACTACAGAACAAGCCTAATTAGGTATTGGGGTAAGGGTTCAACTGTAGGTTGGTATAAGGTATTGGGATTCCTTTACTTGTAACCGCTTGTTGTGATAATAGTGGAATTTTATGAGTGGTGACTTTAAAATCACCCGGTGGGGTTTTGCCGTGTTGGTTTTCCCCATTCGTAAACAAATCACCGTGTCAATTTATTTTCCGCTGCACTTAGTTTAATTGGTGATTTGTTTGTGCTACCACGCGTTTGCATGTTAATTTGATTAATTAATAAACTTGGCTAATTAATCAATTAATTCATCGCAAGAGGTCAATTCGTTTTTGGCCTATCAAATTGACCTTGGTTAATTAATTCAATTACTCAAATTGATTAATTAGATAAAATTACTTGCAATATTGTGGAGGCACAAAAAATTCATCAATCTAAACTAGAGTTCAACTAAAATTAAATTTGACACGGTGAGGAAAACCTTCACAAGGCAAAAACTCTACTCAGTAAATTTTAGGTCACCACTTTTGAAGAATCCACTAATCAAGATCACATGGTTACAAGTATAAGGAATTTTACCACTACCCGGCCTATTCCAAAATACTGGCCTATCCCGAAATACCAACCTATAGTTGAATCGTTACTCTGATCCCCAATTGGACTTGATCTTGTAGAAGTCTTCTCCTTTGCATGAATCCCTCAATGTGACTAACTCTACAGCAACCCTTTTGATTATTGTAGTTGAATTGCAACAGCTTCATATAAAAACACTAATAAGATCTTCAATTGTTGGTGCCAAAGACTTTGCTTGATACAGAACCTAAAGGCGCACAAGAGTTGCAACAAGATTGTTGGGGTACTTTTCTTTACACCTAATTTTATTTAAATAAAACCTATTTATTTTCCTCTTAAATGTATTATTGAACATGCTTAAATATTTTTTTTCCAACTATCACTATGCTAGCCCACAACCTTTCTCCTTTCTACCACAAAACCGAGCTACGCTATAGGGCCCAATACTTTCTCATAAAAGCCCGAATTATTTAGTAAAGCGAGATAAAATCTAATCTTTTCTAAAGACCAAGAATACTTATGCTTGGCAAGGTTTGAAAGCTCACGATTCAAATCCATGGCAAAACAACTTTATCAATGGAATTCAAGACCATAATCGAAGCCCATGGTTTAAACCCATGGTAATCTATTTATTCAAAAGCCCAATTGTCATTGGCAATATTTAAAACCCAATTTTCATTGGCAACATCAAAGCCCAATTCTCATTAGCAATATCAAAAGCCCAAGTCCCCATTGGCGATATCAAAAGCTCAATCTTCATTGGCAGTATCAAAAGCCCAAGTCCCCATTGGCGATATCCAAAGCCCATTTTTTCATTGGCACTATTTTATCAAAAAAAACCCAAGATTATTAAACGCTTGGCAAGAGAAATATATATATATATATATATATATATATATATATATATATCATGGTATAATCGTTGCCTAAATATTGCAATGACAATCGTCTTATAAAAAAACTCATTGGGGGTTATCTTGAAGATGACGTTATAGACCCATGAAGTACATGATCACCATTTGTGTCACGACATCAACACTCATGGTAAGTATTCAAACCCACAAGCTCAACATTTACATTATGATGTGGTTATTAGAAAACATGAGCGTTATTTATAATATGGAATTTACAAGAGAATTTGGAAGCTTATCCCATTGTTTCAAATATTACAACTAATTGCCCAAACGCCCATTGCAAGTATCTATGAAAAAACCCAAAGTGTTCACTAATGAAAGACCATAAGGAATGAAAGCCCGCGACATAATATGTATTGTTAATGTCCATTTTGTAGGATGCACATAACTCGGCCCAAAGGAACTAGCCCAGGTGAGCAAGCCTAATCCAAAAGGCACAAGCAAGAGACAAAGGAGTGAGAGTGGACAACCAACCCTTGTTCATCCCTAACCAAAAAAGCAACTAGAGACCCCTATAAGAGAACCAAACCTTTGAGGATGAACTAGGGGCCGTCACATTAATTTTCTGCCACCCTCTACCTGACGTGAACAATGCCCAAGGACTATCACAGCTGTTGAAACCTAAAGGATGATGGAACTCCATCACCTTCCTTAAGACTGCAGCTCCAGCGGAAGGGGAGCTGCAACCAAATTATCCAAGCTTTAGCAAATTGATACTATAAATGTTAAAATCATTCAAGACATGATTCATGTCCCAAACCCATGAATCCTAGAGGGGAAAAATTGGGAACATGTGGTTTAGAGGGCATAAAGGGACCTCTAGCGGAACCCCTTGAAGTAGGCTTAGAACTTGACACCTGGCTTGGGGTGTTGAATCTTACTTCGTGGAGGTCTAAATCTCAGTTGCAACTTTAGGATTTGCTCTTGATACAGGCCTCAATCACATTGATTAAGCTCAGCCCTAGAAATCTTGGCATTTAATGCAAAGCACTTTAAAATCCCATCATTACCCAAAGAAGCAAAGCAGCCCATAAAGTAAACCTTATACTTCTGACCAAAAATCCCAAGAAGATTAACCTTGGTTCCCCACCTCTAATTAACCCAATGTTTTTTGAACTCATGTTAATTAATGCTTCCCTAAAACTCCATTATAAAAACATAAGCATCTCAGCCCACAGGAACAACAACCCCCTCTGAAACCCCTGGTCTATTTTCCATTTTGCTAGTGATTTGGCTCTCTTTAAGCTCACTGCTCATCCCCTTCAGCCCACATTCATCTAATCTCAAAACATTCTTCACTCACCTTTACACAATCACAGCTCATAAATGTCTGCCACTACTCACAAAAAACCTTAACCTTAGAGTTAATCTCATCCTATTCACTCAAGACTACCCATATTATCTCATTCATGCCTTATGAACACACACTCACCAAAATCTTAGTTTAATAATTACTGCACTGAGCTGGGATCCCTCTCTCCCTTCACACCATGCCAATTAATCCTTTCCTTCTTCCCATGGAACTTTTTATTTTTACTTTTTATTTTACGCTTAAAGGATATAATGTATATGTAACAATCGAACTTTTCCCTCACATTGATGTAATGATGGCTAAAAGTACAATGAACTCCCCTTACCAAGACATGCAAGGACCCTCAGGAGTTAACACATTCCTAAACTTATTTAATCATTGACCATTGGACTGTTTAAATCCATTTTTTCTGGACTTAGTGTAATTTTACCCTTACTGCTGGAGATTTTATTTCACTTGGACTATCAGACCAGGACCATAGTCAAGTTTTGGCTTAGCATCCCAACATCTTAGATAGAGGCATCAATTTCACCCCTCGACAACGATCTCTTTCTTCTATTTTCTAAAACTTACATGTTCTGGAGATGAAGGCTAGGGTTTAAATAAAAATTTGAAAAAAAAAAAAAACCTTATGGAGCATTAGGGTTAGGGTTTTCTTTCTCTACCACCTTATTTAAATAGGAGCTTAATATACCTTTTAAATGGGCTCTCCTATTCCTATTAGATTTACAAATAGCCAGTTAGAATAAAATGTAACAAGCTATAATATGAAATCTAATATCTTGATAGATCGAGAGGTATCGAGTGTCATTAAGTCTCGATAGATTGAAGTTGCCAAGCTAGGTATCGGGACTCGTAGATTTAGATTTTCTTGAGTAGTTTCTTGAGTATTATTTGTGTCTTCAATACTACCACTTGTTATACTTCTTCAAAGTACTTCATGATGATCTTGAAACTACTTAGAACTACCCAATTACAAGTAAAGTGCATTTTGTCATAGGATATGTAAATTACATAAAAATATGACCCTAACATACTTGTTAACATTCAAACTTGCAAATATCACATTCTTATAGATTTCCATACCTAATGGATTGCTTGGATGGAGGGGGAAGAGAGGAGAGTAAATGGGAGGGGTATGACTTAATAAACCCTGCTTAAATGTTTTTTAAGAGGGGGAAGGGGAGGGGTTTTAAGGGATTTGAAGGGGTATCTTATCCCTCCTAACCCCTCTTTTTTAATTCTCCCAAATTGGAGAGATTTGGAGGGATAATGGAGTGGAGGGGGTTAAAAAAAATATTTCCTTTAAGATGTCAATTTATATTTATTTCTTTAAAAATTAATAAAATAAGGTCATTATTGTCAATTTATATGAAATTCTCCTCCCTTATCTCTCCCTACTTAATTTTTTAAACATACAAACAAAGGAATAAATATCTATTCCCCTTTATGTGAATGTTTTAAAAATTAAATAGGAAGAGGAGAGTGGAGGAGAACTTAAAGGCAAAATTGGCATTTCAATTTTTTTTAATCCTTTATGTACTCCCTTCTCTTGCCAAATCTTTCTAATTTGGGAGAAATAAAATGTGGGGTTAGGAGGGGTAAGATACCCCTCCACATCCCTTCAAACCTCTACCCCCTCCCCCTCTTAAAAACATCCAAGTAAGGTTCATTAAACTATATCCCTCTCATTCACTCTACTCTTCTCTCCTCTCCCTCCATTCAAACAATCTGTTAAGGAGCTTGTTCTTTTATATATAAGCATAAAAAAAGAATATCACAAATATGTTGTTTGCAGCCTTAAAAAATATATTTGAGATAAATATGCTATTAAAAACTAATTTGTAATCTAAAAATAATACTAATAATAATAATTTGTAATCTCATGCATAAATTGCTCCATTTTTAAAGAAATACGAAGGTGATTTGTTTACCTATTTACATACTTACTTTTTAATTCTTGACAATTTTTTTAAAATGTGATATAATCAATTTTTTTAATATTCAATATTTATAAATAAACATAAAAATTTAGTTAGTATGAACATATATTGAAAATCATAGTTATAGTACTTTAGAATATGGTAAACTTCTCATTGATGTTTATACCTGAGTTAGTAGTAAGTTTTGGTAAGAGATTCTGTATTAGTTTCAAATTAATTTGAAGTAATTATATTAGGTTCAAATTAATTTGTAGTTTTGAACGGGCTTGAGCTAGATTCAAATTAGTCGGAAGTAGTTTTGAATGGGATGAAATTATTTTTAAATATACTAGAAATTTCAAAAAGTTAGAGTGGATTGTAAATATAATTTGGGGTATCTAACATAAAAGAGTGGATTAGCATTTTTTTTTTTTTTGAGCTTCTAATTTAATTGAATATCAAGCTTGTAAAAATTGCATAAGCATAAATGCATTTAAGAATAATCACAATTAGATACATATGAAACTTTCTATCTAAATCTAACACTACTAATACATATATATATATATATATATATATATATATATATATATATATATATATATATATATATATATATATATATATTTTTTTTTTTTTTTTTTTCTCTGATCCTTAAAAAATCATGTAAGGATATTATACGAAAGAGTGTGTTAGTTGGTAATTCTTGATTACCCTATTATGGTAAGAAATAATAAGGTAGTTTACTTTTTACTTCTTAATTTAATTCATATTAGTGTGTCATACAATTTTGTTCAATCACAAAAATATTTATTAAAATAAACCATTTTTTTCTAAACATTATATATATATATATATATATCAGAATCTGATAGGCCAAGAAAGTATTGACACCTTGTGATGAATTATTTGATTAATTAGCCAAGTTTATTAATTAATCAAATTAACATACAAAATGCGTGGCAGCACAAACAAATCACCAATTAAAATAAATATACAGTAGAAAATAAATTAACACGGTGATTTATTTACGAATGGGGAAAACCTACACGGCAAAAACCCCACCAGGTGATTTTAAGGTCACAACTCCCAAGAATCCACTATTATCAAAACAAGCGGTTACAAGTAAAGGAATCCTAGTACCTTATACCAACCTAAAGTTGAACCCTTACCCCAATACCTAATTGGACTTGTTTTGTAGTGACAATCTTTCCTTTTCAATGCACGGCTCCCAGTACGTGAGTAACCAATTGCACGGATCCCAATACACGACTTAATCACCAACTCGAGAAAGATGTTAGTTACAAAGTTCTTCAGTTCATCCAGACGATGAAAATCAAAAAGCTCCTTAGTCACAAAACCCTACGGTGTACAAACATAACAGTTGCTTCAAGAGAAAGATAAACTAGGGCAAATTCTGTCTCCGGTCACAATTTGCATGAACAAGACTCTGCTCCACACTCGTGCAACTGTGCCACTTTTGACGGGCCTTAAAATAATCCTTATATATGTTTAGGGTTATAAGAAAAGAAAGCCTACACACATACTCACGGATTGGATGAAAAACAGCTCTGAAAAACTGAGTTTCATAAACCTCGATAGATAGCCATCTATCGAGCTAGCTGTCGAGCCACGGGCTTCAGCAGCTTTTAAATCTTGATAGATACTAGCTGTCGAGCTTTAAAATCCAGCACTTCATTACTTGATTCTTGGACAAACTTGCATGGCTTTAACACTTGAACTTGAAACCTTGTTTCTTGAAGCCTTAATCACATTCTAGATTTACCAAATTACAAGTAAAGTGTGTTTTGTCAAAGGATTAGCCAATAGCATAAAATATTGACATATGTTCCTAACATTGAATCACATATGTCCTAACAATCTCCCGCTTTGGCAATCCATGACAAAACCACAACAAACAAATGAACATATAAAAGAAGTTATAAATCACTCAACTCATACTCACTTGTTGAATACAATAAAATCTATCCTAACACAAACTCTTGAAAAACTTTGCAAGAACAGAGTTTATGGCAAGAAGACTTTGACAACCTTTATTTCTGAAACACTTTAAACAAAACTCATCATGGCATCTTAGTGTGAAACAGAAATATAAGATTGCATACAAAATATAAGAAACATGTGTATAAAGAGAGAAAAGAAACAATACATATAAGAAATGTGAATAACATACATCAACATATATATATATATATATATATATATATATATATATATATATATATATATATATATATATATATATATATATATATCCAAATATAAGTACAATGTATGTCAAATGAGGTTAATGTAAAAGATAGAAAAGAAAAAAATACATGAAAACCTCACTACATCCCTTAAGGTATAAACACTCCCCCTAACACAAAAGTCTCCTATGCTAACTCTCCCCCTATGTATATGACTACTCTCATCCCAAAACTACTTCCCCTTTTTGTCACGAGAGACAAAGGGTAAGTACATTAAGTAGACATCTCATCATCATTAGGTGAGCTAGCATCATCGTCCTCATTAGCATCATCACTGCCGGAGCCATCAGCATTCTTATCCTCTAAAGCTGGTGGAGATGGAGAGGTATAAGCAGTGAAACCACCCATGGCAGCTTATCGTCGTGCAATATGACTAACATAGGTGTTCACTTGACACAACTAATCACTGAGAGTGTCAAGGTGAGCATCCATGCGCACAAGCTGTACCATGATGGCCTCGAAAGTCACACCACCCGTCGAAGAAGAAGGAGTGAAGGTGGATGGAGTTGAAGAAGCCGGAGGGGCTGCCATCTAGGTTTGTGTTTGCCTCAGGCGAAGCTGAGCATCACTCCGTCTAACGATAGCGGCGTCAATGGCACCTATAACGGAAAAGTGATCAGACTTGGGATAGGAGACGAAATAATGGCGAATGATCCACGTGATAGCTGAAAGAGAAATGAGCTTATCACGGGCCGCTGTATCTCTATAGACATCTATAAGGGATAGGATGAAGTGAGAAGGGAAGTCGATAGAAATGTCCTTTAAGAGGGATAACAAAAATCGAGCACGGGACTCTGTGATAGTGTTATAGTGAGACAAAGGATGGAGAATGAATGTCATCACCATATTAAGGAATCTCGGACCTTTAGCAAAGGCTGAGCAAGGTGTGTTTTGACAGTCACCCCAAGATAAAGGTTCCAATCCTAGAGGTTCAATTTCTTCTACTATATTACAAAACCACCCATAAAAACTAAAAGAAAGTGATAAGTGATAACAATGACTAAACAAACCTTAGTGGGATTAATTTAGCCAAGATTAATTGGCTATAAGGATCAAGGTTTTCAGACCCGGACCGTTCATTGAACCGTAAAAGGGAGAGGTTCAAGGGTTTTGAGGTCGGACCGAGGTCGAACCGGGGTCGAACCGTGATGACGTAATAATTAATTTAATAATTATTTTAAATATATATAAAAACATTAAATTAATAAAAAAAATAGAAAAATTAACTAAAATAGCCTAATTCATTTAGAAAAGCTTATTTCTAAAAAATACATAAAACTTACAAAAATACAGTACACAATCATACATTGTTACACACTAGGAAAAAAAAAACTCATTTCCATCAAAAATGCATGAAAGAAACAAGTCATTAGACAAAAAAACTTTTCAAATGTAACATCATTTCCTGCTTTCCACAAGTTAATTGAACCATAATTCAAAAACTGATCCCTGAAACATCCTAATCCCACATTCACTTTTCCTTTTCAACTTTCCACATAACCTACTCATTATGCAACAAATCCAAATCCAAAAAGTTAAATAGTATTAAACATAATTTTCACTGAATAATTCTTCTCCATATGAGTAACCATAAAAAGTTGAAAAACAATAATACAACTTCAAAGTCCAAGTTACACACTGTATCTTACAAAAAGACATAGAAATTATCTCTAAAATACAAAATAGAAGTTCAAAGTACAAACAGAAATATTATGATTACAAATCATCAATGTCATGATAGTTATCATGCTCATCATCATTCCCTGAAAATCCAGGAGGAGGGCCAATAGGTTGTCCAAATGTTCCCAAATCAATTCCTTCAGTCTCACTGCTATCATCTACAGATTCTATACACAAGTTTGAACAAAATAAAAAGAAAAATCATTATAATGTTTACACAAGCTTGAAAAAAATAAAAGAAAAATTATTATAAGTTATCAAATTGTTTACATATAAACTAACCTTCAATATTAGAAGAAGTCCCTGCACTTGCTGCTGCTGGATATGCACCCTCTTCATAAATTGCATTCTCCAACTCTTCATAATTAAGATATGGGTCTTCCTCTTCCACAAATACCCAAAAATCAGTTTTGTCGATACTTGCATAATCAATGGAATCAAAATTAAACTTTTTGTTGTAAAGCCTGCATCATAAAATGTCATGCTTATTATTGGAATTTGAACATAATTAGTAACTAACAATTACATTATATAAATGACTTCTTAAAAATTAATATAATGACAAGATATAGCATTTAGTTACCTATGTTTTAATCGCAAGTTATGATGAACAAATACTAGATCATTGAGCCTTTGATGCTCCAATCTATTTCTCCTCTTAGAATGTATTTGGTCAAATAAGCTCCAACACCGCTCACATCCAGAAGAGGCGGAAGTTTGGCTAAGGATTCTAATTGCCAATTTTTGCAAGTTTGGAGCATCAGCACCCCACAACTTCCACCATTCATCTGATTTTCATAACACAACATAATATAATATTAATCAACATAAACAAACAAACTTTCAATTGAATAAGCACTTCAGTTATTCTAACTATAGTGACAAAACAAACTTTCAACATAAACAAAAAAAACTAAGATTTGTTTATAGTATTAAAGTAAACTAATTACTTCTCACCTGGATGAGTGGTCGTGCTTGTTGACAATGCAAGATCTCTATCAAAGCTCCCAATACGGTCTCAAAAATATTGGGTTTCCTTAATTACCTTCTCTTTGTCACCATCATATTTTGTCCCAATGTAGTCCAAAACAGCCATATGTACTGCTGGTTTTCGACAAAAATTCTCCTCATCATATTGAAAAGCAAGATTTAACCAATATGCAGCAGCATGAAGATCTTTACGCAAATGTTTATCCCAACGGTTTTTTATAATTGAGGTGTATGGCTTGTACAAGTGCTTCTTCATTCGGAAGATCTTCTTAATTCCCAACCGTGCTCTATGCATGCCCTCATACACATATCCTATTGCAGGCCTTTGATCAGAATCAACAATCCGTAACAAACGAATGAGTGGCGATGAAATCTTGACAAGAACATTAATATCATCCCAAAAAGAATTATCCAAAATGATAGAAACTACTTCTTTTGCCTTTGACTCTCTTGCCAATCTATTATCCACAAAAAACTTGCTAGTCACTAAGGCTTGCAAGTCATGCTTATGCACATGAAGACTTCCAAATGAAAGGAAAGTAGTAGCAAATCTTGTTGCTCCTACACGTACAATATCTGTCCAACCAGGTCTCTTCCTCAACCAGGCAATCAAAGCCACATGATTATAAATAAAAACTGTAACTTGTGATGCACGTTTTTTGAGTCTTTCAACATGAGGCATGTCTCCCATATCTTGCAACACAAGATTCAGGCAATGTGCTGCACAAGGAGACCAACTAATAGTTTTATACTTTTCACACAACAATTTACCAGCAGATACATAATTGGAAGCATTATCAGTCACCATGTGAACTATGTTTTTTGGACCAACCCATGTAACTACTTCATCAAACAATTTAAATAAGTTTCTGGTACTCTTCACAATATCTGAAGCATCAACTGATTTTACAAATACCATTCCCCTAGGACAATAAACAAGGAAATTAATCAATGACCTATGTCTAGTATCTGTCCAACCATCAGCCATAAGTGTACATCCAACTTCTGCCCAATGCCTACGTTGTGACTCAACCAACAACTGAACCTCTTTCTTTTGATCCCTCAACAAAGGAACCCGTACAGCATGATAAGATGGACCTTTGTAACCAGGACCAGCAGCAGCTATGGCATCAATCATCTTTTGGTAGTACACTGAATTCACCACATTAAAAGGAATGCAATTATCATATAGAAACCTTGCAATAGCCATATCAGCTTGCCTCACCCTTTCTTTACTTTGGAACACACTTTTAAGACCAGGTTGAGCTCCTGGAGTAGTTCTTGGAGCAAAGTAACTATCTACTGGATTTGTACTCTTTCTTTTACCCAAAACAGTTTTTTTAGGCAACCCATGACCACTACTAAATACTTCTTGAATATCATCATCTTCTTGCATATCACTATTTGTGGAAGGCACACTAAACATTTCTTCTTGACGTTGTTTTTCAGCTTTTTTTTTCAACTCAAACTCCTTCACATATTCCAACATTTGGTATCTCACATCATGAGAAATCTTTTTACACGATCCAATATCACCTTTTATCCCCGCAAGGTGTTTTTTCATCCTATTAATACCTCCACCTTTATATGTTTGCCTACAATATATACATGTAAAAGTATTCCGTCCCTTCTCATCCGCCCCAAGGCTAAAATGTTCCCAAGCCGGATCAACCTTTTCTCTTACTCTTGAGCTAGACTCCATTACATTGGAATCAACTTCATGTGATGGAGTAGACCCGGTTTCTGTTTCCATTTTAATCTAAAAGACTAAACAACCAATCAAACACGCATAGACCCATCAATTTTTGAAATATAGATAGTCAAAGAATCACAACCTCAAAAGTCAAAACAACTTTAGCACATACACCAACCAAAAACAGCATATTACCATTAAAAAAACAAACAATACACACACCAATATCAGCAGTTTAACAAGCCCACCAAATTAATACAGACAATAAAAAATAAAACAACAATAACAGTAGCACATAATCCAACAAAGAACACAACATTGCTGTCCAACGAAGAAACAATGGCTCTAAAGAATGTTACTTTCTTTGTGTAGACAGCAACATGAGCTCTTGACGACTGTTTTGGTATATTGGTGCTGCATGTGTAAGTGTAGCCATAAAACCGTGGACCATTGTTAGTCCACTGTGAAGTAGCCTGGCCTTAGGACATTTGGTCCTTTGTTCTAACCATGTTTGGAGTCCTTTGCTCTTAGTATGTTAACCATAAATTCTAATATGGATATGAAATCCTCCATGTGTAATTGTGTATAGATGTGAAATTCCCAAGTGCAGCACCATTTTCAATTGCATCTTCTATTACAAACCTCTAATGTGAAACGGAATGAATGTCACAAATTGGTAAATCCCAAATTGCATGGTGCATGCCTTAAAGACCAAAGTTCATACTAGATCTCATCCAAATGGTTTGAATGTACTCATCCTATACTCACTCACCAAATGATGCATATAGACCGTGGTCCTAACCATAGATATAATCTAATAGCAGTTTATTGACAAAAATACTTCACCCAAGTATACAAGATGTATATAAATGGGATCCACACCAAATTTTCAGATGCACTGCTGAGTTCTATCTATTTTAATTTTCATATGGATTTCATAGCTGAAACTCATCAGAATTCCCAAGTTGATTCATAAATTAAGTTAATTAACAGAAGTAACTAACTGGGTATGAACCCAAAAAAAAAAAAATTCCAAAAAAAAAAAAGAGAAAAAGTTTACTGCAACTTTGAATCTTTGGTATTATTAATACCTGGGCTGAGCTGCGACGGCGACAACAACACTGCGATCTAGGCTGCGCTGCGACGGTGACGCGGGAGAGAGGCTGAGCTGCGAAGTGCGACGAGAGAGTGACTGAGCTACGAAGTGCGAAGTGCGACGGCGCGAGGGAGAGAGGATGAGCTGCGACGGTGCGACGGCGTGAGGGAGAGAGGATGAGCTGCGACGGTGCGACGGCGCGAGGGAGAGATTGAGACTTGAGAGTGTGAGGATTTGAGAGAGGCAGAGACGAGTGATTTTGAGGTTTCAGAAGAGTGATTGAGAAATGAGAAATGAGGGTTTCAGAAGAGGGATTTTGAGAAAGGCAAAACGACGCCGTATAGGAGGGTAAAAAAAAATATGTTGGAGCTGTTCAGAACGACACCGTTTAGGGGAAAAAAAAAAAAAAAAAAAAAGGAAGCTGGACGACGTCGTTTAAGGCTGAAAGAGTCAGAACCGTCCGAACCGTTCGAACCGGTCACGGTTCACAGAACCGGAAGGTCGGACCGCGGTCCGGACGGTTCCATGCTTTTTTCGCATGGAACGGTTCCTTACCTTAAATCGACCGTGAATCTGAACGGTTCGCGGGTTTTCCGGTCCGACCGTACGGTCCGGTCCGGGTTCAATAACCTTGATAAGGATAACTACAAAATTAACCATAATGGTTTTTAATGCCCATATGCTTGATTGTAATTCCATTTCTAAATTAAATCATTGATGTTTAGTGGAAAATATTAAAATGATTATTTAGTCAATAAATTAATTTGTAAAAATCATAATGAAGTCTGATAGAATTAATTTATTTTATATCTTTTGTAAGGTTTGTGTTTGTAAAAATAAAATTATGTTTATGAGTACAACAATATTTTCTTATTGTGTTTATGTTTATTCTCTGGGAATTCAATCCATGATGGTGAGCATTTGCTTACTTTTTTCCATATGAACATGTACCCTTTATTATGAGTAATGGGACATAATTCAAAGAACTAGGAGTCAATGCCGTGAGCTACACTGTAATGTGTGTTATTTTTCTCTTTTAGTTTTTACAATGTGTTGATTTTTTATTCTTAGATTGTCATTGTATCATAGGTTTCAAATTACTAGGGTCTAATGCTAATTGTGACTCATTTCATTATCTTGCTTTTTTTACCTACATTGGGTCATCTACGGTTGGGGAAGGTGCTTTGGATTTGATTATTTTTGATAGGGTAAAATAATAAATTTTCCTTTTAATAGTTTAGACTTTGGAAGAACATTGAATTTTTTTTTTTTTTAATGGATGAATTTTAGTTCAAATCTTTTTGAAAAACATTCATATCAAGCCACCAACTAAGGAAAGCATTTGATGTGGAAATACTAATGCATTGTGCTTTTTTAGGTAGTAGGAGTTCCGGACGTCCTATTACAAGTACTACAACAACTTCTATTCTATTTTGTTATGGTAAATTTAACTTTTATACCCTATAATTCTGGGGCAGTCTAAATAAAATCCTATAATGTCAGAAGTACCAAGTTAAGCCTTAAATTTTTAAAGGTAAAAATACCATTTTGGTCCCTATATTTTGAGGTCATAGTCAATTGGTTCTAATAACATTTTTAGATTGTTTTTAATTATATAAGAAAGGAGTAGTTGTTGAAGTTGAAACCAAAACAAATGAGAACATAAATAAAATCAACTCAAATGTGGACTTTACTTAGCTCCTAATGGCTCCAGAGGCGGCTTTGGAAGCATCTTGTATGTATATGCGTGTATGTATATATATTAGGCTAAAATGCAAAACTGACTCTCTAACTTTCTTCAGATTTCATTTCAGTCCTCTATTTTTACTTTCGTTCTTTTCAGTCCTCTAAATTTCAAATTTATTCAATTAAGGTCTTTCCGTTAACTTTTGTTAAAATTTTTTGAGAAAAAAAATTTGAAAAATATTTTTCAATCATTAATTGAATTTTTTTAATTTAAAAAAATTTGAAGAAAATTTTATAAAATTGAAAAATTAACCACAACATATAACAAAAGTTGATGGAAAAGCCTTAATTAAATAAACTTGAAAGTTAGAGGACTGAAATGAACAACAGCAAAGTTAGAAGACTGAAATGAAATCTAAAGAAACTTGGAGGGTTAATTTTGCATTTTATCCTATATATTAAATAAATTAATTTGTAAAAAACCTAATAAATTCACATATAGATAGAAATTTTTTTTTCTAAGGTGTGTATTTGGAGAAAGAAAAATATGTTTACAAGGACAATAATATTTTATTGTTCATGTTTATGTTATTGTTGCATTTATTAAATGCTATCTTTAGGAAAAAGTTTTATTTTTTATTTTTTTATATAAAATTAGAAAGAAGTTCTAGATGTTATATACCTACAATTCTTTTAGATTTTTGGGTAAATTACAAAGTTGGTCTCTTTCCTTTACACCATATTTCAAATTGGTGCCTAACCTTTCGATTGAGTTAATTTGGTCCTTAACATTTGCAATGCCATGTCAATTTAGTCCCCGACGTTCTCATTTGGATGGAAAAAGTTAATGTGTCAAATGGAACAATAAAAAAAAAAAAAAAAAAAAATTCATGTCATATCAACTACCAACTGTACTGCCACATTAGATTTTTTTTTTTTTTAAAAAAAAACTAAATTAAAACCGAGGCACATGAAATATCACCACCAACCAAACTCATCTCCATCTCCTCTCCTGAAAAAATTGCAAACTAATACCAATTCCTAAACAATTTTGTTAATTAGCAACATTTCCAAACTGTTTAGGAATCTAACATTTTGACCTTAAGAAACTCAATTTTGCTCTTAAAACTCGAGCTTAAGAGACTCGATTTCTTTGTTTTTTTGCCTAGTTGCAATTTTTTCTTGTGCATTGCTTTCATTCTTCCTTCATTTTTTTTTTCTTTCTCCATCTTTCTGCTCTTGCCATCCCACTACTCTTCTCCTTTCTTAAACATCCAGCGTGTTCTTATTCTTCCACTCTCCTTTCTCAAACTTCCAAGCCCCAAGAACAAAACCCAATCAAAAACCCCAAACATGATCGGATCAGATCTTTTCCTCCAACTCTTCTTCTTCTCCAAAACTCCAATGTGTTCTTCTCCTCCATCGGAGCGGCAGCAAGCATCAACGCAGCTTGGGTTTGTGATGGGATTTTCTAGGTTTTTGGTCCAACTCTACTTTCTTAAGCTTGCTGGGTTTGTCTTTTGTGGAACTCGAGTTTGTGATGTAAGTTTCCTAAATAGTTTGTAAATGATGCTAACTAACAAAATTGTTTGGAAATTGGTGTTATTTTGAAAAAAAATCCCTCCTCTCCCTCATCCTCAAGTTCTCTTTTCCAGTGGCACTTAGTCTCTCTCTCCTATCCTTACTAACTTCAAATTTGGCTCACTAGAAATTCAATGAAATTATTTCGATTGATTTTTGTTTTCCTTGAAAGAATGATTTGGCTACGGAAGTTGAGACTGCTTTTGAATTTTTCGCTCAAACTCCTCTAGGACGGTATGTATAAACACATATCAAAAACTCTTCTTTCTCTCTTTTTCAAATTTGTTATGTATTTCTATTCATTTTCACAAGCTCTTTAGATGAGACATTTAGAATCATAACTTCAACCCAACTACCATTCCATTTCGTACAAGTTATGTGCTTTGGCAAAGATGGTCTACAACGAATATGGCAAAAGAGATTCGGACATTGCTAATAATGCTAGGATGTCCAATTCTTTGGATCCCAATTTACATTCTCTGTTTGAGAGGGTCAGCATAAACAACAAAAATAAAGAACATAAAATTAAACACCAGCCCAAAATTGTCTTCAAAACCACACTACCAAAACAAAAGAAAATACATTTCATCTCCAATATTTTCTTAGCTTAGCAGGCAATGGAATAATAGATCAAATAAAAAATAAAAAGCGTAGACTAAACCAAAGAAACAAATAAATCGTCAAAACCCAGAAACCCAATGATTAATGGTTGTTTGAGCTTGGTTGTTCACCGTTGGATGGGTGGGGCACCTCATTGTCAGATGGGTGGGTCACCTCACCGTCAGATGGGTGGGTAGCTATTGCTGTTGGCTAGGCATCTCAAGTTTCTCAATCATTTTCCTACCCTCCCCCTCTTTGTTTTTGTCTTACAGTTGAGACTAGGGATTCAAATCTCAATTCTCAGTCTTAAGTGCATTTTTGTGATTTAGTTGGCTGAATTTTTTATTTTTAATTAAAGAATAAGTGGCAGTCTAGTTGGAAAAGAATTTAATATTTTAAATATGTCTATTAGTCATGTAAGCTTTTTTCATCCATCACTTAACGGTTGGAACCATATTGACACAATCCTAAAAGGTTAGAGACTAAACTAACACATTTAAAACATTAAGGACTAAATTAAAATAGGTGGAAATGATAGGGACCAACTTTGTAATTTACCTTAGATTTTTTTGAAGATAATAAATTCTGTAAAGATGTAGTGTAAACCCCATGTTTTATCCTTCCAATCCCAACATGTCACATCATCTTATTACATATTTAAGAAGAATCACAACCACGCCCAATCAATTCTAATACCCATATATAAATCCAACCAAATTTGGAATTTATTAAGATGTTATTAGGTGTGGTAGAATGTATTGAATTTTAAGTAAAATGCTAAGTGACAATCTCTTATTGGATGATGTAAAACATAGGTTTTATACCAAATTCTTATCAAATTCGGATTCTTTTTTGAATTATATAAGGAAAGAATAGTAGCTGTTGAATTTAAAACCAATACAAGGGAAAAACATAAGAGATTAAATTTTGTAAGGATGTGATATAAAACCTATGTTTTACCCCTCCAATTTCAATATGCCACATTATCTTATCACATATTTAAGAAAAAGTACAACCACACCCAATCAATTCTAAGAAAATCTCCACCAGTTTCTCTAAATTTTTGTATTATTTGGAAAGTGAATAGTGACTTTTACCTTTTAGCAACTTTGGGTATATTTGGTAACTGTTTTTTCTCTTATTTTCTATTTTCAAAAACAATTTTCTATTTATAAAACTAAAAAACTTGTTTGGCAACCCAAAATGGACAGAAAACAAAAAAATGGTTTTCAAAATTCAATTTGTGAAAGAAACTGAAAATATGCAGAAGACTGTTTTCAGTTTCTAGTTTTCAAAATTCAATGAAAACACGCATTTAATTTAATAAATCTGTCTCATTTAATGAGTTAGCATTAGAGTTTAAATTCTAATAACAACATATTTTAGTATTTTCTAATTCTTTTTTCATTTTAACTAACCAAACATGTTTTTTATTTCAAAAATACAAGAAAGTTTTTTTTTTTTTTTTTATATTTCCACAACAAGTTTTTGAAAATAGAAAACAAAACTGTTACCAAACATAACCTTACTTTTTCATATTCACTTTTCAACAGACTCTATCTTTTTTTTATTACATTAAAATATTTTTTCATTCATTCTTTAATCTTCTTTTATTCTTTTTTTTAATATTTCTTTATTCTCCCTTTATTCAATTTTTTTTCAATGGTTTTTTTTTAATGATCATAGATTTTATTTATCAAATCTATGTAATTTGGAATGAATTTATTCATTAAATTTTTAATAAAAAATCATTAATTGTTGCTTAGTTCTTTTTTTTTTTTAGATTATTATTATTATTTACTAACTTATATCTACCCCTCTCTCTTCTTTTTTTTCTTTTTCTTTATTTAAATATATATATATATATATCTAATTTTAAGGACCACATTTTGATTGTCACACTAACACTAACATATTCTTAATCCATTCTAATAATGCATTTATAATATTCCAAAATCCCCTATAAGTAAAGAGAAATATTATGTTCATAACAAAAAAAAAAAAAAAAGTAAAGAGAAATATTATGTTCATAATATTAATTTTCACAATAAATTCTAAATAACAGTTTGTTATTAGTTGTTATTGTTAGGGTAAAAAAATAATCTCAGTAGTAGGTTCAAATTTGAATCAATAACAACTAACTATCTTTAATTTGTTATGAAAATATTGTGAAAATGTAGTGGACATAGTACTTCTCTTAAATTAATTCTATATATTTCTGTATTAAAGGACCATGGAGTTGACCTCAACCCTACACAAAAGAACAAAATTTCTTTCTAAACTAGTATAGAGAGAAAGCCTTAAAACTTCTCATATATCTTTATATAGATTGTAAATTTTGAAAATATAACCGTTGGATTGAATGTTTTTATTATATCCTTTATACTTGCAAAATATCTATAACAAACTTTAAATTTTAAAGATTAAAGATCAATTGTTATGTTATAAACAAATGTTAAAATTTTAAGTTTCTGTGATCTAAAATTGTATATGACAAATAAGTTTATTAATCGAATAATAATTAGCATCTAATTTAAACAAAATTTTATATGCATGTTAATAACATAAAGAACATGAAATTAAACGGTTAAATTTTTAAAATTCACAAAAAAAGAAAAGAAAAAAAAAGATACATGAGAATTTTGAAGAGTTTCTCTCCAAATTAGTTTGGAGAGAAACTTTGTTCCCCACGGAATATTTAAACATGCATAATTAGGCAAATAATATATATATACCATAAAGGGGGAAGAGACACGGCATTGGAAGCTTAAGCACAGTAACACAGTGATAATATAACTTTAAAATAATGCAAGTAAAAGTAATGCAAGTAAATGCAAAGCTATAAGACCAGCCAGGTAGGCGGCAGAGCCAGCCAAGTAGGGGGTATAGCTTGTATATTTAAAGTAAACAAAAGAAATTCAGAACCGTCCGGGATGGCGGTAATCCGTCCAAGGTGGCGGTAGCAACAAATAGTATAATGCAAGTAATGAACATAAAACTGAAATTACTTGTTATTGAAAGTAGAATTGAACACTTACAGTAGTAGTGATTACAAGTTGGAAATAGTTACAAGGCTTAGGAGTTACAAGCTTTGTAGAGAAGGTAGGAAGTTATAGTAAGCAAGGATATCTCACAAAGAAAGGCTCTCAAGGGAAAACTCTCTCTAAGGAAGAAGTCCTGAACTATTGTTAAACATTGTTAACCGTTTCACCACTTTAGGAACTATTCCCAAACCTAATTATTCTTCTGTTTTAGCTTCTACATATGATCCCTATGCTCTAACTCATATTCATCGACCTGTTCAAACTGTTTTCCCTAGGAACCCCAATGCTTCCCAATATGTTAAAAAACGTTATGTTCAAAACCTGTTTTCTGTTGAGCCAAATAGGGCCTCCATCACTAATCCTTTTAGACTTGCTACCAGCTATTTTCCTCCACTATTTCATTGGATCCCTGAGCACAATCAAAAGAATGTGCGATATTATTCTACAATATTACAACATGAAAATTCAATTATTATCAAGCCCATTAAAGACAAGACTAATGGCGAAAAAATTATTTATCACAGTGTTTCCTTAAAACACATTATTTCCGAAGAAATGTGGGGCCCCTGTCCTATTGCTACAAGGTCATTACCGAATTGCCCTATTCCCTACTCTTACCATGATTATATTACCGCCTGGTTCAGATTCATGCTTCACCAAAATGAAACCATGTCCCACTCTTGGTTTGTCAATTTTCACAAAGACTTTGACTCTGCTTTCCCCCTCTGGTTCATCCGATGGTGGACTCAGTTTGGTTCAGCTGTTGAAATATTTCCTGCACAATTGACAGACTGTTTCAGAAATTTCTCATTAAGGCTCAAACCTGACACTCATGGAGCCAAATTTCCCCCTCTACTACATTTTATCAAAAAATATAAGATTCCATGTATTCTAAAATGGCAATATGCCAAAGAAGATGATGTTCTCACACGATGTTGGTATGTTAAATGGTGGGATAGGTTTTCTCACACTGATTCTATTATTAACAATGTCGAAAGGGACTTCCTTGCTTCAAATGTTTCCCCATTAAAGATTACTACTCCAGTGCAAACAGCTGCAACTGACGCACCTGCTTCCTCATCAACAAAAAATGTTGCACCTTCTACTAAATCCAAAAAGAAAAGTTCTCCTTTAGATGCAATCCGCAATGATCCTGAAGCTTTGTATGCACTACTATCTAAAATGGTTAAGGATGATGAAGCTCCTAATTCAGATGCTACCAATTCAGATGATGAAAAGACCTCTCAGGTCTCTGTGTCAAAAGACCCCTACTACCAAACCTATCCTTACCCACAAGATTGGTTTGGACATGATGAAGAAAATCCTGAGGACTAGATCAGAAATTAATATTTGACTGGCCTACACAAAGGCCAAAATGCTTCAAAAAAGAATTGCTTTAAGACATTATGCTTCAAAAAGAATTACTTCAAGACATCTACTCTCATTTGTCCGTTTTGCACTCCAGTCAAAAGTTCCAATGAGTGCTATCACTTCAAGCATGCTCCAAAATGCAAAATGCAATCCCATGCTAATGCCGAATATCTTGCTTCTGACAAAGGTTGGGAGTCTTTCTAAAAAGAAAAAAGGAGGATTCTCCATGACTACACCTTTTGTCATATTCCCTATGCTTTGGTCATGATTCTCTACACTTTGCCATACTTACTCTGACACAATATGCTACAAAGACAAGAATTTTGGGTTCTCCAACTCATTCGCCACGTTTTGGGGCAAAAAATTGAAATTTACTATTCCCTGTTACTATTCATCTATCACTATTCACTGTTACTGTTCACTTCGAATTTTTGCCTATTTAAGGGGGGCTGTCCCTTATATTGAAAACAAGTGTTTTGTGTGCTTAGTTCAGGACTTCTTCCTTAGAGAGAGTTTTCCCTTGAGAGCCTTTCTTTGTGAGATATCCTTGCTTACTATAACTTCCTATCTTCTCTACAAAGCTTGTAACTCCTAAGCCTTGTAACTATTTCCAACTTGTAATCACTACTACTGTAAGTGTTCAATTTTACTTTCAATAACAAGTAATTTCAGTTTTATGTTCATTACTTGCATTATACTATTTGTTGCTACCGCCACCTTGGACAGATTACCGCCATCCTGGACGGTTCTAAATTTCTTTTGTTTACTTTAAATATACAAGCTATACCCCCTACTTGGCTGGCTCTGCCGCCTACCTGGCTGGTCTTATAGCTTTGCATTTTCTTGCATTATTTTTACTTGCATTACTTTGAAGCTATATTATCACTGTAGAACTATGCTTAAGCTTCCAACGCCGTGTCTCTTCCCCCTTTATGGTATAAAGTCCTATAAATTCAAATATTGATATAATTATTTTTTGGGTAATTACACTCCCCTCTCTTCAAATTTGAAGAAATTGAAACCCCCCTTTTATTTATATTAGTAATAAAATATTTTAAATTTTCTTAAGAAACTCTTTACAAAAGTTTAATCATGGTTAGTAAAAATATAATTGGTAAATTTAAAATAAAAATGCAATATTTATTAAGTACCAAAACACCTACTATGGAAAATCTCTCCATAACCCGTTGAAAACAAAAACCAAAACAAAAGTCATACTTAAAATTTTAAAATGTACTTTAATTTAAACTCTAAAACAAAGATTTTAATTTTTAAATGGAGGATAATTTTGGAAACATGGTCTTAAGCAATGTGAGTTAGTACATAGCATTTTTAATATTAATTTAACAAAAATTGATCAATCAGATGCAAAAGAGAGAAGTGTTTTTTCCCTTCAAACTTGGGGTAGAGTGTCATCTCCCCGAACTCAATGAAATGGAGTAAAATTACCCCTATTTTTAATTATGTATGTTTTAAAATATTTTTTTCCCCTCAATTTTGAGGTGGAATGTCATCTTCCCAAACTTCAATGTCGCAGGATTAAAAGAATATTTACTTCAATGCTTCAGTAAAAATCAAGACTAGTGTATTCCTTGTCTTCGAGCAAAGAGCATTCCATTTCCCCATTCTAAGAGCATGCAACATAATAGAATTTCAGACTACAAGTTTCTGCCTATATATATATATATATATATATATGAGAGAGTCTCATAATATATTAATGACTAGAAAACTCAATGTGAACGACTACTGCTTCACTTGAAGATCTGGAGCTGATAAAGGCTCTTGCCTCTTGCAGGTACTCATCGAACAAAATTTAGGTGGCAGTATGAGAATAGTCCAACACCTTGAGAGCAGTAGCCCGAATATCGTGCTTGACCTTGGAGACAGTGGATCAGTAATCGTTCTCTTGTCAAAATTCCTATCTGGGGCGACCCCTGCTGTATCTTGGTGGATTAGTCTTGGCAACATCAACAACTATCATCCAGCCATTAATAATCTGCAAGAACCAGGAACAAAATAGAGAGATTACCCTTTCTCTTACTCAGAATGTTATATTTGTTTTATCTACAATTATGAACCAAAGCTTAAGGAAAACAAATCTGCGCTTGAACATTAAGCACAATAAAAATACAAGGAAGATTCATAATGGAAGAAAACTTACCTTGCCATTCATCTCTTTGAGTGCTGCACTAGCAGCCTCCTCTGTAGTGTACTCTATAAATGCATAACCTTTGGACCTTTTGGAAATTTTGTCCATTATAATTTTAACTGTTGAGGATGCAGTGCATCAGCACGGGTATAACCTTACTAATGAAACGCATCATTTATGAGCATGGAAATGCAAACATACCTTCAACAAGCTCACCAAAGCCTTCAAATGCAGCACGTAAGGTTTTCTCAGATGTGTAAAATGACAGCCCTGTTTTTAAATCAAGATTGCAAATCACTGTCATTCGTGAATAAAAAAGAGGGAGAAATAAAGTTGCTGGACTGGAGAGCTTTCGGATTTCAGAATGGAAACTACAAGGAATACATTATGATCTCATAAGAGGAAACCATGGCATGGTCCAGGGAATCTCCAAAGACTAAATAAAACCAAATCTTAATCAGGTAAAACTCAAAAAAGTATAATTAGACAACCATTATAGTAGAACAAGCATGCACATTTCATAAATAAGAATCTTGAATTATTTCATAAAAGCGGTCTTCGAAAATATGAAATTTTCAAGCTAAGAATTCAAACTCACAGTCTTGCAACATACCTGTAACGAATATTTTCTTTGTTTTTATAGGGGTTGTTTGACTTGCTTTTGAAGGATCTGGCAGATCTGTGGAACTCTGTAGATTATTACCTGAAAATACAGCTTGTTTACTCTACAATGGAAAGAATTGTTGCAATGGTAAACTAAAGATATAGTCTGAATGACATGAAATGATTCATTGGGAATTGGCCTCATATTAAAAACAAATCAAGATTAATAATTTCAATAGTTTATTCTAACCCCATATAACAACAATAGTGATCCAGTTATTAAATCATCATTTGCATATTTTCCACTGTGAAAACATTGAAGAATAAGCCTCGTAAAAAAAAAAAAAAAAAAATGAAGAGTAAGACTTATAAAAAAAAAACTTGAAGAGTAATGACATATTCCACTTCACATTAGAAGATTTCCTCTCCATAATAATAAAACATGCTTAAAAGCTAACTGACAGAAGCATGATAAAATCATAAATAAACAAGCACTCTAGCACCTGGTAAACATGGCATCAATCAGTCACTCTATTGAGGAAGGTTTCAGAATTTACATAATAGTTAACAGATAATGTCTATTCTGCAAGCAGTCAAGTTCCATCAAAATACTCAACCAATCCTCTAACCAGCTATTTACACTGGGTGATAACATGTCATTAAAATCCTAAACTGAAAAAGTTAATGGTTTCTATAGGACTAGGTCCTTAACAAAAGATATAACCTAATGTGCTTGGTATGTTCACCTCACTGGTGAATGTATCAGAGCAGGTGAAAACACTGTGATATGAGCCAGGCAGCAAGCAATGTCACGAGGTTGGCTGCAATTTTTGCATGTTTGGTACCGAAATAGATTAGATAGATTAAATTTGTTTTGCCCAGTTTTGCTGTGGTTTTATCAAATAATAATGAAGAGTAGTTCCTTGGACTTGGGAGATAAAGTAGAAAATAGATTTGATTATCATTCCTATTAGTCTTTTCAATGAGGTAGGAGAGATGTTGGCTATTTATGTAGGTTTTGTATTCGATAAAGGAATCTCAGAATAATTCTCACTCAAATGTCTCCCCACCCCCTCCCTCTTATTTTAGGAGGCTGGCCAGCCTCAAAGTAGATTGTTTTGCCTAATGTTCTTATAGCACTTGATAGAACCAGAGTCCATCACACTGTATGAGGTTTTTTTTAGAAATTCCAAAATGTTCAAAATTTGTAAAAATGAAAAAAATAATAATAATAATAATAATGATGATGATGTTTGACAGGTTATACTATAAAATTTCTCAATCATGTAATGAAAAATATTATATTAAATGGGACTGCTTAGAGTGTACTATCACCTAGATACCTACCCTCAAGCATTGTCCACCGATAAAGATCAGTACATTATCACAAAGCACAAAATACAGGCTATCAATAAATTATATATTTTTGCTTTTGTTGGGGTGGCTGATGTCAGTCACTCCCTCACACAGACCTTAACTAGCACCAAATATGCCTCGCATTAACCATTGAAGATTTCTGTCTCACATAACTAAATCATCTTGACAGTCTCACTTACATCATCTGGTCATCATTAACCAAGTTGGACTAGCCAGTAACCCATCTTGGCTAAGGCATGTTTCAAAGCAATTGGATTAAGAATTTAAAAAACTATTGTCAATTATTATGCTATCTAAATAGAGCATTAGAATTATGGTTAAGTGATTAAATTCATCATTTTATAATAACTTAAACTTTTGAGAGAATCAGTAATTTAATATAGTATTAGAGCAGGAAATCCTAAGTTTGATCTTTGTCTTTACTCTATCTTAGATTTAAAATTTTAAATTCTCACGTGTTGAGCCCCCACGTATTAAGAGGAAGTTTAGGCCCACACGTAGGAATTATGATTAAGTGATTAAATTCACCATTTCCTAATAGCTTAAGCTTTTGGGAGAAACCGTAATTTAACAGAGAGGTTGGGCCTTGGTGCGATAGCAAGTGCCTTCCACCCAAAGTGACAAGTTGCAGACTTGAGTCTAGGAATCAAGCTCTACAAAATACAATTGGGTGTAAGGCACTAAGTTTGCCTACCAATCACCTCTCCTAAACCCCACAAAAGTAGGAGTTTTGTGCACTAGGTACAACAATTTTATTATGTTTTTGTAATATCTTAACCAATTCCAACATTGCATACCTCCTCCTCAATTGCTTGAGTAACCAACAGCAGAGTTTCTTAAAACTTCATGGTTGTACCCGGTGCACAAAACTCCCACTATTGCAGAGTCTAGGAGAGGTCATGGTAGGTAGGCAGCCTTACCTCCTTTTTCTTTAAACTTCATGCATGTTGTAAAATATATGCCAAAACCACCTTTTATACATGAACTTCGATTTAAAGATGAGCCTTAATCAATACACAAGAACCAGACCTGAAGCCATTTTCTGACATAAACTAGTTGTTATCAAAGTTAATAGCGAGTATTAGAGAAATGCACCACCATACATGTCACTATAATGTTAAACATCTCTAAAATAGTTGGGGTCTATGGAATAAAATTTCTTTTCCCATGGCTTTCCAAAATAGTTTTCCAAGAACAAGGAGTAAGCAATTTACTTTCCTCAGTAGCATTTGAATCTTCTAACCCATTTAAAGTTATAACCTGCACCTTAGCTCCAACCAGTTGGATGAATTCCATTTAAGAATATAATAAGTTGGACCCTACCTTTTTCAGTCTCACCCCTCACATAGATACATTGGGAATCTCTCTTTCTCAATGCATCTGATTCTTTTCTCCTCGCTCAAGACTTCTAGCAACTTTGTATGACAGTTTTTGTGACAAGATTGGCTATACTTTCCTCTTTCTTACCCCAGCATCAGATACCTTCCTAATCTTCTCATTTTGTTAAACCTTCTGCAAGCCATATGGTTAAAGTTTTATGGGTATACTTCTCATGGCTATAGTTAGTACTTCATATATTGTACAATTATACTAACTACTGCATGTCTCAGTATACCTGACATAATACTTCCCTTTGAATGACCAATTCCATCAGCAACATTCTCATTGAACTTGACAATAAAATATGATCAGGAATTACTTCCTTGAGCTTTCCCTTGTGCTAAAGCTCACTTAGCAACCTTCACAGTCAGTATCAAACTCTGCCCACTTTTATAAGTCATTAATTGACATTGTGTGCTTTCTGTTGCATAGCCATGCTCTGCCACAAACTCTAGAATCACAACTGCTATACGCTACAAAGTGTTCCCAAGCCCAATGCATGATTCTAACCAAGGAAAAGACTCATCTCTGCCACAAAGAACTGCAGCCGCTATAAAGCCTATTTTGCTACTCAACAAAAAGTCTTCCACTTTCAAGGAAAAGACACATGGCTGCTACTGGACTATACAACTTTCCTTTAGCTGCTTCAAAGACTGGCCATCTACAATGACATAGAATTTACCCCTCCACTAAAATCCAGCTCAAATTAATAAAACATCTAAAGATAATTGCTTTATTTACATAACTAAATTACTTGAGAGATCATCTCATACAGTGAAATCACATAAACATTTTGGTTGATTAAGGATTAGAATCTCTAAAACATGTATTTGTTATGACACTGACACAAATATACTAGCATAAGTTACATGGTGCTGCTGCTATACACTTTCTTCACACAGAGGCCTTTCAAATAGAAATTATTAAAAGAAGAAAAGAAAAGAAAGAAACAGTCAAAGTTAATAATTTGCAATATATCTCTGAGATCAAGATATCACTGAATACAATGCTTGAAGAGAAGTGAAGTTTCAAGGTAGAAAAGATATGGAGCATGTTATATCTGATCAAACATTAAAAAAACACACAAAGATTTTTTTTTTTGATAAGTAAGAAAATTATATTAAAGAAGCACAAGAAAACAAAGACAACACAAAGGATACAGAGAGGGGAACAAAAAAAGAAAAAAAGAAAAAAAAAAAAGAAAAAAACAAGAACACAAGGAAACCAACAAAGACTAATTACAAAGAAGAGAACTAAGGAACATAGGGATAGAATCACTAGAGGTGAGTCCCCAAGCCCTAGACCAGTCAAAAAGAGTGCCACTAAAGTAAGCGAGCAGCTGATCATCGGTTTTGTCCCTATCCTCAAAAGTACGCCAGTTACGCTCCCTCCAAATGCACCACATTAGGCATAACGGAGCTAGATTCCAAACCCTAGAAGAGTGCTTTCCGAGCCAGTTCCACCAGCCGAAAAGTGTGTCTGCAATCGATCTAGGCAAGACCCAAGAAATCCCAAAAGATCTGAAAACCAAGCTCCACAACTGAAAAGTTTTTCCACAGTGAAGGAGCAAGTGATTCGCCGACTCCCCATTACTCCGACACAAGATACACCAATCAACAAAATCAAAGCCTCTACACCGTAGAATGTCCCCTGTAAGAATCTTCTTCCAAGCTGCAGACCAAACAAAGAAAGAGACATACACCGGAGCCTTAACCTTCCAAACACCTTTCCAAGGGAAAATAATAGGCAAGGGACATCGAAGCTTATCATAGAACGAACGAACATCAAACTCCCCCTTCTTTGATAGCTGCCAAATCATACGATCTATTTGCTCAGACAGAGGTAAATTATCACCCAGGATATGAAGGAAATCATCCACATCGCCCGACTCCCAATCGTTCGGGTTTCTAAGGAGAAGCACCTTCCAACTTCTCCGGGCCTCGGTCCCCATCCGCTCGAGAAACGAAGCAACAGATGCCTCCCTATTGATAGCAATCCCATACACAACCGGAAAGTAAAGGTGGAGAGGTAAGTCCCCGCACCACTGATCCGTCCAAAACCTCACCCTATCCCCCATCCCTACCTCGAACCGAATGTGTTTGCTAAACACCTCCCAACCTTTTCGGATACTTCTCCATAAACCACACCCATAACCACCCCTGCCTAATTTGGACGTCCAACCCCCCCACTCTTCTCCAAACTTCAGAGCTACTACCCTCCGCCAAAGACGAGTCTCCTCAACCCCAAACCGCCATAACCATTTCCCTAGTAATGCCTTATTAAACGTAGTTATCTTCCTTATGCCCAAACCACCATTAACCTTAGGAGCACACACCTTATCCCACCCCACCAGATGAAGCTTCGAATCCCCCCACAAGAAATCCCTTTGAATCTTCTTAAGCTTATTAGCCACATGCGAGGAAATGGTAAAAAGGGATAAATAGTAAGTAGGAAGACTAGAGAGCGTACTATTAATCAACGTCAATCTACCACCTTTAGACAAATACAACCTCTTCCACCCGGCCAATTTCCTGTGAAATTTCTCCAAAATAGGATTCCAAATAGAAGGGGACTTATGGGAGGCCCCCAACGGCATACCGAGATAAGTCATAGGCAAAGACCCAATCCGACAACCTAGGATCTCTGCCAAAGCATGAACATTATCAACCTCTCCTATAGGAACCAACTCGGTCTTCAAGACATTAACCTTCAAACCTGTCACAGCCTGAAAACAAAGGAGAAGCATCCGCACATGAAGGATCTGCTCCACATCCGCATCACAAAAAAGAATAGTATCGTCCGCAAACAGAAGATGCAAGACACATTCTCCAACACCTCGACTACCAACAGCTTGGAAACCCCTGATCAAACCAGCACCTTCTACTCTTTTCAACATTCTACTTAAAACCTCCATCATGACCAAGAACAACATCGGAGATAGTGGGTCCCCTTGTCTTAGACCCCTCGAACTCCCAAAAAAATCAGCTGGCGACCCATTAATCAAAATAGAAAACTGGACAGTAGAGATACAAGTGCGAATCCATCTACACCATTTCTCCCCAAAGCCCATTCTCTTCAGGAGATCTAGAAGAGCCTCCCAATTCACGTGATCGTAAGCTTTCTCAATGTCAAGCTTACAGATGACCCCCGGAATCTTGCTCTTCACACGACTATCAACACACTCATTAGCAATAAGAACTGAGTCAAGAATCTGTCTACCACCCACAAAACCATTCTGAGACTCAGAAATCAGCTGGTCTATAACCTGCTTCAACCTATTTGCCAAAACCTTCGACAAAATCTTGTACAAACTCCCCACCAGACTGATAGGCCTAAAATCTCGAATATTGGAAGCATCGTTTTTCTTGGGAATAAGAGCTAAAAAGGTAGCATTCAAAGATTTCTCAAACTTACAATGACAATAAAACTCCTCAAAAACTGCTAGAACATCCCTTTCCACCACTCTCTAGCAATGGTGGAAAAAAGTCATAGAGAAACCATCCGGACCAGGAGCTTTATCTCCTGCCAACTCATGAAGAGCTAAAAGAATCTCCTCCTTTTCGAACCTCCTTTCAAGCCAACCCCTCTCTGACCCATCTATCTGATCAAACTCCAGACCTTCCACAAAGGGCCTCCACTCTTCCGACTCCTTGTACAAATTTTTATAAAAATTTACAACCTAAGCCGCCATCTCAGATTCCTCCTCATATAGTACCCCATCCACCTCCAAAGCACTCAGGTGGTTAAACCTCCTCCGGGAGTTAGCTATCTTATGGAAGAATTTAGTGTTATTATCTCCTTCCTTAATCCATAACATCCTGGACTTCTGTCTCCAAGATATTTCTTCCAAAGAGATAAGATTCTCAACTTCAGATCTCGCCAACTCTCTCTCACAAGACTTTGCATCAGAGAGACCAATCTCCCTTTCCTTGGCGTCTAAAGATTTTAAAGTCTCTAATAATTGAGACTTTTTGCAACCAACATGACCAAACTCCAATCGATTCCACTGAATAATGTCCTCTTTCTAGGCCTTCATCTTCTTGGCAAACACAAAACTAAGAGTGCTAGAGAAGGAATGGCGATTCCACCACGACTGAACTCTATCAATAAAGCCATCCGTCTTAAGCCACATATTTTCAAACCTAAACGGTCTTTTCCCCCTCGCCATTCCCCCCACCTCCACTAGAATAGGGAAATGATCTGAAACAGGGCGAGGTAAAATCCGTTGGGTCACATCCGGATAATGCTCTTCCCAATCCTGGGACACCAAAACTCTGTCTATCCTAGACATCAAAGGCCGAACTGACCCTCTAGATCAAGTATAGCTCCCTCCCTCCAAAGGCAAATCCGACAAATTAAGGTCCCCGATGAACTCCGAAAAAAGTTCCATAGCCGGAGTGAGACGAGAATTACCCAATCTCTCGCTAGGGAAGCGGACAATATTGAAATCCCCAATGCAACACCAAGGGACATTCCAATATTGCTGCACACCAACCAACTCATCCCACATTAACCCCCTCTCATTGTTATCAATAGGGCCATAAACCCCGGAGCACGCCCAATTGAACCCATCTCCCACTCCTTGCCACCGGACAGACACAGAGAAAGAACCCACCAAAACTTCCGTCCTCTCTAAGACCCTCCTATCCCACATCAGCAGAATCCCACCGGCTGATTGGACGGCGTCCAAGGCCACCCAATCCACAAAGGGGCAGCTCCACACACTCCCCACCATCTGTCTGTCCATGCCAGTAAGCTTAGTTTCTTGAAGGCAAATTACGTCACACTTCCAACTATGCAATAAATTTTTAACTATTGAGCGTTTCCGACGGTCATTCAAACCCCTAACATTCCAAGAAATAATTTTTAAATTCATAAAAATAATGATACCCCAACTGAATATTAGCTCAACCGCCAACACATTACCGACTGTCATAATTAACCGAAGATTGCAGGTTCCTCAACTCTCTCTTTCCTCTGTCCTTATAACTAGGAGCTTTTCTAGAGAGAGTAACTTTCCTGTTCATCGCTTTAGCAACCTCCGTCTCCTTCTCAATCTTTTGTAACAAATCAATACATAACCTCTCATGACGATTCAAAGGCAGCCCCACCAATTTACTGAAGCCAGGAAGTTTATTCTGCGCCCATCTTGAAGTATCCAATGTATTCACACACCCCACTGCCTCGATATCACCATTCGACTCAGCAGACAATTGTAACCCAGAGGGATTAATGGCCATCAAAGGGACAGGTGAGCTATCCTCTCCACCCAAAACCTTGTTTGAAATGGACCATTCTTCCTCTCCTAAAGCACTTGCCCCAGAGACAACACACACATCCTTCGTAGGTGACTCCGCTAGTCTGGATTGCTCAGAATCAAGAGCCGTGAGACTGACCAGACCGCCATTACCCCCTTCTTGATCTCCCAGAACCACAAATCCAGCCTTCATAAAACTCAGAAGCAAAGTAGATAAAAAGAACTCAACCGACGGCCTCAAAAACACCAAATCTGCCTTACCCGGAACCTCCATGAGCTCGCCGGAGCTAGAACCGGCGGAGGAGAGGTCGCCGGACTTTCCCAGAGAGACTGGCGACACGATCACGCTATTTCCGACGGCGGAGGGGTCGCCGGCCTTACCCAGAGAGGCCGCGACCTCACCGGAAAAGCTATCGGCGTCACCCATGCCCTGGAGGAGCTTGTCGGAGCTACCGGCAAGACCCTCAGACACATCCGACGGCGCCGATGGCTCGCCGGAGCTACAACCAGCGGCGAAGGGCTCGTCGGCCTCAACGATGCACCCTGTGCTCCAGTCCGTGGCTCCAGACCCAGACGCAACCAACAACGAGGCCTGGGCTGGGCCTCCTACACCAGCCATAGACCCTTCACCCACTTCAAAAGTGCTTGGGCCGGAGAAGATGGGTTTAAGAAGACCCACACTTTGATCAATCAGGTCTGGGCTTGTTCCAAAGCCCACGAATGGCTTAACAGCCCGTTTGGAGCCTTTAGGAACCCATCAAAGGGATTTAGATGGATCAGTGGCTCTCTCCCTACCAGCTGCCCGAGGAGCATCACTGAGCCACGTTCCATTTCTTCTCTTTCTCTCCCAGGAAACCTGCCTCCTACCTGTCACATCCACATCCACGACAAGACTTCTCCCTGCCCAGCCAGAACTCCCAACGTCACTCTTCTTCCTCTTATCATGAACTTTTGAATTCAAACTGTCTGCCAAAATTTGCCCACATCCCTCTGCCACCTCATGCCTATAGCTCTCCCTCCCAGCCCCTCCCATCCCCTCCATTTTTTCAGAAATCCTCACCGGAAGAGCCCCTATTTTTATACCAGTGATTCTCAACTTCTCCCCCATTTTCTCCTCTCCTTTATGTGTTATCTTTCCCTTGCCTGAAAATCCTAAGGGCTTGGGCTTCTTTATATCCTCTGTTCTTCCATGGAGGCCTTGGACAACTTCAGCAAAGGTTCTAGAATGATGAGCCTCCAGGTTGAACCTCCGCACCTGAGGAATAAATTTGGGACCATTAACTCCCACTGCATATTGAGAGGGATTCAATACTTTTCTTAGTTCAAGGCCAAAAGCCCTCCAGCCGTATCTCTCCTTTCCTTCCGGTATAATAATGGACCTCCTAGCCCCACCTGTTTTGAGCTCAGTCAACAACAAGAACTGGCCAGAGGAGTTGGAACTCCATTGAAGAGTAAAGGCTGTGTCTCCTTCTCTAAGAATAAAAAACTGTTTGGAACTCACCCCAACAACTATGTGTTCTATGTTAGACATCAACCAAAGAGCTGCATTCTTGCCCAAAAAAACTGATCTCATACAGAATTTGCCCCTCTCAAAAATCTGTAACCTGAAGAAACGACCCCCTTCCTCTAAAACTAACTGAAAATGTTTGGATTCTAGGAAGAAACTACGGACCCCCCCCCCCCCCCCCATGGAAATGCTAAATTACCAAGAACAACTATCTCAGAGGAAAGAGAGAGAGAGAGAGAGAGAAGAGACACTAACTCTATGCAAATTTTTAACACACAAAGATATTATTTGAAAAACGTACAAACCTCCATAATCCTTATTCTCTGACTCAAAATTCTTATCTAGCTGAACAGATAATACACCTGGTACACCTACACCATATGGAAGCATTTGTCTTCAAGCTGCAAAATACATATCACAACCGTGGCAAAAAGAAACCAAATGCAAATACTAACCAGCTAGTTCCCGTGCACATTCATTGTCAAGTTCAGAACAGAACCCAAAGTTGGACTGCCAAGAAACATGATAAATACACATTTGTGCATCTTTCTCACTACAAAAAGTATTATTCCACTGTTAGAGACGTTACAATAAAATGGAATAGAAACATAATAACAAGCTCAAATGTTATTTACTTACTTCCCCAAAACCTTGGTCAGTATTTGAGCATAATAATCAACCATTTGAGCCTTTGTAACAACTCCAATCCCTGGCTTGTCCATTCGAACAAGCCAGTGTTTGGTACTCCCCACGGGAAACAACAGATTACTTCCAATTTGTGAGCTTGACAGATAACTGGATTGAATACTTGAAAAACTATAATCCTTTTTCACAGAACTATAATCTGGGTCAGGCCTAACTGATAAAACGCCAGGTAATCCTAAAACATATTCATTACACATCAATATTAATAAAACTATGAAAGTGCCTCTCGCAATTTTAGTTTCTCCACAAACACGAAAGCAACAGTATGGTACAGAATTTAAGTACATCAGATGACTTAGACTTTTTCTGCTATAGAAACTTACCGGCAAGTTCACGGGAGGTTTCTTTATCAATGTCACAGCAAAAGCCGAAGTGGGTATCCCAAGAAGCATCATATATACACATCTGAGCATCCTTCTCACTGTTATTCAAAAAATCACAACCAAAACGGGATTTCAGACCAAAAGCTAAGAAACATTTGCAACATGACAAGAAATGAATATTTTGAAACATACCCACCTCCCTAAAACTCTTTCCAATGTCTTAACGTAGTATTCAATAACCTGTGGTTTGGAATTGACCCCTTGTGGAGGTGCCTCCATGAGCACCATCCAATGGTGGTTGTCACTACTGGGGGTGGAAGTTATTGCAGTTAATGTTGGTGGTGGTGTTGTTGAAGTGGCACTTGTTTTATTAGAGAAACATAGACAAGAAGAAAAAGAAGAAAGATTAAGGTGGTTGTTTTTCTTTGGAGAAATGGAGAATTTGAGGTTTATGGGTGGAGTTTGGAGGTGGGTTTTGTGAGGTTTCAGTGGAAATATTTGTGTTGTAGAGATTATGGTTGAGGAAGAGAGAACTTGTTCCATGGCTATTTTTTAAGGTTTCATGGCAAAGTATATATAAGCTCTCTCAAGGTCTCAACCATGCCAATCTGGTATCAGTCTATCTCATCTGTTTATGTTGTGTTTCTGATATTTTTGGGCGCCTAGAAATTAGAATAGTGTCCGTGAAAGACTGAAAGGGCAAACGGGTTACGGGCGGGTTGGTGTTTGGGTCGATTTAATTTCGGGTTCATACAAATAAATATATATTTTTTTTTTGGGTTTTCGATTTTCTAAATTTGGAAAAATTTTAAACATGAATCAGAATCAAACTAATTTTAACTTAGATTTGAGCATATTAAACCATAATATTTGAATGTTAAATTTCAAAACCATAGGCATTCCATGACATTATAACTCAAATTTCAACTTACATCTTTTTTCTTTTCTTTTCTTTTTTCTTTTTTTTTTTTGGTTAATAATTTTGATAGTTGGGAGAGAGATGCTTTAAACTTTTGATGTCTTAGTAGAAAACACTTGAAGGTGTCAATTGAAATACAACTACAAGATTCTTGGAATACATAAGTGATAAGTCTTGATCTTCGGAGTATTTAAGATCATACAAACATTTTTCTTGCAACAATTTAAACTCTAAACTATATATTTTTCCCTTATAATTTGGAGTTAGTTTTGAATCAAATCATACATATTAAAAAGTTTTAATTTAAACTAGGAATTTTCTAAATCTTTTCATATCAATCTCTAAAGAGTTACTGCTAATTAAAAGTAATAAATTCACATAAACTGTAATTAAAACTTACTTGACATCAAAATCCTTGGATAATTTCATGTGAATTGCATATTGTATTTTCATACTAAAAATACTTTAGAATGACATAAAAATTCTAATAGACAATACAATTTAATAGAAGTGCTATTATTTTGTGAATAAGTTTGTACTAACATTCCACTTGATAGTTACATGATAGTCTATGAATGGACAAATTTGTATAAATTTTAAAATTTGAGGTTTTTAATTGAAACTTTTTAAAATCTAGGATTTAATTTATATACATCTATATCTATGAATGTGTTTTTAGGGATGCCAAATATGACATCACCGCCTATAAAGGCTATTACAAAACACTTGGGAAGCTTCAATGCCATCCTCTACAGCTCAAGGGCGCATTCAGTTTAAGAGAACTTTCTAAGGGATAAACACATTGGAAGCTTGTTTGCTCTAATACAATTACAACATTGCTCTATGCAAGGGACCCCACATATTTATATAAGCTTGGGACAAAGAATCAACTCTCACTGAGCAATGGTGATTCAATGTCATCCTCTGAATTATTGCTTGAAGGTGCCCCAGGTTCAAGTAGGCAAGCAAAACATAAAGAAATCATCTGAGGAGATTAAGATTCAAAGTTAGTTAAGAGAGAGAGAGAGAGAGAGAGAGATAAGGGGAGGGGGTATGTGCTTACCATGCATATAGATGCGCATATAATACTGAAACCTTTGCAGTTGAAAGGAGCACTGCTAGATAAGAACCATGCTGAAACAACAATTTAACTTGTTAGCAATACATACGAATTGATTCTAACACTTAAACAAAAGATGAGTTAGTCCACTCACAAGTCAATGGACTCATTACAAGTGGTGATAACAAACTTGATAATGATTCCACATCAGCCACAAATCCTTGTGCTTTTCCCTGCACAAACAATTGAGCATGCATGTCAATGGAGTGACCACGGTTCAAGTGCTTTATAATTTATTTAGCTTAAGAAGTAACTCAACACGAAACAAGTTATTTTGATACAAGAGAACCCATATCTACTTTTATTTCTTTTTCATTTGGCATACTCTTGAAATTCTCTTTAGTCAAGTGATTACAGCAATTTCATTCGATAACCATAGATAAAACATCAAAAGAGAAAAATAATTGGACCAATTTGCCAAGAAAGCCGCCACTTTAAACTCAATACTCACTACCATGTCATGCTAATCTGATTCGTACTTAACACATGTCGATGAATCTACCTGATTTTTCCCAATTGAGTTCAAAATTCAATCTAAAGAAGTAGAAAACATCCAGGTCTAGATGAATAGTGTGACATATGAGATGATAAGCTTTCCTTAAACAACGTTATCTAATTAAGCAGCCTCACTCTACGTATGAAAATACCGAAAATATAGAAACTGAGTCTTTCTTTATATTGGCAGTAAGGGTAGAAGTTCTTTTTTTTTTTTTTTTTTGGGTGGAAATCATTATTTTCCAGAAAGAATATCAAGAACTATGGGATGCAGAACTGTAGGTAATGGGATCATAGGTATTTTCCAAACCTGATCGTTTGAGCTTGATGCTCTTGAAATAATGGCATAAGTCTGCATGTAATTTGACAGGAAAAATTGGAAGACCATTAAAATTAAAAGGTGAACTGAATAACCACATTGAATATTATTTTATGAAATAATTGATGATTCCAATACTTACAGCAGGTCTTACAAGGACAACTACCACTTTAAATGTGGCACCCATGAATGGTACCTGCATTGTGGCAACGTTACATCTTACCGACTGAGAAATGTATCCACAGTTGAAAATAATAAAAAGAATTAGGAAAATTTTAGTTTTTACTTTCACAAAATCTCGATTAACACATGATTGATTTTATAACTCCAAAAGGAGGAATTGAAACTATAAAATTCAAAATAGCCTAAAGAAAAATCAAATAAAGAAAAGATTCTGCTCAAGTGTTTCTGTGTCAGAAATTTTTCCTTTAGAATAGAGTTAAATAAAACATTCATCAAGTGTGCACATACCCATGGCGCCCATGCAAGGCCATTGAATAATGCCTGCACAGCAAAAAGAACCATTAGTTTTTCTTTTCTTTTGTAATTTGTGCTGGAGGTATTAGAAGTAAAAATTATAAGCGACTTACATAAGCAATTGATGCAAGTATTCCTATGCACAATATCACCTTCTCTCCAACCAATGGATTTATTAGTGGAAGCACCAACATCTGGAAGCAAACCACAAACCGAACATATTATAGGAAGAACATTTCTTGAGGATTTTAAATTTTTCATAAAGGAAAACAGCAAGCTTAACATGAACATCCTCCGGAATATTTTGGACAAAAGAGAATTCATGTATGCCAGTAGTATGACAGTGCTCTTATTTTCAAAGACTTTGAAAGGATTATAAGCTATTAGGAATCGAGTATTAAGAGGCATAGTACTCTCAATTCCAGAACTCATAAAATAAACTTCTTAATTATAAAAATTTTCAAATATGAAAAATATTGTTTAAGAGGGAAAACAATAAAACAGAATAACAACCCTAAGAATTGTTTCATTTTTATAACCACGATGCCTTTGCATTGTTTTCTATCCAAAAGACAAATTAACAATCATTACAACACCAACTGGAAGAATTCTTATTTTGATAACTTCAAAGCAACCAAGCAGAGGATTTAGAGAAAAACTCTGGCATATGCCAAGCAGATAACAAAATAACATACTTGCAAATATTGATATGCTACCTTGACTGATGGTTAAAGAATAATTCACATCTTCAGTATAAGGGACAATCAATCTCTTAAGTAAATAAAAGGAAACTTTTGCTCTATAATACACTTCACCTGTGAAATAATTGAATCGAATCCCGCGAGCATCAGAATTTCTGAGAACTCAGTTTTGTCAAAACCAAAAGCTGCCTTCAGATAGTACTGCACAGGTAGTAGCATAACCATCAAGTCATTGAATCAAAAAGAAAACATTGTTTCATGAACTATCATTACTCAACATCATGGATTGGTTAAATTGCAATTATCTTATGAGCAGATAAATCTAGCACTATCTTATCCTAAACTATTGATTAATAAGAAAGCCATTGGCTTTGTAGTCCCTAGCAAGTCTGAGGCATCAAACCTTTTCTTTTTCTGCAAGGGTTTCAGCGCAAAAGTTCTCAAATTACTTTGGTGGGTTCAGGACATATGCTTGTGACAACTGTTAAGCAACCAAGTCATGACTCCTCTGATTCAAACTCCCCTGAATAAAGCTCTCTAGTGTCTCCTGCTTCATGTCTTAAGTCTCTACCAATTTCTCTCTCCTAGTCCTTCCACATTCTATTTCTATAAGTTCTATGAAATATTTCCTTTAAAACTGGACATCTTTAGCTTTATATTATAATCAAAATTATTTTTATCTATTTTTGGAGTCAGCACATTGCAAACAAATCCTACTCCTACAAGTTACATTTACAGGGCATTTTCCCTTTCTCTCTTTTCTTTGATTTTTCCACCCCAAATCACACAATGTGCCAATTACTGATTTATAATGACAATCGGGTTTTGGCCAAATTTAGATTGGCGGTAACAATAAGCCTCACAAAAGCTTTCTGTTGCACTTGCATACAAGTTTTTTTTTTTTAAATAATTGCTTTAAAGATTCTGGCTGAAACTACTCTGGAATGGCTGAATGAATATGTCGTTTGTCAAAAAGTAATATATATATATATATATATATAGTTTTGAAATATCTGATGTTGTATGATGGTACCAAGAGGAAATTGCAGAATGCAACCATCTATTTGCTTGTTAAAATGACAAACTAATAGGAAACATACCATTAAGACAAAGTTGATGCCAGACTTTCCCAACTCAAAGAAGAAAGAAACCAGAGATATGCCTCTTAATGTCGGACTGTAAAAGAAAACGAAGTGCTTTTAGCCAGACAAAGAAAATTTATAATGTTTTGCAGCTAAAAAGGTTTGGTTGCAAAGACTGCCTAAGAGATTTTAGATATGGTATTTACGTAATGCAAGATGAGAATATTTTATGCTGTCTCGATCATAGACAAAATTACCTGCTCATAACTATTGTAGCAGCATCTTGCATTGATTTGTATCATTTCCGGATAATTTTAATTGGCGTAGTCAAGCAAGCTGAATCTTGGTCCCTCTTTGGAGCCAGCTTAACCGTCTCAACCAGAAAGAGTTGCATATAAACTGGACAAAAGATCAAGAGAGCTATTGAAACCTGAAACAAAAGGCTGAAATGGTAAAATGATTTGACAAGAGGGAAATTTGACAGAATTAAGGCCGTGTGGCTAATGCTGAATTTAAAGCAGCAACATACAGGAAAATGTACTTTTCTGGTAGAAAAAGTGCCAGAAGATTTCCCAAGACATGCGAAGCAGCACAAAGGCCTGTTATCCAACTAAAAGCTGCTGCCCTCTTATTCTCTTCAACAACATCCGCCTGCAAAAGATGGAAAAATGAGACCCCCAATATTCCCCATTCATGATTATCAATCACTGAGGAATAACTCTTACCGCATAAGCAATAGCAATGCAGAGGACACTCCCTTGACTTAGAATAAAAGATATTATACGAAGCACATAGTAAGCATATACAAATCCTGTAGACTGATTCCAGGCAAGTATAGCTGAAAATAGAATACAGAAAAATCAAATTTGTAAATTCACTTGATGATCTTGAATAGCATCGTGCAGAGAAAGCATTAATGTCATTGGTAATCATGTATAGTTGTAATTGAAATTTCCCTCTCTTTTTTTTTTTTTTTTTCTTTTATATTTATTCTTTCAACGTGTATGGTCGAACTATAATTACATTTAACTCTTCTTTGTCTCTCATCTTTCATACATCATGTAGGGTGCTTATCTTACTCTAGATCAGTTTCAGATGAATGACATAGTCAGTAGCCATTCATTCAATCAGAATCAGCAGGAATTCAAAATTTTTCATGTGTTTGTCAGATATATAATCCACCAAAAACAAAAAAGATCACTTACCCTTAAATAATAAAAAAGTTCTTGACCAGACTATCTGTCAGATTTGTTTAGCTTGAAGCCAAATTCATGGCTTAGAAATGGTTTCTTGGTTTACATGCTAAATCATCAATCTTTTGACATGCACATGATCTATGGTTTCCCATCCACTGTCTTCAAAAGCATTTGTGACTTCTTCTTTTTTTTTAGATGAAAAGCATTTGTAACTTCAATAGTACTGAATCACATTAAATTTTAAAAAGAATTATAATTGAAAAAAAAAAAAAAAAAACATAAAAGTGAAACAGCAGGGACAAACAAATAATATTAATGGCACACATGTTAGGGGTTTCATATCCATATATAATTCTCATAGTTCAGAAGGATATATATAGCAGCAATATTGTACATGTAAGTGTAACTTCACAGAATCATGAAAGTTGTTCAAACGAAACATACCAAATGGGAAAATGGAAGTGGATATAGTAAGAAGGAGCAGTGGTTTACGCCCATGTTCATCTGCAAGCTGACCTAAAAGTGGAAACACCACCATCTTGAAAATTCCAACCACCTGCATGCATTTAAAATATATATGTCAAAACTTAATTTAAAGACAATTTCCCCGGTTGTCTTTCTCAGTCTTCTTCTGCATCTCATGTTAACAAGAAATTGCTTTCTGAATCGCTCAATACAATCATATGATTAAAATTAAATTGAGGAGCATAAAGTAAAACAAGTATCTTTTGAACAATGTTAGATACACAATATTTTTCACAAAATTTCAGAATTGTTGAGTTATCAAGTTGTTATTTTTTTAAAAACAAATTTGAAACCACTAATAATACGACTTTATTATCTATTTTTGGAAAAATGACTCTTAAAGTGATGGTATAACAGCATGAGTCCTTTAAGGTTATGTTGAGCCGAGAACAGTTTAAAGGACCATAATTGGTCATCTCAGTGTCTTATTAAGTTTGCCGCTTGTCTATATATCAAAAGCCAAATTATAAAGACACATACTAATGTCAGACTAAGAGGGAAAGAGGAAAGCTAGAAGGTGAGCTCTAGCAAGTCTAGAGTTTATTTCTCCCCTAATATCTCTGTTAATCTCAGATCCTCTCTCTGTGATGTCCTTGCCTTCCACTCTACCCCCAACTTAGGTAAATATCTTGGCTTCCCTCTGAAACATTTGGGTTCCTCTTCTCAGGACTATAGCTCTATTATTGAGAGAGTTCATGCTAAGTTGGCTGGCTGGAAAGCAAACTTGTTATCTTTTGCTGGCAGAGTTGTTCTTTCTCAAGCCACCTTTTCTGCCATTCCTTCTTATATTAGCTCTTTTAGCCAAGCTGAGATGGAGACTTTTCCATGAAAAAGAGTCCCTTGAACCTTGCTCTGATACATGGTCCGCAATAAAATAAAAAAGGGCAATACTATCTTTTCTAAATGCACCAGATGGCAAATTGGGAGTAACTTTTTCAGCTGAAATTATGATATGACAAGTCAAGTTGTCCTCTTGGTATTGTGAAAAACCTCGTTGAAGGTCCTCTACATTGATGAGGAAAAAATCTTAGTTAAAGATGTAATCTCTAATGGGGTTTGGAACCTCCACTGCAACTCTCCTTTGTTATCTCTTCCTAGAACTTACCAACTCATCAAGGCCATTCCCATCAGGTCTGTCTCTACTACTGATGATTCCATCATTTGGGAATCTTCTCCTTTTGGGGACTTTGATCCCAAAAATGCTTATCACTTGCCTCCAGTATTATTGCCGAACTCTGGGCCTTAAAAGAGAAGGCGTTTTTATCTCTTTTGTTCAAGAAAGTATACCATATTTCGGTAATATCAACTCAGCATCTATTTTGGTATTTTCTACTCAATAATTAAATAATATTTGTTTCAAAAAATCACATCAGACTACTCCAATAAATGATTAATTTATCTTCTCAATAGTATAAAAGATTGTGATTAATTTATTAGAGTAGTCTGATGTGGTTTTTTGAAACAGATGTCACTTATTTATTGGATAAGAAATACCAAAACAGATGCTGAGTTAGTATTATCGAAACATAGTATACTTTCTCCTTTTGTTCACCCTCCTGCCTTTAATTGCATGGGAACTATGTATTTAGGTCCAATTTGTGTTCGCATATTTTATTGAAATTTAAAATTTTTTACTTAAAATACTGTAAATAAAGGTAAAAGTTAGCTGAAATAATATAGTGAAACTTATAAGTAGTAGTAAAAATAAGCTGAATAGTAATATAAGCTAGCTCTTTAATTTGGAGTCAAATGCACTAAGGATCATTTTGGAATCTGCTTATTTTGCTGAAACTGAAAATTTTTTACTAATAGTACGGTAGATAAAGATAAAAATTAGCTGAAATAGTATAGTAGGACTCATGAATAGGACTCATGAATAATAACAAAAGGTGTAGTGAAACCTATAAATAGTAACAAAAATAAACTAAATAATAAAATAAATCCACAAAAATAACTTTTGCCACTTACTTTGTAATTTCCTATCGCTAATATATTATAAATAAAAAAATAAATAAAAAATAAAAAAGCTTGAAGGTGGGGGACCCTGCTTACTTTTCTTTTTATATTTTGGAACACAACTTGGTCACATTTATTAAGGTACTACCACAACTATAACTTTCTGTCTTGTATTTCATGAGTCACGACTCTACTAAATTAAAGATGAAGTAAACAACAATAATTACTCCCACTTTTGAGATTTTATTTTTTTATTTTTACAAAAGATGAATATTTTAAAATACATTAAAATTCAAGAGGCCAATAACAAACCAAAAAAAAAATCATATCATGAATATGACGTCTCTATGACCGGGGACCCACACCTTTAATTAAAAGATGTGAACATTGCTTTACAAGGAACAATTTAGATACTACTCTCAAAATCCACTCAGCCTATACATAATTTGCAATTTCGTTGCTCAAAATTAAAGATATTTCCTAATCCAAAATCATAAAAGTATTATTTTGCCAACTAACTTAACTAATAGAGCATCTAGTCTTATCATATCCTATCTCTCCTCATAATTTTGGGAGTGTAGTTGATGAGAGGAGAGATCTCAATTAGTAACCTATAATTAATGAATGCTACTCACCATTGTAAATATTTTCTTAGAAAAAAAAAAAAAAAAATCTCTCTCTGACATCAACATAGGTTTTCTCTTTCTACTATTTTGTAAATTTATTCAGCCCCTGAAGAAATTTTTTGACTCTGCCACCGGCTAAAAGATATATAATACTATTATATTATTAATTAATTTACTTTAAGAAGCTTCTACTTTCTATATGTTGTGGAAATTGACAAATTGATAAATTTATTTTAGTTCAACCTAATCCATTTATAAACGGATAATTGAATTTTTTATATAGAGTACGACATGTGGAATCATTTTGCATGTCTATATCAACGTGTCGTAACCATACTCGTATATATACATGTATCTGTGTCGGTGCTTCTTAATTGGTAAGAAATTTTACCAACTAAAATGGCTCATATTTACTCTATATTTTTCAGGAGCTAAATTCAACAAAGTCCAGTCGTCCACCCAAAAACATAAAAAACAAATAAGACAGAATTTGTTACCTACCGTCTGTTTAAAACCATTAAGATAAATAGCTTGAGTACAGGTTGACTCTCCAGGACATAGAGCGTTGGTAATTGATAAGGACAAATTGATAAAAGGATAAAGAGACGGAAGGAAAGGGGCCGTCGGACATGGGATCATCATGGCCGACGGTAGTATGAGTATCCGGACCGACGGCATCGTTGGACTGAAGAAACATGCAAAGTCGACGGGGTTTAGGCTGAAGGCCCCAGAAGCTGACGGCACACCTGGCGACAACGTTAAGATGTGCTGACGGTACCAGGTAGGGATTTCTTGATGACCACGTTCGAATAATGAATGGATGACTTGCTCTCCACGTTTTGGGTAAACCTAGGAACAAATCCTATATGGAAAAGATCCCGCAAAATACGCCCAAAGAGGGATTCCTATAAGGAAAGGACTTCTACTCCAAGGAAAAGAGGGTCCAGCCCTACTACTATAAAAGCCGAGCGCCATCACAAAGAAAGGTACGCATAATTTACCCTCTCTAGCACTCTAGAGCAGTGAGAATAGTTCTGACTTAATCTTCGGAGAGCATTTGGCCGGTACCACACCGGTGCCCTCCACAAGGATCGTTTCTTCTTGTTGTGCAGGTGCCATTAGGAGCGTTCGAGGACCGTGCGACTTACTGGTGTTATTCTCGGCATCATCAGTTGGCGCCGTCTGTGGGAACCGAAAGCGCGTATAGTAGCCACAGTACCGCTTCCCGGACAAAGGTTGCATGGTGCTCACCCGCTCAATGGCAACTACTAACGACATTCAAGAGGAAGAACCACCCACGACCGCCCTCGAAAAGCAAGTTAGGACTCTCGCGGCGGCCGTAGAACGCCTTACCAAACAGAATCATGACTTGGAGGAGCAGCTGCGTCAGAAGGATGCGGCACCAGGCTACCAAGGAGCTGATCAAGAGGGAACCAGTGCTGACCGACGAAATCAGGAGGGACCTCAGGCCAGCAACACCCCGAGCAAGACAGAACGGCAGAACATGAGTCTCCCCTTCCCCGCCGATACGGCACCACCGCCTATCGTCGCAGAAATGCAGGCGATGAAAGAGCAAATGGAGATTATGATGAACGCCCTTAAGGGGCGAGTGTCCAGTGACCTTGACGACCTAGTCAACAGAACCGACTCGCCGTTCACAGCCCCCGTCAACTCCTTCCCTCTGCCGAGTAAGTTCCGCATGCCACAGATGGACAGCTACGACGGGGTCAAGGACCCTCTGGATCACTTAGAGACGTTCAAGACCCTGATGCACCTTCAAGGAGTAGCAGACGCGATCATGTGCAGAGCCTTCCCTACGACGCTGAAAGGAGCAGCCAGAATTTGGTTCAGCCGACTGACGCCCAACTCAATCAGCACCTTCAAGGAGCTGAGCGCTCAGTTTACCACGCACTTTATTGGCGGACACAGATACAAAAAGTCGACAGCATGCTTGATGAGCATTAAGTAGCGAGAGGACGAGACGCTGCGGTCCTACATATCCCGCTTCAATAAGGAAACGCTCTCGATCGACGAGGCCGATGACAAGATACTTGTTGCCGCCTTCACAAACGGGCTGCGAAAGGGTAAGTTTTTGTTTTCCTTGTACAAAAATGACCCGAAAACCATGTCGGAAGTGCTTTACAGGGCCACCAAATACATGAACGCCGAGGACGCGCTGTCAGCTCGGGAAGAGAAACCGAAAAAAAGGGAAAGGCAAGATGACACCCAACCAGAACAAGGGCGCAAGAGGGCCCGAACGGGAGATCGGCGGGATGAGCGTCGCCCCAAACCCCCGGGGGGAAGATTTACGAGCTTCACCCCGCTAACGGCCCCTGTAGACCAAGTCCTGATGCAGATTAAGGATGAGGAAGCCTTGACCTACCCCGGAAAGCTGAAGGGAGACCCAAATAGACGCTCGAAGCATAAGTATTGCCGCTTCCATCGAGACCACGGCCATGACACAGCCGATTGTTACGATCTGAAGCAGCAAATTGAGGCCCTCATAAAACAAGGCAAGCTACAAAGGTTCGTCAGAAAGGAAAGGGCAGATCAACCCCCTCAAGAGCAGAATCCCCGGCGGGACAATGAGCGACCAAGACCCCCCATAGGGGACATAAGAATGATTGTGGGAGGAACGGCAGTCACTGGGTCGTCCAAAAGAGCCCGAAAGACCTACCTCAGGGTAGTCCAGAATGTGCAGTTGACAGGAGAAGTACCAAGGATCGCGCAGAGAGAGGGCCCCACAGTTGGGTTCTCGGAAGAAGATGCAAGGCGCCTTCACCACCCGCATGATGATGCGCTGGTCGTCAGCATACGGATAGAAGACTACAACATGCATAGGGTGCTGATCGACAACGGAAGCTCGGCCGACATCCTGTACTATCCGGCGCTCCAGCAGATGGGAATCAGCAGGGAACGACTAGTCCCAACAAATGCCCCTCTAGTTGGTTTCGGCGGAACAAGGGTACTGCCTTTAGGTGCGGTTACGCTATCCGTAATGGTAGGTGACTACCCTCAACAGATAACCAAGAACATAACTTTCTTGGTAGTCGATTGCTCATCAGCCTACAACGCTATCCTCGGACGACCCGCACTGAATTCATGGAAGGCAGTAACTTCAAATTACCACCTAATGATAAAGTTTCCCACTGACTACGGAGTAGGGGAACTGCGCGGGAGCCAAATGGCCGCACGTGAGTGCTACATAGCCATAGTGGAAATGGAAGACCAGTTTCAGGCCTTAAGCATAGAGGAGCATCGGACGGTGACAGAACCAGTGGAAAAATTAGAAGAAATAACGCTCGACGGTTCTAATCCCGACAGGACAACCAGAATTGGAACACTCGCGAGCCCCAAAATCCGTCAAGAACTCATAACCTTCCTCAGGAGCAATCAAGATGTATTTGCATGGAGTCATGGAGATATGCCAGGAATAGACCCGTCGGTCATGGTGCATAGATTGAACGTCTCGCCCGGCTTCCCATCCATTCGGCAAAAGAAGAGAGTGTTCGCGCCCGAACGAGATCAGGCCATTGCAGAGGAAGTCCGAAAGCTACGAGAAGCAAATTTCATTAGGGAAGTATACTATCCCGATTGGCTGGCCAACATGGTGATGGTCAAGAAGGCTAGCGGCAAATGGCGGATGTGTGTGGACTTCACCGATCTTAACAAGGCCTGCCCCAAAGATAGCTACCCTCTTCCAAGGGTCGACGTCCTAGTGGACTCAACCGCCCGACACCGGTTGCTAAGCTTCATGGACGCTTTCTCAGGATACAACCAGATTCGAATGCACGAAGCAGATCAAGAGAAAACCTCGTTCGTAACTAGCCAAGGGCTCTTCTGTTACAAAGTAATGCCCTTTGGGCTGAAGAACGCAGGCGCAACCTACCAAAGACTTATGAACAAAATGTTTGCGCAGCAAATCGGGAGGAATGTCCAGGTCTACGTGGATGACATGTTAGTGAAGAGCCGAAGGGAGGAGGATCATCTGGAGGACCTCAAAGAAACATTCAACACTCTCCGCTCCTACAACATGAGGCTCAATCCCGGGAAGTGCGCCTTTGGAGTGACGGCGGGAAAATTCCTGGGATTTATGATATCCCAAAGGGGAATCGAAGCAAACCCGGACAAGATCCGGGCCATTATGGAGATGGCGCCGCCCAGAAACGTCAAGGAAGTGCAAAGCCTCAACGGGAAGATAGCGGCACTTAACAGATTCGTGTCAAGGGCGACGGACAGATGCCTGCCATTCTTCCGCACACTGAAGAGGTCGTTCGAGTGGACTACCGAGTGCCAACAAGCGTTCGAAGAGCTGAAGGTTTATCTCTCCTCCCCACCACTGTTGAGCCCGTCACAGCCGGGGGAAGAACTCTTTCTCTATCTGGCCGTCTCCCCCGCAGCCATCAGCGCTGCCTTGATCCGAGAAGAAGAAAGGATACAGAAGCCCGTATACTATGCGAGCCGAGCGCTCCGCGGTGCTGAAGAAAGATACCCGCCAATGGAAAAGCTTGCCTTTGCACTAGTTACAGCGGCCCGCAAACTTAAACCGTACTTCCAAGCCCATACGGTGAACGTACTGACAGACAAGCCCTTGCGACGGGCCATGAACAACCCCGAGACCGCAGGTCGGTTGGCATTATGGGCCATAGAGCTGAGCAAATTCGATATCCGGTACCGCCCGCGCACCGCAATCAAGGGACAGGTCGTCGCAGATTTCATAGCAGAGTTCACTCATGACGAAGGCAAGGAGGCAGGAGAATCCCCTCTATGGAGAGTATATACGGACGGATCCTCCAACAGATTGACCGGAGGGGCTGGCATCGTGCTATTGTCACCCGAGGGTGATGCAATTGAATGCATGGTCCGTCTTGACTTCCCTGCTACCAACAATGAATCAGAATATGAAGCACTGATAGCAGGACTCGACCTCGCCAGAGCCGCAGGAGCCATAAAAGTAGTCATCCACTACGACTCTCAGGTCATCACTAACCAAGTGAACGGAGACTACGAGTGCAAGGGCGAAAGGATGAAGAGGTACCTCGATCAGGTAAAGGCAAGGATGGATAACCTCGAAGCCAGCGTCGTCCAGATTCCCAGAGAAGAGAACGAGCGAGCGGATCGCCTCGCAAAGGCCGCCTCAGCGGAGCATATGGTTACCCCTGGTAATGTACTCTCTTTCATTCAGCTTTCCCCGCTAATAGATCCCAGCAATGTGCAGGAAGTATGCCCTGACAGTAGCTGGACCGCGCCATTAGTTTCGTACTTGAAAGACGGGGTATTACCAAACGGAAAGGAGGCATCAAGGAAACTAAAGGTCCAGGCAGCAAGGTTCGTTCTGATAAAGGACGTCCTATACAAAAGGGGCTTCTCTCGACCTTATCTGAGATGCTTGACTGCGGAAGAGGCAGACTATGTTATGAGAGAAGTGCACGAAGGAATCTGCGGGAACCATTCCGGGTCCAGGGCGTTGGTACACAAACTGGTCCGAGCAGGATACTATTGGCCCACCATACGGAAGGATGCCGACGCCTATGTTAGGGCCTGTGACAAATGCCAGAGGTTCAGCAATATTATAAGACAACCAACTGAAGAGCTGACCCCGTTAACAGCCCCATGGCCGTTCGCACAATGGGGACTAGATATTATGGGACCATTCCCTACGGCGGTACGGCAGTTGAAGTTCCTAGTAGTAGGCATCGACTACTTTACAAAATGGGTAGAAGCTGAAGCCCTAGCTACAATTACAGAGAAGAATGTGCGAAGCTTCGTCTGGAGATGCGTTATATGCAGGTTTGGCATTCCTAGAGTTCTTATCTCAGACAACGGAAAGCAATTCGACAACGAATCGTTCCGGGATTTCTGCTCGCAATTAGGGATAAAGAACCACTACTCCTCCCCCGCCCACCCTCAGGCCAACGGGCAGGTCGAAGTTACGAACCGATCCTTGCTCAAGATTATCAAGACTCGGCTCGAGGGGGCAAAAGGCATATGGCCTGAAGAGTTACCAAGCGTGCTATGGGCGTACAGAACGACGGCAAGAACACCCACAGGAGAAACACCGTTCCGACTAACGTACGGAAGCGAAGCGGTCATCCCGGCTGAAGTTGGGATCACAAGCTACAGGGTGCACAACCACGATGAAAACAGAAATGACGAGGCAATGCGACTACAGCTGGATCTGATGGACGAGCTCAGGACGACGACAGAGCAAAGGCTTGCTCGATACCAGAACCGCATGGCCCAACACTACAACTCTCGGGTCCGCCACAGAGATTTCCAAGTTGGAGACCTCGTTCTTAGAAGGGTCATGGGCGCCGCCAGGGACCCCACCCAAGGAAAACTTGGCCCCAACTGGGAAGGACCTTACCGGATTACAGCCTGGCAGAGAAAGGGTACCTACCACCTGGAAACTACAGACGGGCGGAAGCTGCCACACCTATGGAACACCGAACACCTACGAAAGTATTACCAGTAGGAGTGGCGGCACAGAGCGACCTTCATCCACAACGGATTTCAGCTTCTTGCTCAGCTTTATCATTTATTTTTATGTTATCATTTACTTCAGTTTTTGCTACAATTTACTTCAGTTTTTGCTACAGTTTATTTTCTGGTTTTAGGTAGCACTCGGTTTTAGAAGTGCTTTTTTACAAATGCATGACAATAAAAAGAGCATTATTCATTTCAAGTTAAGTGTCTGTGAGAGGGAAAAGCCTACGACCCACCAAGGTGGATAACTAAGTTCATAAAAATGAACACTAAAAACGACCAAGTCCATGACAAAAGCTGACGATCTCACCAAGAGAGAATGCTGTCATGGACAAGGGCCAAAAAGACGACGGGATTACAAAAAGATGACAAGTTCATCAGTCCCTGACGGCCTAAAGTTTAGAAACTGACGACCTATAACTAAAAAGCTGACGATCTCCCCAAGAGAATGCTGTCATGGACAAGGGCCAAAAAGGCGACGGGATTACAAAAAGATGACAAGTTCATCAGTCCCTGACGGCCTAAAGTTTAGAAACTGACGGCCTATAACTAACAAGCTGACGGTCTCGCCAAAAGAGGCAAGGCTGTCACAGACGGTCCTAGAAACCAACAGGCTTACCAAAATGATAAGTACGAAAAAGCCCTTGATGGCCTGAAGCTAAGATGCTGACGGTCCCATCAAAAGAGACGGGACTCTCAAAAACCCAATGTCAACGGGCATACAAGAAATAACAAGTTCCACAAAGGTAAACTACTTAACGCCCTAAAAGGATCGCAAAATCTTCGTATCCCGTCGGAAAGTTCTAACAATACTGACGGGAGGAACCGATTGGGCTGACGGCCCATAAAAGGTCAGACAGCATCACACCGACGGAAATTTCGCTCAGTAAGTTGACGGAACAATAACTCAAGATAAAAGGCATGACGCATATATGTAACAAGAAGCAGGGGCAGAAATACAAGCCACAAATGCAAGTACATACATAAATAAAACCAAAAACAATCGTCTGCCAAAAATAACTCAAGTAACAACTGTTCTCAAAATAACTAAGGAAAAATACAAATAAATAGAATAACTAAGGAGCAGCGCCGTCAGCAGGATTCCCGTCGTCTTGGCGGTCCTCAACATCTACTACAACTGGAGCCGGATTAGCAGCAGGCTGGGCCAGGACTACAACGCCGTCGGTCTCCACAGGGGCAGCAGGTTGAGAGGGGTCATCTTCTCCGTCATCCATGGTGATCCCAGAAAGATCCAACCCCGGGAAGGCTGACGCGACCTGCTTAAAGCAGTCATCGAAACCAGTACCATAATACCCGGCACAGGAGTCAATGAACAGTTGTGACGCTTGGAAGTCACGGACCGCGTCAGCCCCAGCCGTCTGCAACCTCTGCTCCAGGACCGTCATCTCCCCCTTCAGCTTTTCGTTCTGACGGCCCGATTCCACCAGTTTTTCCCTGACCTCCTTCAGCTCCTTGTTTAACATGCGGACGGCTTCCTTGTACTGCCCCTGCTCCTCCATCAGGTGCGTATTGTGCCTCCTAACACGGGCGACGACACCTTCCTTCGCAATGCAGCGATCTTGGAGGGCCGTCACATGCACCAAGGCCTAAGAAAGAAAACGCAGCCGTCAGAAAGAGAATCAAAACAAGATAGTCATTTCAACAAAAGTAGCAGACCTACCCTGATAAGGTCAAAGAGAGCTGACGCCCCCAGATCCTCCGTCTCCAGCTGCTCACAGGGCTCCAGGTCCACTGGCTTCACAAAGGACTTCGCCTCCTCGACGGCGTAATCCCTGTGGATCAGGAGACGGCTTGGGCCCTCAGCGACGGGACCTTGGGAGGTCATCAGCCCCTTACCCACACCGTGGCTGGGCTTAGAAGGTGATTTCTCCTTCAGGGAACCAGGAGTGACGGCGAGCTTTTTAGCCGGACGGCGATCACTCCCGTCAGGCTTCCTCTTCGCCTGCCCGGTAGGGGCCTTGGGGGTTGACGACGCCTCCCCCCCTGCCGCCTGGGCCTGCTTCTCTGCTTTCTGACGGGCAGCAGCAGCTCGGATCCTTTGCTTAGCAGACTCCATTTCTACAATACAAAGGTTGTTAGAATAAGTGACGGGGATAACCAAAAAAGCCAAGGGGAAATATACTCATGCCGACGGGAGAATTCCTCCAACCTCCGAGCTTCAGCTGACGGCTCTGGACCCCCACAATATAAATGGATTGTGTCAAGGGTGATCAAATCCCTACACTTGCGCTCTTCCAGAGGAATTTCCAGAACCCGACGGATAAACTCCTCCTGTTCGTCGGTTATATGGGGACGGGTGTAAGCTGAGAAAAGAAAGGAAAATGTTAATAACGTCGCCAAGGAAACAAAAAAGACCATAGTTGACGGGATTAACCTGAATCCCTTACAAAGGCCCACGTATTGTCAAAGTAACCATGGGGCATCGTCGCCCATTCTTCCTGACGGCAAACCCAATCCGTCCCCTCAACAAAAAAGTACCTACTCTTCCAGTTCCTATTTGAATCTGGCATATCCGATACCAGCCTCAAATTTTTGTCACGGGCGTTAAAATGGTAAGTCCCCTTAGACGAGGCGATATGATGTGGCCTGTAGCAGTAAAAGAACTCGTCAAGGGTAAGCTGACGGTTTCCTCCACTTAGACTGCCCCACAAAATCTCAGCACCTATGAAAGTCCTCCATGCATTTGGGGCGATTTGTGTGACGGAAAGACCCAGAAAGTCAGCCAGCTGACGGTGTAACGCCGTCAACGGCAGTCTCAAACCCGCAGCAAACATGGCGTCGTACATACCCACGTCAGCGGTCCTCCCCGAGTAACAAGTCTCGTTCTCTTCAGGGAGACGGATTGAGATGTGGTCTGGGATTTGGTAGCGGATGCGCAACTCTCCAAAAATTTTGTTACTCATCCTAGGCAAAAATTTGTTGACGGCCCAATCCTCGGGAAGAATAAAGGGACGGTTATCTCCGGTTTCCTCATCCCCGTCTCCTTGTTCCCCGTCTCCTTGATCCCCGTCACTATCACTACCTTCACCGTCAGTACACATACCAACCTCAATACCTTCGCCCTCTTTTCCCTCTCCTATTTCATCCTCACCTGTGCAGCTCTCATTACCGTCAGGAGATAGGGCTGACGTCCCTCCCCCTGACGAGAGCGAAAAGTCCTCTGATTCATGACCAGAACCAAAGGCTTCGTCGTAGCCCGCTCCTTCGCGGACTGACGACTCCCCACACGACGCGTCACTTGACATCTTACCTACAAGTGACGGATTAAATCTAAGTGCCTACTCTGACGACCTCACTAATAAGAATAAAAACAAGGGAAGGACTAGAACTTACTGGCAAATCGTCCTTCTTGACGGAACGAACCCGTGGACGGCGATACAGCAGCTGACGTAGATGGGACGAGAAGTCAAGCTCAGGGCGACGGTCTCTCTCTCGAAGATCAGCAAGGAAGGAAATAGTAGAAATGAAGGGGGGAACCCCCATTATATACAGAGCAAACAGGCGCAGGAGACGAAGCGACGCCTCGTCAGGTGCGCTGCCAATAGGGAAGCACCACGTGTCCGAAGCATTAAATGCACGGCGGCTCGAGGCTGCCCACTTAATAATCTTCCCGCCTAAATCAAAAGAATACGTAAACAACCGACGGAAACACTCCATAAACCGTCAGCATAAAAAGGAACTGACGGGAGTATGGAGTAGGGGGCAACTGATAAGGACAAATTGATAAAAGGATAAAGAGACGGAAGGAAAGGGGCCGTCGGACATGGGATCATCATGGCCGACGGTAGTATGAGTATCCGGACCGACGGCATCGTTGGACTGAAGAAACATGCAAAGTCGACGGGGTTTAGGCTGAAGGCCCCAGAAGCTGACGGCACACCTGGCGACAACGTTAAGATGTGCTGACGGTACCAGGTAGGGATTTCTTGATGACCACGTTCGAATAATGAATGGATGACTTGCTCTCCACGTTTTGGGTAAACCTAGGAACAAATCCTATATGGAAAAGATCCCGCAAAATACGCCCAAAGAGGGATTCCTATAAGGAAAGGACTTCTACTCCAAGGAAAAGAGGGTCCAGCCCTACTACTATAAAAGCCGAGCGTCATCACAAAGAAAGGTACGCATAATTTACCCTCTCTAGCACTCTAGAGCAGTGAGAATAGTTCTGACTTAATCTTCGGAGAGCATTTGGCCGGTACCACACCGGTGCCCTCCACAAGGATCGTTTCTTCTTGTTGTGCAGGTGCCATTAGGAGCGTTCGAGGACCGTGCGACTTACTGGTGTTATTCTCGGCATCATCAGTAATAACATCAAGAAGAACAGAAACAGTCATTTCTTCAGCGATCCAATGGACACAGAGTGGTAGTAGCAAGTGAAACATCAGCTTCATTCCCTCCATGCCACTACTACTACTGCTACTGCTACTACTGTCTTGTCGTTTTGCTAGTAATTTGTTGAACAACATGGTCTAGTTGAAAATTTATTACATGGAAGAAGTTATTTCGATGTGGGACTTGAATTGAGAGAGTGAAGCTGAGATTTGACTGGTTGGTGTGGTGGCAATGTTGGGAAGTATTTATAAGGTGGAAAAACGGGAGATCTTGTGGTGATCCGAAGCTCTGCAGGAGAATGCACATGCTGGTGTGGGTTCTGCTTGTGGCGTTGCCTTGTTTGCTTGTGGATGTTTGGTGATTCTGATCTTGGCTTAGCCAAGCTGTCTCTCTACTTTGCTGACGTGACAACTTGTACGGGTTCTCATCTAAAATTTACTACCGAAATCATTTTTTATCAATGGGTGTCATTGTTTGTGTCTATAAACTTTTTTTTTAATAATGATAAAATAATCTTCATGATTTTTTAATAAAAGGAAGTAGAATCCTAACATTTTACCTGACTATTCCACCCTCAGATAATTTTCAATTTTAGAAATATAAATTTCGGTACAATGGATTAAATTTCAAACCATCAGTTTAGAACTTTAGATAGATTTAAGCGTATTATTAAACAAATTCATTTGATTAGTTGAATTTTACTGAATAACCGCCTTAACTGAATTGACATCTCTCTATGCATAAAGTACTTGAAGGTCTAAAAAAAGGACAAATTTGAACTTTGAAATTAGTAGCATATTATAATTATCTCTAAAATAAAAAAATTAAAAAAAATTACTTGCGCTATGGCCCTCTGTCCATTTTGCTAATCCTCCTAGAGTAGAGACTACCACTCCACTTGCTTGCACGCCAGCCCCCGTTTCACACCTTGTGGCCTTTGGGTTAGCAAACGACATGTTGTGTCGTATCCTAATGGCCCATTGAATGTTTTTGTGTGTGAGAAGCGTCTGTAGGTAAACTCTTTGGTATATATGTCCAAACAAATGGATTGTCCTCTTCAGTTTTTAACTTTCATTCCTAGAAGCGACGTAGTTGAAAGAAAAGCAATTGCAGACATCATATTTTGTTTAGGCATATACCCGAGGATCTCGGTCATGATGATGAAGAAGTCTTCCTAATCACCACTGAACTGATCAACACCGTATATTAAATACAACAACTCAAGCCACAAAGACTCGAGCCCATTTTTCAAACCCAAACCCGTCTCTAAGTGAAGTGAGTCACTACTAATTAAAAGTAATAAATTCACATAAACTGTATTTAAAACTTACTTCATGTCAAATCCAGGTGAATTGCATATGGTAATTTCACACTAAAACTACTTTAAAACAACATAAAAATTCTAATAGAAAAGTACAATTTAATAAGAGTTCTATTATTTTGTGAGTTAGTTTGTACTAACATTCCACTTGATATTTACATGAAGTCTTTGAATGGGCAAATTTATATAATTTTAAAATTTGAGTTTTTAATTGAAACTTTTAAAATCTATGACTATATTTTATTATATTTTAGAGAAAGAGAGAGATGATTGGGTTAAAGTTACATCTAGTGTAACTTTAAGTAATGTTATATCATCTAATAACTTATAATTGAATTCATATTTTGAAAATCCTATTGATAGATTACATATTTTATATATTTTTTTAATATGCATGTAAATTTTAATGTTAATTGGATGTTACTTATTATTTGATCAAAACTCATCTTTTATGCATTATTTTAAATGGCAAAAATTTGAATTTAAACAACTGATTGATATCGTGACTATTGATTTTTTATTATCTTAAAATTTTGCAAACATTGAGAGCATATGAAAATAATATAATCTAACAATACATTTGTCAAAATTTAGATCCAATTAAAAAATATTAGGTGGTGTAACATTATTTAAAGTTACACCAAATATAATCCCCTCCACCCCAGGTTCCGCCACCGGATGCTGGATGTCAAATATGGAATGTCTAGCTGCTATAACACTCAAAGATTTATGTTGCATATAAACAACTCCTGTTGTATTTGAGTCATGTACACATTGCTGTTTGTTATCTTTTAGGCTAGCATTCAGCAGTGCTGCTTGTTCAGTTATATTGTTTGAAATAAAGTTTGCATATTCATTTACACACGTAGATGTTGAAGAGAAGAGAACAACTTTTTGAGGTAAAATGCATGGTCAAAATTTATATGTATCAATATAATTACATTCTTACTCTACCAAAGGGATGCATATATACATCACTGCCTATAAAAGCTATTACAAAATGCTTGGGAAATACAACAATGAAATATAACACTTGGAGGTGAAGCTTCAATGTAATCCTCTGCAGCTTAAGGGTGCATAAAGTTTAAGAGAACTTTTTGAGGGATAAACACATTGGAAGCTTGTTTGCACTAATACAATTACATTGCTCTATGCAAGGGACCCCAAATATTTACATCAGCCAGCATAGAAAAAATATTTCAAATTACTCGGGACAAACAATCAACTCTCACTTAGCAATGGTGCTTCAATGTCATCCTCTGAATCACTGCTTGAAGTTGAAGGTACCCCGGGTTTAAGCAGGCAAGCATAACATAATGAAATCATCTGAGGAAAATAAGATGCAAAGTTAGTTAAGAGAGAGAGAGAGAAGGGCGAGTATATGCTTACCATGCATGTAGATGCACATACAATACTGAAACCTTTGCAGTTGAAAGGAACACTGCTAGATAAGAACCATGCTGAGATAACAATTTAGCTTGTCAGCAATACATATGAATTGATTCTAACACTCAACTAAAAAAAATGATGAGCTAATCCACTCACAAGTCAATGGACTCGTTACGAGTGGTGATAACAAACTTGCTATTGATTCCACACCAGCCACAAATCCCTACGCTTTTCCCTGCACAAACAATCGAGCATACATGTCAATGGAATGACCATGGTCATGTGCTTTGTACTGTATTTAGATCAAGAACTAATTCAACACAAAACAAGTTATTTTGATATGGGAGAACCCTATGTCTACATTTATTTCTTTTTGGCATACCCCTGAAATTCTCCATCAGTTAAGTGAATGCAGGCTGCAGCAATTTCAGGTGTAAAAGTAGCGATTTTTGTGGCATAAAGCATTTGATAACCGTAGATAACTGAACAAAAGATAAAAATCATTGGACCAAATTTCGCAGAAAGCCACCACTTAAAACTCAAAACTCACTACTGGACACATGCTGACTTGATTCATACTGAACACATGTTGATGAACCTGCCTCATTTTTTTTAATTGAGTTCAAAGTTCAATCTACAGAAGTAGAAAACATCCAGTTCTAGATGAGTAGTGTAACTTATGAGATGATAGAATTAGCTTTACTCAAACAACTTTATCAAATTCAGCAGCCTCTCCCTATGTATGATAATACCGAAAATACAGAAACCAGGTCTTTCCTTGTATTGACAGTAAGAGTAGAAGGTGATTTTTTTTTTTTTTTTTAGGTTTCTAGAAAGAATATTAAGAACTATGGAATGCAGAAGTGTAGGTAATGTGATCACATGTATTTTCCAAACCTGATTTTTTGAGCTCGATGCTCTTGAAATAATTGCATAAGTCTGCATATAATTTGACAGGCAAAATTGAAACACCATTAGAATTAAAAGGTGAACTGAATAACCACATTGAATATTATTTTATGAAAGAATTTATGATTCCAATACTAACAGCAGGTGTTACAAGGACAACTACAACTTTAAATGTGGTACTCATGAATGGTACCTGCATTGTGGCAATGTTGCATTGTTACTGACAGATAAATGTATCCACAGTTGAAAAATAATAAACAGAAATAGGAAACTTTAGTTTTACTTTCACAAAGCCACGATTAACACACGATTGAATTTAGAACTCCAAATGAGAAATGGAAATTAAAAAATTAAAAATAGCCTAAAGAAAAAAGAACAGAAAGAAAAGATTCTGATCAATGTCAAGTGCTTTTTGAACCATTGATTCTTTCATAAAAGAAGCAGTCAATTTCCCTAAATACACATGAAACTCTTAGAGCATAGAGTGATTTATATATTCCTCATGTTTTATCTTTTACAAAGTTGTTTCAAAAATTTAATATTTTCAAACTACAAATTACGTATCTAATCATGATTAATGTAAGAAAATACAAATAACATTGATATGTCCAAAAATCATCTAAGGCTAAATATTTTCTTGCAAGCCAACTCAAGTGTTTATGTGTCAGAAAATTTTCCTTCAGCATAGAATTAAATAACGCATTCATAAAGTATGTACATACCCATGCCGCCCATGCAAGGCCATTGAATAATGCCTGCACAGCAAAAAGAATCATTAGTTTTTATTTTATTTCATAATTTGCGCTGGACAGATTAAAAGAAATGATCATAAGAGACTTACATAAGCTATTGATGCAAGTAAACCTATGCAAAATATCACTCTCTCTCCAACCAATGGATTTATTATTGGAAGCACCAACATCTGGAAGCAAACCACAAACCAAACATGTCATAAAAAGAGCATTTCTTAAGGATTTTAAAATTTTCATAAAGGAAAACAACAAGCTCAACACAATCATCATACGGAATATTTTTGACAAAAGAAGTTTCATGTATGCTGATAGTATGAGCACTGAACAGTACTCTCAATTCCAAATACTTTGAAAGGATTATAAGCAATTAGGAATTGAGCACTAAGAGGCACAGTACTCTCAAGTCCAGAACTCATAAAAAAAAAACTTTTACTTGTCAAAATTTTCAAATGAAAAACAATGTACTCATTAAGGGAAGACAATAAGACAGAATATGACCCAAAGAATAGTTTCATTTCTATAACCATGATGCCTTAGCATTGTTTTCTATTTGAGAAGACAGATTATCAACCATTACAACACCAACTGGAAGAATTATTCTTTTGATAACTTCTGAGCAACAAAGCAGAGGATTTATAGGAAAACTCTGGCATATGCCAAGCAGATAACAAAGTTAATAACATACTAACAGATATTGATATGCTGCCTTGATTGATGGTGAAAGATGAGAATAATTCACAATCTTCAGCATAAAGGTATATCAAACTCTTTTAAGTGAATATCAGGAAACTTTAGCTTCACAATATACTTTACCTGTGAAACAATTGAACCTACTCCCACAAGCATCAGAATTTCTGAGAACTGATTTTTGTTGAAACCAAAATCGGCCTTCAGATGGTACTGCACAGGTAGTAGCATAACCATCAACTCATTGAATAAAAAAAAAAACATTTTTTTAATAAATTTTCATTACTCTACTTCATGGATCGGTTTAGTCACAGTTATCTTATGAGATGATAAATGTAGCACTATCTTATCCTGAACTATTGATTAAGAAAGCCTTTGGCTTTGGGTCTCTAGCAAGTCTGAAGCTCTCACACCTTTTCTTTTTCTGCATGAGTTTCATCGAAAAATTTCTCCCATTACTTTGGTGGGTTCAGGACATGTGCTTGATCTGTTTGCCAATGACAACTGCTAACCAACAAAGTCATGACTCCTCTGATTCAAACTCCCCTGAATAAAGCTCTCTAGGGTCTCCTGCTTCATGTTTAAGTCTACCAATTTCTCTTTCTCCAAGTATTTCCACATTCTATTTGTATAAGGTCTTAGAAATATTTCCTTCAAAACTGGACATCTTTGTCTTTATATAACAAGCAAAAATATTTTTATATATTTTTTGAGTTTGCACATTGCATACAAATCCTACTCCAACAAGGTACATTTAGTGGGCATTTCCCCTTCTCCCTTTTCTTTGTTTTCTCCTAGTCTTTCAACCCCAAATCACACAATGTGCCAATTACTGATTTATAATGACAACTGGATTTTGTCAAACTTCGATTATTGGTAGCAACAATAACCCTCATAAAATCTTTCAGTTGCATAGAAGATTTTTTTTTTTTTTTTTCAAAATATTTGGTTTAAAGATTCTGACTGAAACTATTCTGAAAAGGTTGAAAGAATATGTCGTTTGTCAAAAAGAAAAAAATAATTATGGAAAAAGGAAAAGAAAATTATATATTTTGTTGAAATATCTGATGTTGTATGATGGTACCAAGAGGAAACTGTCAGCATGCAACCATCTATTTGCTTGTTAAAATGATAAATTAATAGGAAACATACCATTAAGACATAGGTGATGCCAGACATTCCCAGCTCATAGAATAAAGAAACCAGAGAAATGCCCCTTAATGTCAGACTGTAAAAGAAAAATGGAGCACCTTTAGCCAGACAAAGACAATTTATATATAATGTTTTGCAGGTATAAAGTTTTGGATGCTAAGACTGCCTAAGAGATTCTAGATATGGTATTTACGTAATGCAGGATGAGGATATTTTAAGCTGTCTCGATTATAGACCAAATTACCTGCTCATAACTATTGTAGCAGCATTTTTCATTGATTTGTATTGCTTTTGGATAAGTTTAATTGTCTTAGTTAAGCAAGCTGAATCTTGGTCCCTGTTTGGGGCCAGCTTAACTGTCTCAACCAGAAAGAGTTGAATATAAATTGGAGATAAGATCAAGAGAGCTGTTGAAACCTGAAGCAAAAGGCAGAATTGGTAAAAATGATTTTGCAAGGGAAAAGGATGACAGAATTAAGGCTGTATGGCTAATGCTGAATTTAGAGCAACAACATACCGGAAAAATGTACTTTTCTGGGAGAAAAAGTGCCAGAAGATCTCCCAAGACATGTGAAGCAGAAGAAAGGCCTGTTATCCAACTAAAAGCTGCTGCCCTCTTATTCTCTTCAACAACATCCGCCTACAAAGGAAGGGAAAATGTGACCCCCAATATTCCCTATTCATGATCATCAATCATTGAGGAACAAGTCTTACCGCATAAGCAACGGCAATGCAGAAAATACTCCCTTGACTTAGAATATAAGATATTGTACGAAGAACATAGTAAGCATATACAAATCCTGTAGACTGATTGCAGGCAAGTATAGCTGAAAATAGAATACAGAAAAATCAAATTTGTAAATTCACTTGATGGTCTTGACAGTATCATTAATGTAATGCTAGTAGCATCATACAAAGTAAGCATTAATATCATTCATAATTTTAAAAGGTAATCATGTATAGTTGTTGATAGGCCAAAAACGAATTGACCTCTTGTGATGAATTAATTAGCCAAGTTTATTAATTAATCAAATTATCATGCAAACGCGTGGTAATACAAACAAATCACCAATTAAACTAAGTGCAGCGGAAAATAAATTGACACGGTGATTTGTTTACGAATGAGGAAACCAACACAGCAAAAACCTTACCGAGTGATTTTAAGGTTACCACTCCTGAAATTCCACTATTATCATAACAAGCGATTACAAGGAAAGGAATTCCAGTACCTTATACCAACCTATAGTTGAACCCTTATCCCAATACCCAATTAGACTTGTTCTGTAGTGACAATCTCTCATTTTGATCCACGGCTCCTAGTACATGACTAACTAATTGCGCAAATCCCAGTACGCGACTTCAAACACCAACTAGAGAAGGTTGTTGGCTGCAAAGTTCTTCAGTTCATCCAGACAATGAAGATCAAGAAGATACTTAGTTACAAAACCCTACGGTGCACAAACACAACAACTTCTTCACAAGAACGATGAACTAGGACAAATTATGTTTCCGGTCACAATTTGCTTGAACAAACTTTTCTTAACACTCGTGCAACTTGTGTCCACTTTGACGGTCTTTAAAATAATCCTTTTATATGTCTAGGGTTGTGAGAAAAGAAAGCTCAAACACATAATCACGAATTAGAGTCAAAACAGAATTGAAAATCTGTTTTTCATAAATCTCGACAGATAGCCATCTGTCGAGCAGCTGTCGAGCCACGGGACCGGAACGGCCTTTTAAGCTCGATAGATGCTAGCTGTTGAGCTTTAATGACTGGCACTTCTTCAGCTTGTTTCTTGGATAGACTCGCATGACTTTAACACTTAATCTTGAAACAAAGGTTCTTGAAATATTAAAAACATCTTAGATCTATCCAAATACAAGTAAAGTGTATTTTGTCAAAAGATTAACTAATTACATAAAGTAGTGACATATGTTTCTAAAAAGTGAATCACATATGTCCTAACAGTTGTAATAGAAATTCTCCCCTTTTTTCCTTATATATTTATTCTTTCAACATGCATAGTTGAACTATAACTACATTTAACTCTTCTTTGTCTTGCATCTTTCATACATCATTTAGGATCCTTATCTTACTCTAGATCAGTTTCGGATGAATGGTGTCGTCAGTATCCATTCATTCAATCAGAATCAGTTGGAATTCAAAATTTTCCATGTTTTCAGATGTATAATCCACCAAAAACAAAAAAGATCACCTTTTACCCATTTTCTTTTTTAAAAAAGGTTCTTGGCCAGACTCTGTCAAATTAGTATAGCCTGAAGCCACATTCATGCCTTAGAAATGGTTTATAGGTTTGAATGCTAAACCATCAATCTTTCGACATGCACGTGGTCTATAGTATCCCATCCACTGCCTACAAAAGCATTTGTAAATTTCATAGACTGAATCACATTAATTTTTTTCTAAAATATTAATTTAAAAAAAAAAAAAAAACCATAATTGTGAAATAGCTAATGCATACTTAAAGTGACATACATATTTGGGGTTTCATATCCTTAATTCTCAAAGTTCAGAAGTAAATGTTTCTCAAAAAAAAGTTCAGAAGTAAATACTTAACAGTTTGTACATTTAACTTCACATAAGCAAGTAAGTTACTCGAATGAAACATACCAAAAGGGAATATAGATGTGGATATGGTAAGAAGGAGCATTGGTTTGCGCCCATACTCATCTGCAAGCTGACCTAACAGTGGAAGCACCACCATCTTGAAAATTCCAACCACCTGCACGCATTTAAATATATATGTCAAAACTTAATTTAAAGAAAAATTTTCCCTGTTGTCTTTCCCGGTCTGCTTCTGCATCTCATGTTAACAAGAAGCTGCTTTCTGACTCATGCTCAATGCAATAAAAAAATTGAAATTTAATTGAGGAGCATGAACTAAAACAAGTATGGAAAATGTTAACGGTTATCCTAGGGGTTAAAGGGAATTTGTTAGCCCTTAGGGCTTTTGTTAGTGAACTATTTTTAAAAAGTTCTTATGAGAAAAAAATAATTAATATTTTGACAGTTTTTTCTATTTTTCTTAAAAGTGATATTAAAACTTTTATAAAATGATTTGTTAACAATTGCACAAAGAATACCCATTAACAGGACCTAACAAGTATTATACAGAATATTTTTCTTAGTAAATTTCAGAACGGTTAAGTTGCAAAGTTGTAATTGGTTTTTATTTGAACCAATTATTAAAAACACTTTATTAATTATCCTTGAAAAAATTTGTGACTCAGGTTATTGAAGGAAACTACATGTGGTAAAGCCACACAATGATGATAAATGGTATCACTTGAAGGCCTATAGTAAACTCTAAGGTTATTGAAGGAAACTACATGTCATAAAGCCACACAATGATGAGAAAGGGTATATGAAGGCCTGTAGTAAAATAGCATGCGACCTTTCAGGTTAAAGTTGAGCTGGGAACAGTTTAAAAGGACCATAAGTTGTCCCTCTCAAGTGTCTTGATAAATGTGCCGCTTGTCTATATATATCAAGAACCAAATTATATAAAAAAGACATACTAATGTGAGACTGAGAGGGTAAGATAAAAGCTAGAAGGTGAGGGACCCTGGTTACTTGTCTTTTTATATATTGGTACACAACTTGGTCACATTGATGAAGGTACTACTACAAGTCTACAATCATAACTTTCTGTCTCATATTTATTCATTACTCTACCATTTTAAAGATGAAGGAAACAACAATAATTATTCCATCTTTTTGAGGTTTTTTTATTTTATTTTTTTTACAAAAGATTAATATTCCAAAATACATTAAAATTCAAGAGGCCAATAACAAAACCAAAAAATGCAGATCATGAATATGACATCTCTAGGACCCATACCCGAAATTAAAAGATGTGAACATTGCTTGCAAGGAACAATTATAGTGCCATTACATAATTTACAAATACAGTGCCCAAAATTAAAGACATTTCCAAATCAAAATCATACAAGCATATTTCTTTTATGGGTGCTGTTAACGGGTGCTGCACAGCACCCGTTAATGTGATAAAAATTGAAATAAAATATTCAAGTCTTTTAGAGATGTGGAAAAAGTTGAGCATGTAAGAGCATTCACACCAGCTCATGTAAATATATCATCTATTTTACACGAAAAATGCTACTTTTTCTATTTTACATCATTACATTTCTAAAACACCCACATCAGTTCATCTATTTTACAAACTTATTTTAATTAAATAATATTATTTATTATTTTTTTATTATTAGTTATTAAAACCGTTTTTTTCTCTCTTTCCCTACCCGTTTCTCTCTTTCCTCACCCATTCTCTCTTTCAACTCACTCACCCCGTTTCTCACTTTCCCTCACTCACTCCCAGCTCGCCGACCTAGCCGATCCATCTCACTCCCAGCTCGCCAATCTAGCTCGCCGTCGCCGCTTTCGCCCTCCCTTTCCCTTTCCCTTCCGGCCTCCCTTTCGCTTTCGACCTCCCTCTTTCCCTCACTCACTCCCAGCTCGCCGACCCAGCCGATCCAGCTCACTCCCAGCTCGCCGATCTAGCTCGCCGTCGCCGTCGCCGTCGCTGCTTTCGCCCTCCCTTTCCCTTTCCCTTCCGGCCTCTCTTTCGCTTTCGACCTCCCTCTCTCCTCCACAACCGACCCTTCGCCTCCCACCTCCAACCAACAACAACAATGGAAGATTCGGCGGCAGCAATGGAAGACCCGGCAGCAGCAGTGGCAGCGGATCGGGCTGCAGATCTGGCTCCGTTGGGCTGGGTTTTCCGGTGGGTGTGGACTGTTTTCGGATTGGGTTTCCCGGTGAGTTTTAATTGATTTTGAGTTTGGTTGATTTTTGGGTTTTTGTTGATTTTTGGGTTTCTGTTGATTTTTGGGTTTTTGTTGATTTTTGGTTGTGTTGATTTTGGGATATGTTTCTGTGCTAGGTTGCGGTGTTTGGTGGTGGCGCTGGGATTGGTGGTTGGGTTTTTTGTAGTTTGGTGGTGGCGCCGGCGCTGGCGCTTGGATATGAAAGGAAGAACTCAAGAGGGAGAGGGAAGCTGAGAGTGAGAGAGGCGTTGGTGTGCTCAGTGAGAGGAGAGAGAAAAAAAAGAGCAAAAATGTGGTTTTGTTTACTGTACATATAATATTATTTTAAGTTATAAACGGGCTACAGTGCCCGTGTAAATTTACACGGGTATTGTAGCTCATTGAAAATTATAGATGGGTTTACATGATTTTGTATAGACTGATGTAGTGTGTTTTTTGCTTCAAAATGTGTAAAAATGGTCAAAATGTGTATTTTACACATTTATACACAATTATCCAAGAGCTGATGTGAATGCTCTAAGCGGCGTGTGTCAGTGTAAGGGTAGAAAGTCAAATCATTTTGCAACCGGACCAAAATGCCCTTGAACCCAAAATTAAAAAAGCGTAGCTTTTATCTCTAAATTACCCTCAGCCTTGTTATGAACTCCCAAATTTATCCCTTCTCTATAACCACAAAATACACACAACGAAGGCATATAGAGAAAATTATAGCAAACATCTGGATATGGACAAGGACCTCCATCGGACCATCACTGATCTCACTCTAACATCAAATTTAAATTTTCTAACACCGTCGGGTCAAGATGATGAGTCCTCTGATGCATCCATGTAACTTCAATTCCAATTTGGTTTTGGGACAGAGTGAGAGAGGAGTTGGTCTTGGGTGAAATTGAGAAAAATTAACTCTTAATGCTTTTCAATTGGCAGGTAAGAGGATGGATGAGAAATTTGAGAGAGTGGGTTCTTTGAAGATGTGTGTGCGTGAAGGAAAATGAAGAAATGTAACAGAACTGAAGAAGAATGAAGATAAAGGAGTGGAGGAAAGCAGATAAAGGAGATGAGGAAAGTGGATATTTGTGAAGAAATGGGTGGATGAGAAAAAAAGAGGAAAAAAAATTAAATAAGGAAAAGAAATCAAAAGGTCATAAGTGGGTGGGTGTTAGGTAAGGGTATAAAAAATCCTATTATTTAATAGAAAAATATAATTGAATATAATGATTGATGGGAATATACATTTCATGGTGTTACTAAAGCTAAGATATAATTAAGTACAAGAGATGTTATGTTCATAATATTTTTATAATAAATTATAGATTAGTTTTTATTGGTTTAAATTTGAACCTAATACTAAGATTACTTTTTTGCCTCAATAATAACAACCAATAACAATCTGTCACTAATAATTTATTGTAAAAATATTGTGAAAATATTGTGGACATATAATTTCTCATTAAGTATAAAAGGCCTAATATTAAAAAAATATATATGAAAGAAACTATAATCCCTTATAATATATTATATATAATAAAAGTTGTGCTTAAACACGATAATTGCGTTAAGTGACTTCATTAAATTGTAAATTTTTAAAATTTTTAAATTTTAAGAAAAAATATATATAATTTTTCTTCTCCTATCATTTCTAAATGGATAAAAATCTTAAAGAACTAAATAAAAGTTGCTTCACATGATACAAATCTTAATTTAATTATAGTTGAATTACACTTACTGTGCTTAATATGTCTCCGTGTAGTTTCCTTTAAGGACTATGTATTCAAATTGAAATAAAATTATATTAACCTTAGACTTTTTGTTTAAAGTTGTAACGTACCAAACATTTGCATCTATGGATTGAGCTTTGAGATGTTTGTTTCCCAAAAAAACAATGCATATGGTCTCAATTTGCAGTTAATGCTTCTAAAAAAATTTGCAATTAAGGTGGTGACAGATCATAATGTGGTGATATGGGGTACTACAACGGGGTGGCAATTCATGTTTACGGGTCAGGCTCGTGTCGTGTTGAGCCATGAGTATTCAATTATATAGGTTAACCTGAATCCGACCTGTTTAGTAAATGTGTCAGGAATCCTTAACCCGAACACAACCTATTTATTAAACAAGTCAACCTAGCAATTCTTTTTCACTTGCTCAGGCTTCACAACACCAACGTGATGGTAAATACATTGGTGGAATATGGTAATAATCTTTGTGAAGGAATATACTAAGAATGTGACGACAAAGTATACCCCAAAATTCAAAATGTTTGCAACTACAATTAGTCACCTTACCATCCCATAAGACCTTGTGCTTTTGACTAGTTTCATCTTTATAATATTGTAGCACAAATTCAATACGATTTTCTTGATGAACTGAATATTGTGTTGCTCTCTCAAACTCCTTTTGAAAAATTTTGAAAGCATAAGGTGTCAAAACATTGTGTGCTTGGTCTTCTAATGGTGACAATGTTCTTAAAAAAGAACCTCTAAATGTCTCTAACATTGTATCATGTGATTGTGTTTGCTCAATATCTTCAATGGCAAGATCAACCTAAGATTATAAATAATAAAATAAATTAAAAACTTTTATATAACATATAAAGACTACAAATATTAACAAATTAAAAAATAAAACAAATTATACAACAAAAGAAATCAATGGTAAGTATTGACTTACTTGTTTAATGAGTTGGATCAAGTTTATGTGAGAACTAACAAATCATTTAACAAAGGCATTTATACTTTCCGATCTTCCGGTTGTTGTCATTCCACCAAAAAAATGTCCACGAAGGTAACATGGTACCCAAAAGTGCTTGATTTGATATAAACCAATTACATGCTTGTTACTAAGCATGTCATACTTTTCCATAACTTTAGTCCATTGAGCCTCAAATTCTTCACATGAGTCTAACTTGTATAACTTGTAGAACTCTATGCACCAATTTGAATATTGATTATGAAGAATAGATGTAAACCAATCACTAAACTTAGCGGTAATATGCCATATACAAAAGGCATTTTTTGTGAGTGGTAATTCTTTTGATATTGCCTCCGTAATCCATGGATCTAGATCTGTCAAAATTGCCGTGGGTTGTTTCTTCATTAAACATACAAAATTCTGCTAATAAAAAAATTTGTATTAGAACATGTAAACAATTCAAATGATTTGTATTAATATTATACCACTAATTAATTAAATAAAATGGAAAAACAGTTGTACAAAGTTATAAGATAAATAGAGTACCTTCATTAGCCATTGAAAAGTACTAGTTGTTTCATTTCGAAGAAGTGCACAACCAAAGAGAATTGTCTTTCCATGATTAGTGACACCAACAAAAATACCAAAAGGCATATCATAAGCATTTACCTTGTAAGTAGTATAAAAAACAACCACATCTCCATATTTTTGGTACCAATCAATACTATGAGGGTGCGACCAAAATATATGCTCTAACCTTTTCTCTTCATCAGTTGTGAATGCATATTGAAACTTAGAATTCCTTTCTTTAGCAACTTTACAAAATTGTAAGAGATCCATAACATCATTCACAGCATGCGTTTTTCTCATTTTCACATAAAGATTACGAATGTTCCGTTGAAAAAATGGAAGATGTCCATGTTTCACATTTTTCTTAAGTTCCATAACACGCATTATCTCTCTAATTGAAAGTCTAGCTTCTTTGTATAAGAGAATGCAATTTTTATCATCTTCAGTGATAACTCGATTGGCCGGAAGAAAGCGTACACTTGAAGGGGACAACAATTCATGATTGTGATCTACAACAAAAATAGTGACATGCCATTCTTTCGGAAAAATGTCTATTGACTTTCGCAATACAATAGTTAGCCGAGCTTTGCATCCACATTTTAAAGACATTCTATTTCGTTGCTCCTTAGATGGATCCACCATTTTTAGTGGTTGCCTACCTTTCCGATGACAAAAGAAATTACGTCTTCCTATTTCTCCATTTTTTTTCTCCGAACGACTTTTCGAATTGTAAAACCATTTCGATTTGCATAATTTTTATAGAAAATGAAAGCTTCTTCTTTACTAAGAAAACATTGACCAACAAAAGGCTCAAATTCATTTTCTATTGAATGTATATCCTCATATTCTTCAATAACCCCCGTCTCATCTATTGGACATTCATTCCAATCAACTATTTCCCCTCCACATGGGTTATTATTTTTTCCATCATTCCGAAACTCATTTAACTCAACACAATTCCTTGAAACACTTTTATGAATCTCACTTGCAATTAAATCATCATCAATTTGTGCTATATTAAAACAAGAATTAAAAAAAATCAATATCATATTATACGTTAAATGAAATATGGATTACAAATAAAATAAAAAATAATAGTACCTTCTTGAGGTAGTTCATTTAAGTCAAAGTAATTCAATGGTACAAGTTGATGAGTCTCACTTGCAACTAAATTGTCATCCATTTGTGCTACATTAAAACAAGATTAAAACAATCAATATTCAATATCATATTTTAGGATAAATGAAAAAAGAAAAGAAAAGATACAATTAAAAAAAATAATAGTTCATTCTTGAAGTAATTCATTTAAGTTAAAACAAATCCTTTTAACAACTTGATGAGTCTCACTTATAACTAAATTCTCATCCAACTAGATGAGTCTTAACTTGTTGCTATATTAAAAAAAGATTAAAATAATCCACATCATATTTAAGGATAAATGAAAAAAAAAAAAGATACAAATAAAAAAAGATTAACCTCATATTCAAATATATTTAAGAATAAATATGAAATTAATAAAATAAAATTATTGTACCTAGCAAAATAATTGCTTAATCCTTCATTGAACATTGGAACTTTTCTTCATCTTTTTTTTTTCTTTTTGAAGTGGGTTTGATAATGGTAAAGTGAATGAAAGTGAGTTTGATATTGGTAAAATGAAAGAAGATGAAGAGTAAAATATTGATAAAGTGAAATTGGGTGGGAAATAAAAAGTGAAATGGAGGGAAATGTGATAGAGGTGTTAAAAGGGGCATTTTTGTCCTACAATTACTGAAAATACCAAGATGCACGTTTCACACCCACCAAAGCTGAAAAGTTAATTTTTGCCCATTTCTTATGCAAGTGGGACCAAGAGAATGCTCCATTTGCTTCATTAACAGGTGCTGGCCGGCACCTGTTAACAAAATCGTTCTTTTATTTTGCCAACTTACTTACCTAATAGAGCATCTAGTCTTGTCATATCCTACCTACCTTCACTCATAATTTTGTGAGTGTAAATGATGATAGGAAAGACCTCAATTAACCTATAATTAATGCCACTTACCCATGTAATTATTTTCTTTTAAACTCTCTCTCTCTCTCTCTCTCTACTCCTTTGTAAATTTATTACATGGGTTTTGCTAGTCCATCAATCTTGGTGATCTATTTATAAGGAGCCTATTTATAAGGAGCCATAGGTATCAGATATTGTTTGCATGAAAACATAATATTTTACTTTGTATATACCATGCATTATGCATAACCCATGACCATGAGTCAAAGATTCTAATTGAATCGTAACCTTAATTAAAAAAAGATAATGGTATATAATAATACTTTTATATTATTAATCAATTTACTTTAAGAAGCTTCTAATTTCTATAAGTGGAAATTGACAAAATAAACGTTTTATATTAGGCGAAAACACCATTTTGGTTTCTACAGTTTGGAATTACAGCTAACTTGGTCCTTATATTTTGGTAGCAGTCAATTTGGTCCCTATTATTTTCAACTTGCAATTAATTTAATCTCTACCATTAACTCACTAACCAAAAATACTTACATGGCAAATGGTGTGCACTATTGGCACACTACACATCTATGTGGCAATTGAAATAATAATAAAAAAAGTATTTATCATTTTTAAAATGTCACATCAACATTTTTTAAGAAGCATTAAAATAATAAAAAAAAAGCATTTAAATGAAAAAATAATAATTTCTTAAATTTATAGAAAAAAAAAACCGTCTGGTTTAGATTGAAGTTTTTTATTTTTATTTTTTTAAACCCAATTCTCAAACCTTCAAAGACTTGTTGATTCAGGTTTAATAACATATGCAAATCTGGTTTTAGAAACCTCAAGCAACTGAGGAACCATTCAGCCACTCTTTAAGCCACTGTTAAATCTCCCATATCACCACCTTCAATTCACAAGAGCCCCTCTTTCCCCCTTTCTCACACACATTTTTCCTTCAGACCTAAGATCAAACAATCTTAACAACAATGTTGTACGAGAACAACAATTCCAAATCCGAATCTACAATCAACGGTGAATCTCCTCCTCCAAACCCACAACACAAAATAGCACTAATCACTGGAATTACTAACTAAAATGGTTCGTACTTGACTGACTTCCTCTCAACAAATGGGTTCCTCGGTTGGTTTTGGATCTGCAAAATGTGTTGGTGGCTGGTGGGTTTTGATCAAGGTTTATTTGGGGCAGTGGAATTTTCATTTTGGAACTTGTGGGTCTTGCAAATCGTGTGTTGTATATGTAGATGTGTATGTGAACAAGCTTCAATGGTGCTATTATAACTTGTTTTCCTCCATTTTCTTGGCAACTAAACAAAGGCTAAGAAAGAATTTGAGATTAAAAAAAAAAAAATCTATACGTAAATTTGAGAAATATATATATATATATATATATTCCATTTAGACGTTCACGTGGCACTTTTAAATGATAAATAAATTTATTATTATTATTTTAGTTGTCATGTAGATATGTAGTGCGCCAACTGTGTATATCGTTTGTCACATAAGTGTTTTCCGTTAGTGAGTTAATAATAAGCACTAAATTAATTGTACGTTGAAAATAACAAAGACTAAATTAATTGATATCAAAATGTACGGGCTAAATTGACCAATCTGAGTTGTTAAACACTTTGGTCAATTAAACATACTAACCTTCAACCAACTCAAATCCCTTTAACAGCTACCGGCCTCCATAGGAAAATCAAAAACCAATTTGAGTAAGTCTAAAAATCTTCCTGGACCTTGACAAATTAATTGCCAACACTGAAGAAATTTTATTTATTTTTTTTTTAATAAAAATCCACAAAAAATTAGCATCTTTATTCGTTTGGCACGTGGCCTCAGCCACCAAGAACACTAAATTCCCTGCCAAAGTCCAACAAAACAATCCTGGGTAATTTCCTTTTTCCATACTAAGATCAAAGTCCCAGAGTCCCAAAGACTCTAGAGGCTTCCTAGTTAGACCCGACCCTCTCATTTCTCATGAAAGCAATCCCGTTTGCGAGAACAATCAGCCCATCATGGTCTCTAATTCTGAGTTCAACGGTTCAGGAAGATTTGGATTTTGCAATATTATTTGCAGCAATATGGTATTTGGAGGTCGGCGGAATAGTGTGGTTGAAGGGAATTGGGTTGTTTGGGGATTGGAAGAAGTTTAATCTTCTTATTTTTTCTTTTTTTGAGAAACCAAACCAAAGGCCTGGGAATTTATTGAACTAAGAAAACTAAGGGGCAATATCCTCAGGCAAATCTTCTAGCCAAACCTGAAGCCCCAAAAGGTTTTTTTGCTTCTTTAGCTAAAGCATCAGCAACGATGTTATAATTACGATGAACTTGACAAAACTCAAAAAGATTCAAAAGCTGCGACACTACAGCGAATATCATCAATGATATTACCATACGCAGACAACACTTCATTCCCTTGAGAAATAGCGTTGATTACCGAAGCGGAGTCACCTTCAAAAATAACTCGATGAAGATCAATTTCCCTTGCAAAATGCACTGCCCTTCAACAAGCTAAAGCCTGGCCTCCATATCTGCAACTGACTGAGACCAAGGAATGGGCAGGGAGAGAGCACCGATTGCTTCACCTTTCCAATTACGAGCTATAACACCAATGCAGCGTCGAAGTTTACTTTGTATCTAGCTTGATCTGAAGGACGCCATAGTTGCTGGATAGGTGGCCGAATCACAGTTGGGACCAAATTCTGGGCTTCAACGAACTCTTGCAATAAACTTCCAGCTAACGGGTAGATGTTCAATAGAGGTTGAACAGGTCTGCCAAAGTGCATAGCGTTCCTCCTATTCAACAAAACCCAAGCTGAGAAGACAAAGATTTCTTTTTGAAAACTGTCGTGAAACTGCAAGAAACAATTAAGTAAATCACAGAAATTCGATGGTGGAGAGGGGACCGATTGGTTAGCCCAGCTGCAAGATTGTTACACGCATTCAAACTCTTTGCAAAGCCAGAATGAATGCAACGGATCATCAGGAAAACACTTGCAGAGTTCACAATTAGCTGTTGAAGTGATCTGGCGACGTATATAGTCGAATACTCATAAATCGACATGACATAAACTCAACATGTGAACATAAATTGTCATCCCTACTTTCAATATGTGGAGACTTAAGTGTGTGCATATCGGTTTAGAAGCTTAGTCATGTGAGTAAGAAAGTGATGAAGATATTCTTGTTGAGGGGATTTTAGCATTTTGCCCTTATTTTTTTAAAAAAATTTAGCAATATGTCCACGTTTTGAAACTATTTAGGTATATGTCCTTGTTTTGAAACTCGATTTTAATAAAATCGAGTTTTGATTGGTTTAAAATCAAGTTATGCCCAATCAAACTAAAAGAAAAAAAAAAAACTTGCATGGAACTCTAGTTCCATACCTATAGCTACGTTTTGATTGTCTTATAGTGGCGTTTTAAATGGAACTCGAATTACATGCAATTTTTTTTTTTTTTAAGTTTGATCGCCCCAAACCTATAGCTACCTTTTGATTGTCCTATAGTGGCATTTTAAATGAAACTCGAGATCTATGAACTCGAGTTCTATGCAAATTTTTTTTTTAGTTTGATCGCCCCATACTTGATTTTCTACAAATCGAGTTTTTCATTGAAACTCAATTTTCTACAAATCAGGTTTTTTCATTGAAACTCGATTTTGAGAAAATTAAGTTTCAAAACAGGGCATGAACCTAAATAGTTTCAAAACAGGGACATATTGCTAATTTTTTTAAAAAATAAGGACAAAATGCTAGAATCCCCTTCTTGTTGAAGAGAAACATACCAGGTAAGGATTTTGAGAGGATTCATTGTTTTGGATGTGTCAATTAACTGAGTCAAATATCATTGGAAAAGATGAAGGGACAAGCAATTTTTTTTTTTTTTTTTTGATAATCAACAAGCAAAATAATTTATACTGTAACATATATTACTACCAAACATATTTTATAAGTTTAAAATTAAACTATGTTTTAACATAGTTTAATTTTAAACTTATAAAATATGTTTGGTGGTAATATAAGTTATTACATAATGAAATATGATTGGAGGTGATTAGGAAGCAAAATAAAAATTGAATCAAGCCATGCATGAGGGTGTTAAGTGGCTACCTTCTTATTCCAATTAGCTACCCTCTATTAAAGAATTTAATAAATTATATAATTTTTTTTATTCGGAACGTTAATCCTCCGAACAAATGAATTTTTATTCTACAATTTTATAAATTGTTATAAGGTAGCTTAATGAACTCATAGTTTGGCTTGGGGAGATTCCATCTTTTATCCTTCCCATTGTAGTTTAAATTTTTTAAGTTTTAATTAATGCCATAAACTTTTCCAATCATTTTAATTCACTCCCTTAAGAGCCACAATTAACTAAAAGTAACCAAAATCCATATGAATTTTGGCTAAAACCCTTAAAAACACACAAACACATATATACATGAGTTGTAATTTGGCACACACAAACACATATATACATGAGTTGTAATTTGGCACGATTAATTTGGCAAATTTATTTTATTATTCAGCTTATTTTTGCTACTATTCATAGGTTTCATTATACTTTTTGACACTATTCATTTATCTCATTTGTAGGGTCACAAATTGTAGCCCACACCTAGATGGAAACAAGAGATGGGCCCAATAAGCCCAATACAATAAATTTGTAAGAGAGTGGGTCAAAGAATTGGGCTAATAGTGATCCTTACAACAGTTACTGAAGGTTAGGTGCTTGGCCGAGGAGACTAAATCACATAAACAAGTTAAGATCTCGTGTCCGAGGAGTAAGTTTTGGACTAATTGATGGATTCGAGTTAGGTCCGAGGGGTATGCACTTAGATAGAATGCTTTTCTTTGGGTTGTATTTTTCCAGATGCTACAGTAGTTATTTCTTGAGGTTTTTTTCTATTTTTCTCTCGTGTCCCTTCTTCTGGAGGTCTTACTCCATTATATAGTCCTTCATTGTTCGATCCTATCGTCCACTTGTCTGCCATCTAGCCTGGTACTTGAGTTTCCCACTTCTTCTCCCACAACTTTTTGATTTCCTGGGGATAAAGATGATTTAGAACACTGTTCAGGGGTCTTCTCCACATTAATGCGGCCAGGAAAGCTGCTGTAATGCATTTAATGCGGTGGCAGCAGCTTTTGCTCAAGATATTTCTGCATCCTTATCCCTTCCACGTGCATTGGTAACCTATCTTCACCTTTGGAATTTCCTGGAAGGTGGACTAAGGGGAAGCCGAGGCCCCTCTCACCGACATATGCTAGACCCGAGGAGGGTATCCCTCTCGGATCAATCTCCCTGGACACTTACGCGTTCCACTATTAGTTACAAGTGTTCCCTATAATTTCTTCTCCTCGGACGTATTGTTGGTGAAAAGTTGTACCTGAGCCCACCTCATGGGCCCAGGTTTTACTCCCCCACATCATTGTACTATTTCAGCTAACTTTTACTTTTACCTATAATAATTTATTTATTCTAACTGAAATATTTATAATGAATATTACAATGATTATTTTTTTGAGTAAATATTAAAATGATTAACATAATTTACCTTATGATACAAAAGTAGTTTATATATTTAAAATACTAGTCTAAAATAAAAGATAAAGCTTTAAAAAAATTAAAATACTACTCTAATTAAAATTGGTTTTTTTTTTTTTTTTTTGGCATTAGTAACTAAAATGGTTTTTTTTTTGGGGGGGGGGGAATCTAGTAACTAAAATTAGTTTTTTTTTTTTTTTTTAAATCTTAAATACTTAAAAGTTAAAACTTTTCCAATCATTTGTAATTTGAAAGTGAAAAGGCTTGAGAGCCGAGGCGGCTATATTCTATTTCTACAGCATAATTATGATCTAAGTTGTGTAATTTCTATGATTAAACGCTCTTTGTCTCAACGTGAAAGAAGTCTAGACTTGCATTGCACCTGTTGGTTGGTTCTCTCTGTTTCAGAAATTTCAGTTTCATTATTGAAACGCAAAGCACTAGAGAGAAAGTAAAGCTTGAATTTTAGGTCTGTAACCGAAATTTTCTATTTATTAGATTCTTCTACTCCAACCTGTAAAGCTTACCTGTTATGGGTTCTTGAAAAACATCATTATCATCATAGAAACAAATTCTGAGAATTGGGTTTTTCATTTTTTTACTTATTGAACCAGATTTTAGGGTTTGATTGCAAATTTGCTTTGAAAGAAAAAAAAAATCTGGAATTGTAAATGGCTTATCAAAAATATATGAAGTAATGAAGTTTGAGTACTGGGCTATTTAATTTTATTTATTTTTCATTGATTTCAAGTTGAATGGTTTATTTTATTTTACTTTCAGGTTTGGTTATATTTTGAAGCATCGTAAATATTAATGGAAAATCTGAGGTGTTACTGTGTATTGGGTTTTTGGTTGCAGGTTCCAAGGGTGTGGATAAGTTGCTTATCTGAGAATTCAAGTTTAAGAATTGTGATAGAGTAGTTTGACAGTGTATAATACCATTACCAAAAAGAAATCATTAGAGTGCCAAACTTGGTATTGAATTTTGGGTTCTTGAGGGAAGGAGTGGTGGTTTGAAACTAGTTTGAGTATTCTTTTTGGTGGCCCTGATTTCTATATATATTTATTGTAAGTAAAAGATGTATAGCAATTTTAAGGAGCATGCGATAGAGTATGTGAAGCAGGCAGTTCAGAAGGATGATGCCGGAAACTATAGCAAAGCATTTCCGCTCTATATGAATGCTTTAGAGTACTTTAGGACTCATTTGAAGTATGAGAAGAATCAAAAGATTAAGGAAGCGATTACTCAAAAATGTATGGAATATTTGAAGAGGGCAGAGGAGATAAGGGCCATTCTCGATAATGGGGGAAGTGGGGCTGCCCCCAATGGTGATGCAACAATTGCTAGCCAACCAAAGACAAAGTTGAAGAGAGGGAAAGATGAAGAGGATCCAGAGCAAGCAAATCTTAGGGTTGATCTTGATTCTATGATAATCAGGGAGAAACCAAACGTGAAGTGGAGTGACGTGGCCGAGCTTGAGAGTGCCAAACAGGCATTGTAAGAGGCTGTAATACTGCCTGTAGAGTTTCCCCAATTTTTTACTGGTCAATTCCTCAATCATTATTTTTAAGTTTTGGGCTAATTTGCTTTTAGTTTTCTTGTTGAATCTTGGCATGCTTTCAATGCGAATAAGCTTGAATTGTTTTATGGTGACACTTGATACCTATGAATATTGAAAAATATGCCACTAATACCATGAATTCAAGTTTATCAGTTATCCAAGATTGTATTCTCCAGTTGTATAACTTAAATTTTTGACTTTCAGGTTCTGCTTTTGCATTGGAAACTGTACAAATAATCCCACAATCACAAAGCAAAATTCTTAAAGCACTAGCATTTGAAGATGCAAAAAAAAAAAAAAAAAAAACTTATTTTGCATCCTCAAATACAACTTACCCTACATCACAATTTTTATTTTTACATACAACTCAATAAAATAATATAAACTACCCAATAAAATAATTATATTCTGTTAATTGAATTCAAAAAGGGTTCAGAGTACTAGCCTAATCCTGACTTGAAAGAATCAACAAAGTTAGAGAAGGTAGAAAGGATATTTTAAGAATTATAGTTGCCATTGCTTCACTGATTTTTTTGATTTTGGTCAGTGTATTTATTATTATTATTATTATTATTATTATTATTATTTATTCTTTTAGAGAAAGGTATTTTCCAATTTTAAAGATACACATCAAATAATACTGTCAACTATTATAAGTTTTAAGACCCAATTGAAAACCTTTTGCATATCAAGTTTCATTCTATTAGGGTTTTATTTATTTATTTTTGATGTGGAGCCTCACCAAGGTAAACTTTTTTGGACCCTCCTTTACAAAGTAAACGACGGATACACAACCTCACCTGCTACACCTTATGTTAGGTTCAACCACATAAATCTTGCAATCTCTCTCTACTCTCTTTCTCTATAATTTCATAATATCTAACACCCCCCAAGTACAAACAACACTTAACAACTTTTTTAGAGTTCATGTTCCTCCGAGTTCTCCAAAATCAAAATAAACTTATAATGAGAGTTCATTACAAATATCAAAAATTATCACCACTACATTGTACAATGTTTCCGTAGTCAAGTAGTAGCTTACCATCATTAAGTCCTTAAGAGTACTTTGGCTAATTAAACCCCTCTACTTGTCTTTTGAGTTTTGAGTCTTTAGACCAGGCAATCAAGCACACATTTTCAGCAAGAGTAATGTTATAAATACAATATTTTTAAAAAGGAAATCATGCGTAGCTAACCACAGCTTAATTCTTTTATCAACATTACATGGATGGGTAAGAGGAACTAAACCAGCTTATTAGTCATCCAGAAGGGCTGCAATATGTAGATCAGTCTTTGGAGCTAGAAGTTTATTATAGTGGTAAAGGCAAGTCAAAAGTTTATGCTCTTGCTTTAGCTTGAAGTGCAAAGTCTTTTTCAGTGTCGAATTCATCATCACTAGCCAATGATCAAATTACTTTTTCTCCTTTTCCCCTCTTTCTTCTACACAATAATTAATGGCTTAAAGCTCCCACTCACCATCTTCCTTTCTCTCAAATATAGAAACCCCACTCAAGGCACAGCAGAGTACTCTTGCCACAAATCACACACACACACACACACACAACACCGGCAGCATCACACCACAATACCCATCATCAATCGCTGCCACAAAACTCGAAGGTCAAATAACCAAACAACTACCTCAACTTCAACTTGAACACCACACTAGTAGGTAGCAACCCACACAAGCATATACCATGGACGAACCATCCCAACACTTCACTCGCACTCTTATGGCCTGTTTGGAAGTTTAGAGAAGGAGAAGAGTAGAGGGGAGGAGAGTAGTGGAGAGGAGAGTAGAGGGGAATGATTATCCTCTACCTTGTTTGGATATTCTTAAAATCAATAAGAGGGAAGGGAGTAATTAGTCATTCCTTTTGTTTGGATGTTTTAAAAATTAGGATAGAAATGAGAGGAAATGATTTAAATAGACAAATTTACCCCTATTTGAAAATGAACTTGCAACATTGGTCTATGATTAATTTGTTAGATTAAATAATTATTTAATCAACATTTTCATTCTATCAAATACCACTGATAAAAGTATAAAATTACTATTAACTATTATAAAATAATTTTTATTACCTCAAAAAAAATTATAATAAAAATAAATTCAAAACCCAAACAAAATTCAAAAATTTTCTCAAGAAACACATTTTCCAATTACAAACAAGTGAAATTACCCTAATACCCTCATACAAACTTATCAAATTTGAAAAAAAGAAAAAAGAAAAAAAAAACAGAGAGACAAAGATCAGAGACATAATAATTTTCGTTTCCAACAAAAAAAAAAATATAATTAAAGATTGATCGAGAAAACGAAAATCAGAGAGAATTTTGATTTTCTTTTACAACAATTTTTCTCTCTTTCAAAGAGAATGCAATCGGTGTATTGGTGCTCGGCGTAGAAGAGCTCGCCGCACCGACACTGGAATCCGGTCAACCTTACCTGCCTCCTGCAACTGAAGCACCGGTTCACCTTTCTCTTCACCTTCGATTCAAATTCGAAACTGAACCCCTCCGATCTAACCCGATCCGACGCCGCCACCGCTGTCGCAACAACGTCCTCGCTTGACACCTCCGTAGTAGTAGCAGATCTGAACGAACTCACACTAGATCTATGATGAACCTTCAACAACTTGTTCATCGAAGAAGAAGACACCATTGTAATGGTCATAGTCGTTGTTGATGATGAAGCATTTGTTGCTGTTGTAGAGTTTGTGTTTGTGTTTGTTGTGGTCGTTGTTGTTGTTGGAATTCGAGGTGTTGAAGTAGTTTTGGCACATGTTCAGGGTATTATGGTAATTTCACTTGTTTGTCATTTGTAGTGTTAAATTCTCTCAGGAAACAAACAAATATTATTTATATAATCGGTTTGTAATTTTGCTTATTTAGAAAGGGTAAATTGGGGAATTTATTTGGCCAATAATTTATCTACTCTACTCTCCCTCCAAATCTCTCCAATTTTGGGGAATTAAAAATGAGGGGTTAGAGGTAATTGAAACCCATCCAAACTCCTCCCCCTCCTTCTTTAAAAAACTTCCAAACAAGGTAATTGAATTACTCTCCCTCCCTTTACTCTACTCTCCCTCCATTTTTTAACTTCCAAACAGGCCATTACAGAAATTCCCAAACAAAGCAAAAAGGAGAAGGGAAAGAAAAGGGAGACTGAAAGAGAATTTGGGTTTGGGTTGAAGCCTGAACGCTCAAGCCCAACCCCCAAAGTGACAACCATTGTTCAAAGCCCACCCAAGTTTCAGGCAGACTCCCATTGATACGATCCAAATCCCACACACTAATCTAGGGTCCAAAGTCCAAACCCAAAAGCAAACTCAAACCCAAATCCCAACTTAAGGTGTTTTTTTCCATATATATAATTTTTTTGTTGTTATGTTTTTCAGAAGAATTTATTCCTAAAATAGATAATTATGTGTCCATGACTAATGCATTAATTTTTCTTCATACTACTCTTACATCATAGATCTCTGTCTAATTAAACCAAAGTATACTCAATATATAATTATATATGTTCCTATATGAAAATAGATAAGTAAATCTCCACAATTGAAGCATTTATCATTTTTTAAAAAGAAAAGCTTTTTTTTATTATATAATTATTAAATTTATGTTTGGAGAATTAGAGATATAGATAACATGCTTTTATTCTTTTATTTTTAGAAGAAGAAGATTATGGATTTTGTTATTAAGGGCTAGAGATATTTATTGCACTTGTTATCTATGAAAATTAAAATAAGGGTTTTCTTCGGTTTATTTATATTACCGGTATATGTTTAAGCATGTAAAGTGACGTTTATTATTTAAATTATTTCAAATTGATTAAATTTATATATGCTTCATAATTTTAAAACTATTAATATACTCTAGCTGTGCAATCTCTAATTTATTTAACAAAAAATCTTGTTTTAAAATGTTTGTTTATTTAAAGAATTTTATTAATGATTTAAAAGGTGATTCATGAGTTACAATTTACAAGTTGACCGGATAAAAAATATTAATATTTTTTGGACCAATGTAAAGAATAACTTGATATAAATATTTCTATGGGAAAAATGTCAAAAGACCCCCTGAACTTTGGGATAATGGTCATTACACCCCCTAAACTTTTATTTTGGCCAATTTACTCCTTGAACTTCACACATCTGCCAAAAAGATGCACATGTTATTCTGCTGTTAATATGCTAATGGAATAGTCACATGACAAGTGTGTGAACTTTAAAAAAAAAGAAGGAAAAAACCAAATTCAATCCCGCAAAACCTAGATTATAAATTGTTCTTACTACTCTAAAAACAAACCCAAATTATAAATTGTTCTTACCTCCAATTTCTCATTTGTAACCAATTTCCATTAACTTGAATGAAACAAACAAGCTCACTTAAACCCCAACCCCGAAAATTAAACCAGACCATGACACTCCAACAGAAACTCATTTGAACACAACAATTTAATTCTAGCAACCTTTAATTGCAAAAGTGCATGGTCCATTGAAGATTCCTCTTTCAATCTCAAATACCCATGTTCGAACAAATCCTACTAGAAAAGCAAAACCATACACTATCATTGACTAGCTGTTGTGAAATTTTAAAATACTCGCAAGTGTACGAACCGTACCGAAGTATAGTTCGACAAGAACGAGGTCAAACCCATAGGGACTTGTATGAATGTAGGAAAATTAATTAAACTTTAACCAAATTAATCCTAATCTAGTTTAATAAAAATTGGTTTTTCTGAGATTAAATAAACTAAGCAAATAATAAAATTAAGCAAATAGTTAAACTAAGCAAAAGATATAAAGCAATAAAAAAATGTAAACAATCAAGAGAAATGAATTAAGGTTTTGGAATCCACCTTGTAAGTCATATCAGCATATAATTATGATCATTAATTTTTCCCAGCCACTGCATGATAATCTAGAAATCAATCTTGCTATCACGGAAAATATCATCATTAAAACTTATGTTTAAAAATATAAAGCATATTCTTCTTCGCTTATTAAGTATAAAACCAAATCATTAATTGTATTCGTAGCCAAACAAATCACAAGATATATCCAATTCTAAAAATCAAATCATAAATTGTATCCATTGACAGACAAATCACAAGCGATATCCAATTTTATAATCAAGAATTAATAAACCAAGCATTCAATTAATTAAGACAAATCCTAAATCATGAGAAAAATATGATTGAACTCATATCTAGAATCCTATATTAGTCAATCGATATGAAGTAAGAACAATTTAATCATTAAAGAACAACTATTGTGGGAAAAATCAAATAACATAAATATTACTGATAATCCTTAACAAGGTTTCATCCTCAACCCTAATTATAAATTAACTACTCATAGTAATTGAAAGAAAATATGAAAATAAAATACTAAACATTAAACTAGCAAAAATAATTAAAACTAACTGTCATGGAAGAGGTAGCCGCAGCTCTCTATACATTCAGCCCTTAGCCCTAGCACTAGCCTCCCTAAATTTTGCCCTAAAGAGCCTTTAAATAGGTAAAGGAATCCTATTACAAGTTGAATTTCCATTTGGAGAAAATCCCAGATTTTTAGGCTTCAATTAACTGACGATTTTGGCCCATTTAACTTCAGAATTCGGACTTTTGGTAAACTACAAAGTTGTAGCCTTTTAAGTTAAATTTCAAGCCCAACTTGAATCATCTCAATTGAACATCTGATCCGAAAGTTATGCCAAAAATACTGATTGATGTGCAGGCTGGAATCCTAATTCGAATTGGACTTGGATTTGGTGCAAATTTTCTTTGATTCCTTACTCCAATTAGACTTAAATTTGATTGGGTTGGTCTTCTCTTGAATTCATGCCTAGCTGGATGTAAGTTGGCTTGATTCAATTGGCCTAGCCCCACTTTACGTGTAAAGTCCTTGTTACCTACAACACAAAGATATTATATAATCAGTCACAAAATAACATAAAAGTAAGGCTAAATATGTAGATATATGAGTACTTTATTGTATATATTTCATGCACATCACTAGCCACATACCAATTGCGTTGCAAAGATCATTGAAACTTCAACTAATAAAACCCATTAGCCATTTGCACCAATTATAGAACACCAATATGAACTTTATAGAGGGCATGAAGAAAACAAAATATGGTAATTAGGTCATAAGCTTGTGTGAACAAACCCTTCTCAATGAACAAACTCAACTTATTTTTGATTATCAGCCTCGAACTTGATGGATGTCGCAACGGTGATAATGGTGGCACAAAGAACTTCAACCCCAAATCTTCTCTCTCTCTCCTAGGTTTTTCTTCTTTCCACTAGTTTTCATGATTGAATTTGGTTTTTAGAGTTCATGTGCATGTCATGTGACTATTCCGTTAGTATATTAACAGTAGAATAATAGATGTCTTTATTTCTCATGTGTGTAAAGTTCGAGTAAATTGACCAAAATAAAAGTCCAGGGGGTGTAATGACCACTACCCCAAAGTTCAGGAGGTCTCTTGGCATTTTCCCCTATTTCTATTATATTTATAAGGAAATAAAATATTTTATATCATATTAGTGTGTTACAAACATGCCATATATGTGTGTAGATATGAGAAAGAGATGTTATTTTTTGGATTTAAAATTTCTGTACATATTTTACTTGGTCCTTGGAATAAATTTATAATTTCTCCATTGGGTGGCGGGTATGCTTTCTATTTCTATATTTAGATTTAGTATATAAAATATAAAGGCTTTAATTTTCTTTATTAACTTCTTCTATTGTGCTGAATTTGGGAATAAAAAAATTATAACATATAAATTTTCACTTCCTAAGTGAATTCTATTGTATCTAAAAAAAAAAAAATTCTTTAGGTAATTTTTTATCAATACGTAGCAATTACAACTATGAAAGTTATGGTTTAAATCCTTAAATTCCCTAACGACCAATTTTAAACAATTGATTCAAATATTGATTGGTTAATTAATCGAATCACAATATTTATGTATAAGCACATTCAACAATATAAGACAAATCATAAAAACATGCACATAAAGACAAATATATGTTCATAGAGTGAAAACCCTATAAAGGAAAAATACTAGACATGACAAAACGGGTCAGAATTTTCTTACCCGATCCGAAAAATACCTGATTTGAACCCAATTTTTTTTACCCGAAGCAAAAACGGGTTAACCCGTGACCCGACCCGTATTTTTGTGGGTCAACCCAACCCGACCTGCGACTCGAACCATTTTTTAAACTTTTTATTTTTGGTAAAAAAATAATAAAATTAAGACAATATTGGTTTAATTGTTTGTTGTGAGCTTTAAGGAAACAATTGATACATTTACAAAACTGCATGCAAATTAATTGAAAGATAAATGGTTGAGCATTCTGTAATGAGTAAAGATTTTTAGATATCAAATAGCAAAGTACATGCCAAGATAATCTTGTTACAGTACAGTTAAAAAAATAGATTTAAAATTGTAGACATGTGTGAGAAACATTCATAAGTGTGAAAATAATGAAGCCAAAGTATCAAATTAACACAAATTATGAATGCTTAGACCTATTTTTTAACAATTTATGTCCAAAATAAACGGCTTTTCAAAATAAATTATGATATTTCCTAGAGTGTGTGTTGCTTAACAATGATATGATATTCATAAAATGAACAATATATAAATAAGTAAACAATCAAACTTTAATGTATATCTCAAATTGAAATAGAGTGCCAACCACAATTAACAATAAATTATAAAATTAATTTTCAAGATTGTAAATTTTGATAGGCTACAAACTGAATGACCCATTGTGATAGAAATTAATTAATTAATTAATTAGCCAAGTTATTAATTAATTAATTTACCATGTAAACGCGTGGTAGCACAGACAAATCACCAATAAACTAAAATTGCAGCGGAAAATAAAAGACACGGTGATTTGTTTACGAATGGGGAAAAACCTAACGCAAAAACCTCACCGGGTGATTTTCAGGTCACCACTCCCGAAACTCCACTATTATCACAACAAGCAGTTACAAGCAAGGAATCCCAAGTACCTTACCAACCTACAGTTGAATCCTTACCCCAATACCCAATCGGACTTGTTCTGTAGTGACAGTTCCCTTTTCTGATGCACAGCTCCCAAGTACGTGACTAACGGTTGCGCGAATCCCAGTACGCGACTTCAAAACAAAAATCTGAAAAGATTGTTGGCTGCAAAGTTCTTTAGTTCATCTACACGATGAAGATCAGGAAGATGCTTGGTCACAAAACCCTACAATGCAAATACACAGCAACTTCTCCAAGAGAAAGAGATGAACTAGGTCAAGAACTTTATCTCCAGTCACAATTTGCTTGAATAGAGTTTGCTTAATGCTTGTGCAACTTGTGTACCGTTTGACGGCTCTTAAAACAATTTTTTTATATGTCTAGGGTTAGGAGAAAAAAAGGCTCATAGACAGATTCATGGATCCCAAGAAAATCAGAGTTGAAATCTGAAATTCTTAAACCTCGACAGATAGGAGGTGTTGAGCAGGTATCGACTAGCTGTCGAGCTTTAATGAATTTGCACTCCTTGCTTGATTTCTTGAACAGACTTGAAGGCTTCCACACTAGATCTTGAAACATGGTTTCTTGAAGTAGTTAAACACATCCTAAGTCTACCCAAATACAAATAAAGTGCGTTTTGTCAAAGGATAAGCCAATTACATAAAATCATGACATATGTTCTATAACATGAGAAACACATATGTCCTAACAATCTCCCCATTTGGCAATCCGTGACAAAATCACAACTAACAAATGAACATATAAGAGAAGTCATAAATCACTCAACTTATATTCACTTGTTGAATACAATAAAATCTATCATAACACAAACTCTTGAAAAACTTTGCAAGAATAGAGTTTATGGCAAGTAGACTTTGACAACCTATATTTCCGAAACACTTTAAACAAAACTCATCAAGGCATCTTTGTGTGAAACAGAAATAATAAATTGTATACAAATAATAAGAATCATGTGTATAAAGAGAAAAGAAACAACACATGAAAGGGTAGGTGAAAGAAAAACATACATCAACAATATATAAGAGAAAATAAATACAATGTATGTCTATAAATGGTAATAAGACCTCATGTATAAGAACAATGTATCTAAGAAAGAAAGAGAAGAAAAGATACATAATATCCTCACTACATCCCTCCAAAAAATAACAACACTCCCCCTGACACAATGATCCCTAAAACTAACTCTCTCCCTAAGAGTGACTACTCTCATATCCAAAACTACTCCCCCTTTTTGTCACGAGTGACAAAGGGTAGAGTGTTAAGTAGACATTTCATCGATAGAGTTAGCATCTCCATCATCGTCTGAAGCGTCATCGTCATCACCATCATCATCATCATCCTCAGCATCAGAATCAGAAGCAACTGGATGAGGTGGTGAAGGAGTAGGCTCAGGTGCAAAGCCGCCCATAGCCGCCTGCTATCGTGCAATACGACCGACACGAACATTCACATGATACAACTCCGTAGAGAGTGTATCCAGACAAGCATCCATGCACTGCAGCTGCGCCATGAGGTCTCCTAAAAACACATCACCGGAAGAGGAAGGAGCGGATGTAGATGGAGTAGACTGGGATGGTGCAGAACGAGAGGACGGCGCTGCTGAATTTGTCTGCCGCGACCGAAACTGGGCCTCGCTACATTTAACGGTAGCGTAATCTATGGCACACATGATGGAAAAATGGTCGGAAGAGGGAAAAGGAACGGAAAAATGGCGTAAAATCCTCGTGATAGCGGAAGGAAAGATGAGCTTATCACGAGACGCCGAATCTAAATGAACATCTATGATAGATAGAATGAAGTGAGATGGAAAATCTATAGTGAGATGCTTAAGAAGAGCAAAAATCGAGCACGAGGCTCTATGATGGAGTTATAGTGAGAAAGAGGATGTAAAACAAATGTCATCACCATGTTTATGAATTTAGGACCTTTAGCAAAAGATCGACATGGTGTAAAAATACACTCACCCCAAGCAGTAGGGCACTCACAAAAAGAAGCCATGAGCTCATCCCTAGACACTGTCCTCAGACGCTCACAGCTAGGATAGTCAGGAAACTCTATCCTAGGGACATGAAGCACATCCGTAACTAGCTGCAGTGTGACAGGGATGCGCATATCTCGAATGCGAGTGAAAAAGAAAGGTACTGAACGATTAATCCCGTGCATGTTGGAGTAAAACTCCTGGTTAAGCATGAGAGAACATGTGACCGGGATGTCACACAGTGACTCCCATCCCCTACTGTGAATGATAGAGGGAAGGTCAATGTCAGCAAAGTCTGACAAAATGACTTGGGGTTCCGAATAAATGCCTTATCTGGAGAAGTTCTCCGAAAATGCCTTAAAGGCATCATCATCACGGAACCGGACAGTAAAAGGAGAAGGATCAGTAGATGAAGAAGCACCGGAACGAAGAGGGTTCCAAGTAGGGTGGATTTATGTTTAGGTGCCATAGACACAGCTAACTTAAACAGATTTAGAGGGAGAAGAAGAGAAGAACAATCAGAAGAGTCCTAAACAGTTCAACTATATCAAATATATGAAAAGATAGTACGTATGCATGGGAAATGCATGAACATATGACATGCAAAACAAAAAGACATCATAGGCTCAGCCCAATCAAATCCTACTAGCACACAAGCATATTACACATGTCTAAATGCATGAAAATATCATTAAATGCAAATGGAATGCAATGTATGAGGTTTTAAACACATTTAAATGAAAACCCAACCCAAAATTTCATTAAACACTCATCAATTTTGAAAAACCCCCAAAATTTTCAAAAAAAAATCCCAAAACCTAGGTTTTAAAACATGAAATGCATGAATAAAGAGGGATTAGATGCTTACCAAGTGTAGAAAAACTTGAAAAATCTTGAAGAAACCTTGAGGAAGAGGTTGGGAGTGAAAAAAAGAGTGTTTGGGAGATGAACAGGCGCAGACAGATCGAGAGAGATCGAAGAAATGAGAGAGGGATTGCGATGGAAGTATATATAGACCCTTCAGTAATGCTCGACAGCTGAGGTATCGGGAGGTATCGAGGAAGCTATTGAGGTAGGTGTCGAGGAACATGTCGTCGACAGTTGAGGTATCGAGCAATAAAGAATCAGATTCAAGAACAGAAGCTCGATCGATTCACCAGGTGTCGAGAAGCTATCAAGGAAGCAAGAGCTTTCTCGATCGATCCACTAGGTATCGAGGAGGTGTCGAGCTAGCTTTTCAAAACAGTTTTTTGAGAGGAGAAAAATACAGATATGAATGCAATCCAACATACAACTCAATCAATGATCCGATCAACACAAAAATCTCTCAAAATAGTCTCTCAATCAAAAAAGATTTGAGCACAAGAATCTCCAAAACACACACACACACTAAACAAGTCTAACCAATTTTATATTTCAAAAATAAGTCAAGACAGTTTAGTGAGCATACATTAACACATGTAAAACTTGTGATGGTCAAATCACATTGTATCTGCACATGTATCAAGAATAGCAAAGAATATTGCATGTTGTGTGTGAAATACATCACAAGATTGCATAAGTTTATACATGTTATGACGATTTGAGATATAAGAGAATCGCTTTAACTCACACATAATCATAACTACTTGATGGGGACTATCACCTTCAAGGTACATCCTATAACTCCCACATCTCCTAGAATACAAGCTTGCAATCATATTTAAAAGCATTTTTAATCTTTTTGCTTTTGATTTTTCTTTGCATATTTTTCTTACAAGTATATCATACATGGGCTTATTAGAGAGAGAAAAGAAATACCCAATGATATTTGACATTCCAATTTTGCTATGCCTAAGCACACAAATGTCATTGACATCACACTTTTACTATGCCGAAACATACAAATGTCATGCATGATTGGCGGGCAACAGTGGTGAGATGGTTATTAATGTCTTTCTCTCAGAATTTTTTAGTCCTTCCCGTCAAAAAGAGTGATACGAGTGTTAAGAATAAGAGACCACTCAAACTTACTCATCACAAACAAGAGCCACAAAGCTCACTTGCTTAGTTGTGCATAGAGATGCTCATCTAAGCTACAGATGATACAAAATTTAGAAAATTTTGCTTCAATGGCCATCAAAGGTACACAAGTACCAATGTACACAAAATACACACAGTTTTTGTATTTTTTTGATTCTTTAATTTTTATATCAAAAACAAAATAAACAAAACAAACTGAAAATAAACAAACAAAAACATGTTAATCAAAACAAAGCATAAAACTAGACTGACTCAAAAATAAAAGCAAAACACACAAGTAATGCAACAAACAAAAATAAGAAGATAGAAGAAGGTGATAAAATCACTTAGAGTCCTTTTTCTTCCACACCTTGGAAGAACTTTTCCTTTCATTAAACCCTTGAACCAGTGGAGAGGGGGAAGAATTGAAACCGTTCAAGTTCGAAAGGAACATGAAGGCCTTGAGAAGATCACTAAGAGGAGCGAGAGATGATTGAAGCTGATTTTGGCTTCCAGATGCTATCATACTGTTGCTCTGTTGAGTAGCTAACCACTTATAGCAATTTGGTCGAGTATGACCGGCAGCGCCACCATGATGACAGAGATGCTACTTCTTTTGTTTAGGCTTTTAAGAGTTAGCCTTCTTAGCCTTAGGATTTTTAGCATCTTTCTTATCTAGTTTAGGGGGTGCTCCTAAGATAGATTTATCCTGTCTAAGTTCTCACTAGCTTGACTAATTTTAACATTAATGTTCTCAATTTCAGTATTTCTAGCAAGAGGAACAAAAACAGTAGTACTAGTAGAAGCAGTATTAGAGGAAGAAATACCATACCCTAAACCTGTTCGATCTGAAGCAAATTTTTAAATGCTGAGCATCTCGTCTAGCTTAGCGCTTGAAGTCCTCTCCAGTTGAGCTCTGACTTGAAACAGCTCCGCCTCAAGCTTTTTTGGCTTCTCAGCTAAGAAATTGTTCTCAAACCTCAGTGCTCCAATCGTTTGATTAGCCTTATCAAACATAGTGGATAATTCCTCACGGTCAAGTTCCACATCACTGAGTTTCTTGGTGGCCAGCCTATAAAGTTTCTCATGTTTTTCAGAAACTTTGTACAATTTCTCATAGGTTGTATGGATGTCATCTTGATCATCCATCTTCTCAAATTTGGACTCCACCAATTCTTTTTCTTTGTCCACATCTTCAACTATCCCATCAGTAGGATTGATAGTGGCAGTGAAGGCATTCAAGATTCTGTTATCCTCATTGTCGGAATCTTCCTTAGGCTCAGTGTCACTCAAGGTAGCAGCAAGTGCCTTACTCTTCCCAATGCTCTTGAAATACGTAGGACACTCACGTTTCATGTGCCCGAAACCTTGACATCCAAAACACTTAGGTCCTGCGGGAACAGTGTACTGACCACCTTCCTTAGCATCCTTCTTCCCTTTGTCTTGCCCTTTAAATTGAGAAGAACTGGATTGCTTGCGATCCTTGTCGAAGTTCCTCCCGTTGGCTTTCTTCATAAACTTCTTGAACTGCCTTGTAATGTAGGACTTCATCTTGGAATCTTTATCATCGAAAGACTCATCTGTGTCACTGCTCTTTGCCTTCAAGGCCATGCTCTTGCCCTTTCCCAACTTTCCAATCCTTGATAACCCTAGCTCGTAAGTCTGCAGATTACTAACCAACTCTGTTAGAGGAATTTTGTCAATATCCTTTGATTCTTCTATCGCCATAATCTTGGCATGGAATCTCTCGGGTAGATATCTGAGCGCTTTCCTTACAATCTTGGGTTCAGGAATGGTTTCCCCAAGATTGAAGGCTGAGTTTACTATGTCCTTGAGCTTGGTATAGAACTCATCAAACGACTCATCCTCCTCCATCTTTATTTTTTCAAAGCTTGTAGTAAGCCTTTGAAGCTTTGAATCCTTGACAGCCTTTGTACCCTCATAGGTTGTCTGGAGGATGGTCCATGCTTCCTATGCAATTTCTGTGGAGGATATATTTTTAAACTCCTCATTAGTGACTGCACTGAATAATGCATTCAATGCTCTGCTGTTGAAGTTAGCCGCCTTGATCTTTGCTTCATCCCAATCGGCTGGCGCTTCCTTTGGCTTGGTCCAGCCAATCTCTACAGCTTACCACACATTTTCATCTAAAGACTGCAAAAAAGCTCTCATGCGTACTTTCCAGTATGCATAGTTAGTACTATCAAATAAATGAGGTATAATTAGTGACTTTCCTCTATCCATGACAATAGGAGTCAATGGATCAACACAGCAAAGATTAAACCCTAATCAGAGTGTGCCAACTCTGATACCACTTGATAGGCCACAAACTGAATGACCCATTGTGATATGAATTAATTAATTAATTAGCCAAGTTATTAATTAATCAATTTATCATGTAAACGTGTGGTAGCACAAATAAATCACCAATAAACTAAAATTGCAGCAGAAAATAAAAGACACGGTGATTTGTTTACGAATGGGGAAAAACCTAACGGCAAAAACCCCACCGGATGATTTTCAAGTCACCACTCCTGAAACTCCATTATTATCACAACAAGCAGTTACAAGCAAGGAATCCCAAGTACCTTACCAACTTACAATTGAACCCTTACCTCAATACCCAATTGGACTTGTTCTGTAGTGACAGTTCCCTTTTCTAATGCACGGCTCCCAAGTACGTGACTAACGGTTGCATAGATCCCAGTACGCGACTTCAAAACACCAATCTGAAAAGATTGTTGGCTGCAAAATTCTTCAGTTCATCCACACAGTGAAGATCAAGAAGATGCTTGGTCACAAAACCCTACGGTGCAAATACACAGCAACTTCTCCAAGAGAAAGAGATGAACTAGGTCAAGAACTTTGTCTCCGATCACAATTTGCTTGAACAGAATTTGCTCAATGCTTGTACAACTTGTGTACCGTTTAACGGCTCTTAAAACAATCTTTTTATATGTCTAGGGTTAGGAGAAAAGAAGGCCCATAGACAAATTCACGGATCCCAAGAAAATCAGAGTTGAAATCTGAAATTCTTAAACCTCGACAGATAGGAGGTGTCGAGCAGGTATCGACCAACTGTCGAGCTTTAAAGAATTTGCACTCCTTGCTTGATTTCTTGAACAGACTTGAAGGCTTCCACACTAGATCTTGAAACGTGATTTCTTGAAGTAGTTAAACACATCCTAAGTCTACCAAAATACAAGTAAAGTGCGTTTTGTCAAAGGATAAGCCAATTACATAAAATCATGACATATGTTCTATAACATGAGAAACACATATGTCCTAACAAATTTCTCATATGTTTTTATTCTTTGTCAAATGAATTATCCAATAAGTCATTTGTAATTTTTTTTTTTTAAATATTTTGGGATGTTGATATTGTGTAGAAATAAAACTTGTGTATTTGTTTTACTTATGTTTGTGTTATTTTGTTTTAGATAGCAATTTTAGGATTTGTATAATTTTAAAATTATTGAATAAGTATTAATAAGTGTAGTTTATTCTTGATATAAGTGGTGAATTCAAAGTAATACATTTTACATTAAATAATTTGTTGCATGATTTTCCAAATGGCAAATACATGTTTTCATTATTAAAAAAAAAAAAAAAAAATTCATGTGAAAAATACAGGTCAACCCGACCAGACCTGCAACCCGATTGACCCGAACCCCTTTTTAACCCGCTTAAAATGACTTGTTTTTGACCTGCAACCCGTTTGACCCGCAACCTAATTGACCCGACCCGAACCTAACTCGACTTGCCTGTTTTGCCATGTCCAAAAAATACTCTGAGGACAATCCCAATTAACAATTAAACTGTAGAAGATGATTGTGGTACATCTTAATAAGAAAAACATAGAGAAGTACGAATATACCTTCCTCAATATAGAAAACGTAAGAAACTATTATTAAATGACATAAGTATAAGTTCCTCTAACTAAGATTCTTCCAAGTGAAGTTAAATATTAAGGTAAATTGCAAACTATACCAATAAAGTTTGGGAGTGTTTAAATTTTACACTCTAAAGTTTGAGAATTTGAATTTTATCTTCTAAAGTTCCATTTTGTTTGCATTGGCAGCCCCCATCCATATTTTCCATTAAATGTCACATAAGCTCATGTCTATTGAATGACCTAAACACGTATGACAAGCTTATGTGGCACTTAATAAAAAATATAAATAAAAGTGTTGCTAATGCAAACTAAATAGAAGTTCAGAGAGTAAAATCTAAATTCTGAAACTTTGAGCGTAAAATTCAAATACTCTCAAACTTTATGAGTGTAATTTGTAATCTAACCCTACTAAGTTAGTAACAATTTTACTATGCGAGAATGTTAACGACTAGTTATAAAAGGCATGACAATATAGCTTCTTCAATGATATAGAAATTGGATTATAAAAAATAAAAATAAAATTAAAAAAAGATGCTAATAATAATGTAATAATATACCTTCCTCAATATAGAAAACGCATGAAAATATTATTTTTTGGCAAAGTATAAAGACTAAAGACTTGATTCTTTTCTTGTCTTAGTAGGCTTGGACCAGTCTTTAATTTTTTTATATTATTTTTTATTAACTAAAGACAGATCCAAAGAGAAAAGGAGCGACTCTAGTGGACCAGTAGTCCAAGCCTTTAATGTTTTATTAACTAAAGACTGATCCAAAGAAAAAAAGAAAAAGAAAAAAGAGTGACTTTAATGAAGACTGATCCAAAGAAAAAAAGAAAATGAAAAAAGAGTGACTTTAATAAAAAAATTAAAACATTAAAGGCTTGGACTACTGGTCCACTAGAGTAAGGTTTTAAAAATCGAACTGGACATCAAACCGTTTTTTTTTAATTTTCGGTTCAATCCTAGTTTTTTCCCGGTTGTTGACCGGTTTTGGGGGTTTTAACCGGACCGGACTAGCTCCTAGTTCTTGGTCGGACCGGCTGGTCCGGTCCAGTTTTTAAAACTATGTAAATAAGTCAGTGAACTGTGGTCAAATTGCCTGGTTGTAAAAACCGTAAACAATTTTTACGGTTCAAATCAAAGTTTTAAAAAGCAAAAAAGAACCTTGGTAATTAATGACAGTAGCACCTTATTATTGCCATTATTAAGAAAACCCCAAAAGGCAAAAGAAGGATCAATTGATTCAAAGAACCAAAATTAATATTTGTTATAATTAATTTTTAGTTTTGTTGATATTTGTGTACCACAGTAGCTTTTGACTTCATCAACTTTTCCTTTTTTTAATATTTTAGTAATATTTTATGTTAGATTTAAATTTGATACGGGTGATTTATTATTTGTTTACTTCAATAGTATTTTTGATAAATCAATTATTTTTCTATGAGGGAATAATTATTGGTTTATATTATAGCAGTAATGCGATGCATATTTATACAAGATGTACAATATTTTAAATATTTGTATAAAAATATATAATATTATATATATTTATTTAGTTTATAATGTAATTTTACATGAATATTACAATGTAAACTAATAATTTTCTTTGATAATTAGTAAATTAACTATGATATTGTTATATATTTTGTTTATTATGTTTGCATAGCATTTCAAATTTTTATTTATCTTATGAAAGTTATGATATAAAAATACATTTGAAAGATAGAATTCTATATTTATTTGGACTATTTTAGACATTTTTTCAATTTTTACTAATTTAATATATTTATTTATATTTTAAATAATTATAAATTTAATTATGAAATCATTACGGTTTGATTTCGGTTCGACCTCAGTCCAGCCTCAAAAACCTTGAACTTCTTTTACAAATACTATCATGCAATAGTTTTTATTTTTATTTTTTTTGAAAAGTTAGATTGTGTGAAACTATCATAAAATATCCTAATGGAGGAATCTAATTTTATACCATCGTTGTAAGACATTCTAGTTTAGGGGAAAAAAAATAAAAACCAGAATTGGTAAATTGGTAGTGTTGCAAAAAGCTGAATTACCGAATAATAGTCAGTTGTTCTCTGATATTCAGGTTTAGTGCAGAATTCCATAGTTAGGGATCATTCAGATGTGTCAGTTTATGGAAGAAACTTATTAGTAGACTAAACTGCAATCGGCTATTTGATATTGTGCTACTTAGACTCTCTTTATGCTACTTTAATCTATATATTGTGTTGATCCAGGTTTAAGGATCAGAGTTCTGGGCAGAATTATGACTTTGAACATGGACTATATCCAAGAAACTTTAGAACAGGAATTGGCAGAGTTTTGGAGAGACTTCGGGAAGGATTTGAGAGGGGTTTCGAGAAGATTAAAAGCTTCAAAAAATTGAAAAGCATCCCTTATGCAGGTGATCAGCCAAAAAAAGAGGCAGGTCCTCCTCCTAAGAAGACAATTCTTGATCCTCAGGGTCAATTTCTTCAAAATTGGAACAAAGTATTTGTGGTCTCTTGTGTGATATCTGTGGCCTTGGACCCTTTGTTCTTTTACATCCCAATGATCCGTGAGGACAACATGGGCGAGAACGACGAATACAAATGCCTTGGTGCAGACAAAAGACTAGCTAAAATTGCTTGTGTTCTTCGATCACTCTTTGATGCCTTTTATGTAATTCATATAATCTTTCAGTTGCGTACTGGATTTATTGCCCCTTCTTCTCAAGTCTTCCGAAGGGGTGAGACGATTACTGATCCAGTGGCTATGGCAAAAAGATACTTATCCACATACTTCCTCATTGACATTCTGTCAATTCTTCCATTGCCACAGGTATGCAGGACATTCAATCAATTTGAAGCATCACAATCTTATTTAGTGCATTTTGATGTAGCTTTTTACTGAAAGCTTATTGGTTGAAAAATAGTTAAAGTATAGTTACATACACCTTAAAAAAATAATAATAATAAATAAAATAAAAATAAAAAGTGAGGCTTGCAAATAAACTATAAAGCGACAGGAGAAAGCTCATCAAGCAGACACAAGTCTTTGTGTGTTCATAACAACATTCAGTTCTGTAGTCATAGGTTTAATAGTAATTGACTTGCTTCCCTAATTGTACCTTAGCAATTGTTGTATTAGTTCGTTTGGCTTCCATTTTTGCTGCTGTTAAACCAGTTAGGGAAATAATGGAAACAAGTCTCTCAGGGGAAATTTATCATATGATGAGTACCACAAATCTTAAGGTTATATTTCACAGGCCCCAACATATATTTGATTATTATTTTTAATTTTAATTTTCTGATAATTTGATAGCAGAGGAAAGAAGGATTTGAACCGTGAACGTCTTCAATGGAAATACCAAGAAGTGTTTGTTGAGCTCTTAGCAATATTTGACATTTATTAGTTCAAAATGATACTTTTGACACACATGGACACATAATGCATCTATCAAATTATATGTAAAAGAATTGGGTGTGCAAGGGAATGTCAGTTTTACAGTTAATGGATGTGTTCTGCTTTTCAGGTGGTATCTCTTGTTATCATTCCCAAAATTAAAAGCCAAGCTCCATTAATCGTGAAGCAAAGGTTGAAGTTCGTAATATTCTCACAATATGTGCCTAGACTTAGTCGGCTCTATCCACTATACATGGAAATAAAAAGAACCTCAGCGATACTGACTCAGACAGCATGGGCTGGAGCTGCCTATAATCTTTTTCTCTATATGCTAGCCAGTCACGTAAGTTGACTTTGGTGGGGGATTTTAATTTCTTAACATTAATTACTTGCAAGATTTTATGATCACAAATATATTTGAAAAATTAAGCAGGTTGCTGGAGCTTTTTGGTACTTGTTTGCCATTGAACGAGAGGGTACATGCTGGCAAGAGCACTGTAAAAGTTCTAATCATTGTGAATGTGCAGATTTTTACTGTGTTGAAGGCCACCGTAAAAACTTTACGAGTCTACAACGGACTTCAACTTTGGAATGTTTACTGATGCTCTCAAGTCCGGAATGGTACTAAATTCAAAAAAATTTAGAGTGAAATCAAACACACATATATGATTTAATTGTTACAATAAGTGACCCTAATAATAGGCCGCTTTCTAGCCTATTTTTATATGTTTATTTTGATAAAAGAGACCACAACAATACCAATTGAACTACAAATTTTTTTGCAATATTTAGTTTTTTTTTAACTTTTTTTTCTTCATGAAAAGGTGTCCACTCCCTTAACTCAATTGCATTGCCTCAAATATTATTTCAAATGTCATCTGCATAGGTTTTAATTTACAAGAGTGAATATTTTCCTATTAAAATTTGGTTACCTAAGTTCCTATATATTAATCAAGGCTTGTCAACTTATAACATGATATAACACATTGCATTTCATTTTTTCTTAGCTCTGCTGGCCAAAACCTTCAAACAAGCACTTTTATTGGGGAGATAGTATTTGCTGTCGGAATATCCACCTTTGTGTTGGTTTTATTCTCATTACTTATTGGCAATATGCAGGTAACTCTCTGATTCTTATTAGTTCTCTTTCTAACCTAATGTCTTAGCACTTTGATATCATTGGATATTATGTAAATAGCTGTTTAAGTCAGTTTAACTTTTTGTTTTGTTTTTATTGTTTTTTCTTATTTGATGTTGAAATTTTAGTTTTATGCCAGTAAAAAATAATAATAATAATATATATATATATATAAAAGTTGAAACGTAATATTTATTATTGTTATGCTCCTTTTGAGCCACATTAATAGCCACATCATCTACCTATTTCCAACCATTTCTCTTTTTATTTTCACTCTTCTTCTTCTTATTAATTTTGTACCTTCTTGTTACACTTTCTCCAACCTTCCCTCCTTTTACCTTTTCATTTCTCCACTACTCTCAAATTTAATATCACTCTTCTTCTATCCTTTCATCTTTCTTTTATTTTAACTCTACTTATCTCCATCCTATCACTAAATTTGTTATTCTCTCTCCCATTCTACATTTATTTTCCCACTCAAAATTTGTTATTCTCTCTCCCATTACTATAAATTTGTATCTCTACTTTAGGTTGATGAATTTATGTATTTTTTAGAAATCTATGTTGGGTTAAGTGCAATTTGTTTTTTTTTTTTTTAAGTTATTATATATATTTTTTCTTTTCTTTGATTATTAAATGTTATCCTATTGCATAAAGATATTGTATAATAATATAATGTTATTCTATTATATAATATGACTTGGATAATTTGGTGTTTGAGTCATGACTATATATTTTATTTTGACTCTCTCTCTCTCTCTCTCTTATTATTTCTTGCAATCTACTTTAGGTTGATGAATATTCAATGATTAATCATTGTATTTATATATGTAACATTACTTTGAGTAAATACGATTTGGTGGTGTATTTTTTTGAGTTTTTCATCACAAGTCTTCTCTTCTCCTCTTATAGCTTTTGTTTCATTTTTGCTTAACATAATACTTAGTTACTTTGGAAGTGAGAATTTGAATTTATATTAAAATACAATATTTGCTATATATTTGAATGTGCCTATCAACTATTTGAGTAGTATCAAGTGTTTTTTCTTTGTTTTTTGTTTTTTGTTTTTTTTTTTTTTTACAAGCTTTTATTATCAAGATACATTTGAAACTTAAACTTTCAAATAGTTTAGTTGTACACAAAAAAAATAGGAAAATATAATGCACCATAACATGACATAAAAAATATGGACCACCTAAAAAATGAATAATATCAATAAAAAAAGTCCAAATAATAAAATGACGATGATATATTTTTTGAGATAGATAAAAGAAAAATGATCTTAGAAAGTTTTTAAATTTTTGGAAAAAAAATTAATATTATACTATAATTACAAAATAATTATCTATTCTCACATATTACGTAAGTCTAAGACTGATAATAATAATAATAAATAAGTTTGCATGAGTGTTTAATGCTTTGAAGTCCCCCTCTCCTTTGCCTGGCATTGGACTTCTCCGACTGCTGCTATTTGGGCACGACATTATTCAAAAATTCAAAAACTGGATTTCCATATCTACTCTTTGCCTGATATGATATGTCCGTGTTTTAGCTTTTATGTACCCCTGGCACGCACAGTAATTATTGAGTATTCCTGGAGTACTATAAATGCATGCTCTTACCTCTCACATGAATTGAAGGTCTCACCACACACACAGTCAAAATCAATTGCTAATACTATAATTTGTTGTTGTAGAGCTGTGAAAGTCATCCTTACCATTGCTATCTCCTTCTCATTCCCTTTTAGCGAAAGCCATATACCTGTGATATCAAGAAAACATGCATATTTATTCATCCAATAAACATGCATAATTATTGTACTAATTTCTCTGTGGTGTATTTATTCTTAAAGATCTGCTATTCTATTTTAGCTTCAATAGAAACATGATGTTGGTCAGTTCTCACTTATTTCTATTTGGTTTTATGACTTATGAGTAGAAACCTTTCCACAAATAGTCCTAGGATTTGATTAACTAAAAGTGCTATATTATGAATGTTATAGAGATATCTGCAGTCCACAACAATGAGAGTAGAAGAAATGAGAGTGAAAAGGAATGATGCGGAACAGTGGATGTCCCACCGCATGTCCCACCGCATGCTCCCTGAGGAATTAAGGGCAACTAACCAGAGGTGTTGAAGAAGAGAATCTACTTCAAAGCCTTCCTAAGGACCTTAGAAGGGACATAACACGCCATCTTTGCTTATATCTTCTCAAGAGTGTGAGAATGTTTCTTTGATTTCTTTTTTCCCATACATCTTTTTGTCCAACTTCTAGCTATTGTGTTCATCAAGTAAATTTTATCTTTTAGGTGCCGATGTTTAAAAAAATGGATAGTCAACTGTTTGATGCACTTTGTGATCGTCTCAAACCAGTTCTTCACACAGAGAAGAGCTGCATTATCCTTGAGGGGGATCCAGTGGATGAGATGCTCTTTATCATGCGAGGAATCCTGGCCACTATGACTGGAAAAACAGGCAACGCTGGTGATCTGAAGGCCGGTGACTTTTGTGGAGAAGAGCTTTTTGCGTGGGCCTTGAATCCCCGCTCCTCTACCAGTTTCCCCATTTCAACAAGAACAATAATAGCTCAAACAGAGGTTGAAGCCTTTGCTCTAAGGGCTGCTGATTTGAAGTTTGTGGCCTCTCAGTTTTGGCGTCTTCATAGCAAGCAGTTCCGGCATATTTTCAGGCAAGTCTTTAAGCTAAGCTTATCAACATTTTGGATGATTATTGTCAGCATTCTCCAAATAAAGTGAGGCTATACAAACAAAAAATTGTTCAGAAATTGAACAAAAAGATGAGGTCCTCAATTCTTCATTTAATTTTAAATCAAAATACCATGGTTATCCCATCAAAATCTACAATGCCCCTGTCGCATTGGATTTCTAAACAAAATTATATATATATATATATATATATGATAGCTTTTCCTTCGTCTGTGATACTCTTTCATTGTTAGAATTAAATATTCATAGTGACTTTGAAGAAAAATTACATTAGAACTCTGCTTACCTTCATTTTTCCAAGTAGAATGATCCCCATGTGTAATTGTGCATTGATGACTTTCAGGTTCTACTCCTTACAATGGAAGATGTGGGCAGCCTGTCGCATCCAAGCAGTTTGGCGCGGGTACTATGAGAGAAAGGTTTATAAGTCTTTGCATGAAGCGGAAGACGGATTGCAAGATGCTGTGACAGACGAAGCAGCGACCTCAAAGGTTGAATACAATGATGAACGCAAAGCACCAAAAAGGTTGCTACTACTGCCACAGAAGCCTAATGAATTTGATTTCAATGGTGAAGATTATTAGAGTATGGTGTTCCAAGTGATTATTATGTAATTTTTGTTTTAACAAACAAGGTTCACGTGCAAGAGGTTTCTGTTTATAGCATGTGTAACATGTGCTAAGTAAACTTCAGACTTCATAATTTACAACTATTGTTTCACTGTGTGTCATTGAGAAGCTTCAAACACATACATGAGGAATGTCTAGTGATATGCTTTTCTCAATTAATTCCCTCTTCAACCAAAGAACACCTTAGAGTGAAGCATGTAACAGGGATGACTTTTTCACACCACTAGATGCCTCCTATTCAATAAAACACTATTGGGGTTGTAAGCCAGTTAGTTTGCACAAGATTTCACCATTTCAAGTCCATGCAGGTTATCCTTTTTTTTTGTTTGTTTTTTGGGTCATTTTACCCACTTTCGGAGGATACTAATAAATTACCAGTGTGATGTGCGATACATGGATACTATCGTAATGTTTTATATAAAATGGTTTTGAAAAATGTTGTATATGTATTATAACATAATTGTTATAGAGCTTTATTAGTAATGAGTTTATCATAAAAAATAACAATTATAAATTATACACATATTCAATTGGAAAAAAAAAAAAAAAAAACCTTAAGAGGAGTACTGTAGAACAAAAGATGATATAGAATGTGTTTTTTTTTTTTTTTTTTTTTTTTTTTTTTTTTTTTTTTTTTCACCTTAATTCTTAAACAAAATACATGTACCAAACACCACAGTCAATCACATTATTTACAAAACCCATAAATATATAACGTCCGACCTTAACATCAAAATTGTAATTGCAATTGTCACTCAATATAAAATGCAAGCTCTCCTTCCTTGGTTGTAGCCAACTAATAGGGTTAGGATTAGATGAGACAACAATATGTTAGAGTTAGGTAAGTGTCGTCAAAAGATTGAAGGTAAATGACATCATTTTTTGTCTATATATATTTGATATGGGATGACATGAAAGGCTATAGGTAGGTATATATAAAGAGGTAGAAGTGCAAAAAATGAAAATAGTGAATTAAAATGCATATAGTTTTGTATGTATGTGCAAGGAATGAAAAGTCTTGAAACATTGAACAAAATGATACAAATAATATTTATTTTATAATTAGAAAAGTCTTGAAATGTGGAACCAAATAAAACAAAAAGTTAATATTTAATTTGTTATTATCTCTAATGTAATAATTAAGAATATTTCAGTTCTCTTTACATAGAATGCACCACTTTGTAAAACCTTATACTTTCTCACATGAGGCCTTTACTTTTATATAGATATTGATGTTTGAAGAGATGGGTTCAACTTAATAGACCCAATATTATGCATGGCCGGATTTCAATAGTAAAAATTTATTCAACTCATATGAGGCGTAAATATATATATATATATATATATATATATATATATATATATATATATATATATATATATATATATATTTGAAATTTTAATATTATCATTTAATTTATAATAATAATAATAAATTCTAAATTTTAAAAATAAAATCAACTAAAATTAAATTGTAAAAAGAATTTTATATAAAGAAGAAGGAAATACAGATAAATAAAATTTGGGAAAGCCCTTCTATTGAATCCTTCAATTCTCTTTGATTTTTAAGTCAATGTGAGACATACATGGCATTTATTTGATTTTTAAGTACCGTATTTCTTACATTTAAATATAAATTATATGAAAATAGAGGATTTAATGGGAATGGATCTTATCCCCTAAAATTTCACCTAACTAAAACAAAATTTTCAAAAACAAAATAACTGAGCAAAATTTTATGTCACATTCCTCCACTTTCTCACCAATCAAACAACTCAGATTTATCAATAAAAGATAAAAAAAAATATTTTAAAAATTATTGCCCTTCGATGACCTGCCAAAGCATTCCCCTCTTAACAAACTCTGCTAGCCCACTCACTCCCACGCCCTTAGTGCTACCCTTATGGTCCGTTTAGATTGAGGGGGAGGGAGGGGGAGTAGAGTAGAGTAGAGTAAATTTAGTACAAAATTAGCTTATTTTTAACCTACACTACTCTACTCCCCTCCACTCCCCCTCCTTCTCCCTCCATCCAAACAGGCCATTAAATACAAAATTCTCCTGATTTATTACCACAAATACCCACCATCAAATACAAAATTCTATTCTCTTGATTCAGTACTATAGGTAGAGAGAAAATCCTCTCTAGCCTCTTTCATTTCTCTCCCTCTACAAAGTCCACGCCGATTGGGCTGACTTCATCGTCCTCGCCACCGGTAGGTCCACCTGGCACGTCAAGAACAACGCTCAAGCCCTTATCTACAAGGCAGGTTCATCCTCTCTACTCGCTTTTTATTTTTTTCTATTGGGTTAAAACCCTACTTTTCTGTTTGGTTGCCGAGAAAAACAAAATATGATTTTTAAATTTCAGTTAAAGGAAAGTACTTCATTTCTCTTAATACGTTGAATTTCTTGTGTGTTTGATTAATTAAAGATTGAATTCCTTATCCTCTGTTTGGTTGCAATAAGGGATATCATCTATATACCAAAATCTACTATAGCAATTTAGCTGGTATTGTAGGCAATTAGAAGGAATAATCTTTGTGGTTATTCCTATCAAAAAAAAATTCTTTGTTGTTATTGCTATTCTGCTATAGCAATTTAACCTACTATCGTGAGCTATCAAAAGATATAATTTACATGCAGCTTAAGTGGGTTTTTTTTTTTTTTAAACTAGGAATTTCTGGGATATGGTTTATGAATTATGGATTTTAACCAAATTTCTTAGACATTTATATGCCATGATATGGTTTATAAAGTTGCCAGCTCTTTATGAAGCTTGAATTCTGGATTTTCATAATAATCTATATATTACTAAAAGCTGAAGCATAGCATTTAATGTTGCTACACTCTCATTAAACCACGTCAGCAATCATGTCATTTCCCTTCTTTTTCCTAAATTTTTCCCATAATTAAAAATAATTTTTCTAAATATTTCTCATAATTTTAAAATACTATTAAAAAGAAATGATTTCCAACTATGCACCATAAAGCCCAATCTTACGTTAATGTTGTTAATGATGTCTTTAATGCTAACCCCTCTGTCTCCCCTCCTCCTTTTGCTCTTCTTGTCTTTCACACTTTCTAAACTTCATAATTTCACATTTCTAACGCCAAACTCTCTCTCTTCCCTCCTTGGTCTCTTCATCTCCTCTGAATCACTTCTTCGTACCTATTCAATTGCCACTTTGCTAAAAAAATCACTCCTTCATACCTGTTCATCTCCTAGGTACGCATTATCTCTTCCTTTTGTAATTAACATTTTGCTATTCTTTCAACTAATTGAGCACTAATTCAGACCTTCTTCAAATCTGTCTCTTGATTAATGGTGATTCTTCCTATTCCCGATCAAGAGGTTTTTCAAAACGTTCAATTGTTGCTTATTGGAAGTAGAACACCTACTGCTTTATTTTTCTATATATATATATATATATATATTTGCAATCTCTTTGCCTCCATAGATAAAGAGCCTATCAGCCTAACCTATACCAATGCAGAATCCAAACCTTCCCACTAATAAGCGCCCACAAAATTATCATATTTAAAGCCATGGATATTTGTTGTGGGGTTCTCAGCCAAAAAAAAAAAAAAAAAAAAAACCCAAAACCTTTTATAATCAAAGCCCTTCAACCTCCAAACCAAAACATTGTCAACGTTAAAGAAGTGCTTGAAAAATCTGTAATTCAGTTCTCACAGGTTCAGATCACATATATATATATATATATATATATTATTTTGTGTACTTACAGCCATTGTTGAAGCTTCAACTGCCATGAGATGCTATCAAACCATGAGATTGTCTCTGTCTCTCTCGCTCTCGCTACATTTTCTCCATTTCTACAAGTCTTCTTTGCTTGACTGTCATGGTGAAGCTTTCGGCTGTTGCTGAAGATGGACTGGTTGTGCTTGACCCATTCGGCCACTTATTTCTTTTGTAAATTGCCTTGGTCTGTGTTTTTACTTAATTGGTTTTTTAATGGGCGGACAAACCAATGTCCGCCCCTCTTCATTTTTGTATTTTTTATTTAATTTCATAAGTGATTAATGGGGTTGGGCATAATAAAATAATATTGGGTAATTAAATGGGCTAGACATGATGTAAGATAATTTAAATAAAGACGTGCATAAAAAGTAGTAGAATATTAAACTCTAACAAAAAGTTTAAGTATATTAATTTCATATATATATATATATTTATATCCATTGATTGAGATACTCAATATTTATTTATGTTTGCTTTTGATTTAATATTACTTATTTGTCTAATGAAAGTTATGATATATATAAAATATATATATATATATATATATATATTTGAAATATAGATATTTATATTTATTTGAATTATTTTAGTCAATTTTTCTATTTTTACTAATTTAATTTATTTATTAAATAATTATTAAATTAATTATGATTTCATTATGGTTTGACCTCAATTCGACTCTAAAAACCTTAAATCTCTCCTTTTTACAGTTCTTTGAATGGTCCGGATTTCAAAATTATGTCTGTAAATGACAATGTCATAAATAATCTCTACTCACTTGGTGTCACAGATGCTATTTGATCCCTCAAGACATTGTCTTTGCTTGAATATATGTCATTGGTATAACAAATCGAAGAGCAAATTATGGAGAGAGATCACAACTTTTCTTTTATTTGTTTCTCATGAAAAAAGTATATGGGAAAATGGTTTTTTTTTTTCAAATTTGGTAGGCTGTGGTTGGTCATGATTATTGAGAGTTGGAGTTGTTTGGTTGTTGACGATAAATGCATGAATGTTTTTAGAAAATGGGTCATAAATGTTTTTAGGGTTTGACAAGTTAGTTGTCAATTGCAGCTTGTGTGTGTATTTAAAAAAAATAAAAAATTATTTCACACTTTGTTATTGAAACGGTTGTTACGTTGTAGGTATTGCATATATTCACAAATTGTAGGAGATAAGGTCCCGGATTTTATAGATTTAATTTTTAACTTATCCCAATAAAAAATTATGTATTTCTTTTAATAATTAAAGTACTGTACAAAGAACAAACAAAGGGCTTTTGATATTGTATGTATTTAAATTATAGGTAGGAAATTTTATCCAAACAAAAAAATATGTCTCAATAATGGCTTTGTGCAAAAAAAAAAAAAAAAAAAATGTAGCAAATATGCTATTGCAATCCTGCTTTGTTTTTGAGTAGCTGTTTGTTGATTTTATTTTGGCCATACAAGAAATGAACATTGCATTGAAGTGTGCATTGTCATTTGTTGTTGGACTAATATGTTTTTTGTATAAGGTTTTGTAATTCTATTTTAAAGATCAATGAACACTAGCCTTTTTAGATATTGAATATAGACTTCCAAAGATATGCTTGCTATTTTTATATTTGAAATTTCCAATGTTGTATGAAATCAGAACTTCTCTTTAAGGAGGTGAATGAAGTCAAGGAAAGACGAAATGTGGCCTTGAGCAAGAGAAGATTGTTGAACCATTCAAAAGGAATTGACAAGGATAAATATTTAATACTCACAAATAAGGATAAATACAATACTAATACTCTTTTTTTCCCGATGACAACTTATTCTTATCCCATGTATACCAAAATAACTTTATTTGCTTACCAACCTAAAATATCTTTATGAGTTTCTATTGTATATTTTTAGGGAGTCATTGGATATCAATTATATGAGTTTCTATTGTATTTTAGACTAAATACAAGTATATGGTGAATTAGGGAGAAATTTTATTAAACAGAGAAAATAGATACGAAATTTTGGCGTAGAAAAAAGTACTTGCCATATCTTCTCTGCTTTCTTATTTGCTTAAATTGACATTGTTGTTGGACATGCATATATTGGAGAATGTGGGTTGCAATTTGTTACTTTTGAATTTATTTTGCATCTTTTCATCTTTATCTTTTTGCATTGTTTATAAAATTCTACCAAAATAAAGAGAATTAGTGCAATACTTCTTACAGAAAAACAGAAGATTGAAGACCCCATTAAATTAAAAATATAAATTCTAATAATATATTAATATTATCTAATTAAAATGTTAAACAAAGAGAAAAAAAAAATTAAAGCTTACCTTCCCTGAAGCCCCAAAACTCATATTCTGTCTAGATATTACCTTGCTTTTAATCTCAGTTAAAGTGTAAGCCTATTTAATTTAATGGGTTTTGGTGGTGTAGAGCATGAATCAAGTATTTCATTAATTCATCCAACAATGTGAGAGTAATGATACAATACAATTAGAGATGGAGATTATTCCATTCAAATATTGTAGACAATCCAAATGACTCTAAAATTCAAGGGACAATCATATAAAAATTTAAGCAAATATCATGATGCAAAGATGATACCTGAGTCTCATCCAATTCCAAATGGATGTGGTTTCAACTCTATAAGTGAAGAACAAAATAATAAATTAAATTACATTTTAGTGAAGAATGGAAAGTGTAATTGGAGGTTTTAGGGGTTACGATAGGAATTTGAAATGGCAACAAACCTTAATGTATCACACCCTAAAAGTAATTACACATTTTGATTGGAGCACATTATGGAACATTTCTTGCACCATGGAATCCATACCAAAATGACATTTTTTTAGGAGCAATTTCAGGGGAAATTACACTTCTTTTTATTTCTATGAGTGATATAATTATGGTATTAGATAATAACCGGTCCATAATTATGGTATTAGACTTTTATTATACCTATTCTTTTTTAAATCAAGTTTTGGACTTGATTTTTTCAAGGGGGAAAAAAATGAGATCTATCACCTTACATAAATATTAATAGATTTTGAATTAAGATTGTGAGTTGCTTTCATTTGAGATCACACTTTTGGAATTTTTAGGCACCTAGGTTTGGTAGATCCAAATTTTGCTACTAAAGTTGAAAATCCTTTTTTTTTTTTTTTTTTCATTTGGAAAGGTTGGGGAGGGGGGCATTCATGTTGAGATGAATTTTCTTTGATATTTAGGTAGCTTGGATCTCAGTTGGATAATATTATTGTTTCAAGTATATTACAAAGTGTTGTATAATAGTGTGACAATCATGTAGTGCAAAATTAGGCAATATTGTAGCAGCTGGAGAAAATTTCCCAATACAGCCCTATAATTCCTTTTTTTTTTTTTTTTTTGCTACTAAAGTTTCCTGCGTTACACAGATGGTGTATTCCAAAGTCGTGACATGGATGATGTTACATATATATAGATATATTTTCTTTCTCATTACAATGTATATATATCTATATATCTATATATATATATATATATATATATATATATAGATATATATATATATTTTCTTTCTCATTACAATGTTGGTCCGTATATCCCAACATTCAATTTTCTCTTTTTATTAACTTCTTACTGTGAAGTAGTGCACAATTCTATAGTCATTGTTATATTTCTAAAAGAAAAAATATTTATAACTTCATCAATCAAATATTACAATTATGATGATAATAATGTTCATGTATAATTCTTAGTATATGATTATTGTCATGTTTTGTCACCAGTTCATTTTTTTCTAACGCATTAGTTTCTTAATATGTCTTTTCGTTTTTTTTAAAATAGCTGCAAGCGATTCAATCGGCTAACCAAAAGGAAAAATTTCTTCACCACATCAATCTAATTGGACTACTCCAAAATCCATTATTCCTTCGAAACGATGAAGAAAAACTCATTCATCAATGCTTTAGGGCTGAAAATAAACAAGCACTATTTTGGGTCGGAGCTCACAAATATTTTGTACAAGATCAAACTAAGGTAGGAAAACAAATCCTTCTTCAAGCAAACATAGAAGGAGACAAAAATGCAAAGTATGGACTCGCAATTGCGTTGTTATGCGAATCAAATGATGAAGGAATACAATTACTATTATTAATTCTAAACCAACCAGATAGAAAACAATTGCTGCAAAACTATCAACAAATCCTTCGACATACAATTTTTGAAACAAACATATTTCACATCCCAAAAAACCAAGCATGCAAGAAAAATGGAGTGGGTCATTGGGATCGTGAATGCCCTTACCCATATGGAAATGAAGAATTACATGTAACATGCAAAATGTGCTCAATTGACTTGGAAATGTACAGATTAGCCAACCGAGTTTGGTAGAAATTATGTTTCCAAAAAGCACAATACAATAAAATTCTCTCATCCTATTTATAATACTAATCTCTATATTTAAAGGAATAGATCATTTTTATTATTATTAATATTAATTTAAAAACACTTGAAACAACTTAATTACAGTCCTCTAAAGTTTTCACCTAGCATGACACTAACTTCGAATTTATAAAATTCTTTCTATCTAATTTTAAGTTAATTAAATTTTACTAACTTGGGAAGATGGATGATCAGCTCTTGACTGACTACAAGCCCAACTATAGTTGTATCCTTTTCACATATAATTCCAAGACAATACCTTCTATCATCATGAATCCTACAATATATTTTTTATACATATATAATGCAACGTAAGTAGTAATACATTCAAAAATATTTCAAATAATAACAAAATCATAAATAAAAAAATAACCACGCGCAACGCGCGGGTCCGCGACTAGTTTCATTAAAAATACTCCAAAAGTAAGACAAAGCTCTATGCAATAATTACCTATCAAAAAAAAAAAAAAAAAAAGAAAGCTCTATGCAATAATTACAATGACCATTGGCCACAAAAGAATGGAGGTGTGAATTAACTACATATAAACACCTTATTTCTAAGATAGGATAAAAGTCATCCCCAAAATCAGTTACAAAACAATTGTGCAAAATCTCCCTAGTGTGTGTCGCTTCAACACTAGGCTAGGAGTCTCATACACCTAAGGTCTATAATACCAAAAGTCCAGCCTCCAGAAAGTAGTTGCCTAACTACTACTACAAGCCATAACATCTGACTCAAAAGGTTGCTGCCTGCTCTGTAAAAATTCATAATTATACAATAGTGAGACAAAGCTCAGTAAGTAGCAATGTTTAATGTGTATAATGAGATGACAAATTTATAATGATGACTACTTTGGCATGCATGTCATAACTTACGGACTCACTCGAAGTCCAACAACAACACTTTCCATACAATAATACATTAATCGCATTCTAAATAATGGAGCATAAAAGTACTCAAAATAGTACATTGTGACATTACATTACTTACATGGTAAGCCAGAAGGATATCCACTAGATCCCCTAAAATAGAACCCAAATTCCAGATATATATATATATATATATATATATATATATATTAGTTATCCACACATGCTAATATGCCAAGTTACAAATGTCCTACAAACTCAAGTATGAAGCTATAGGCTACCATGTCACAGTGACTACAAGAACAAATCATAGGCTACTGGTTATTGGGTACCATGTCACACAGACTTAGGTTCCATCATATAAACCACAGTGTCAAAAAGATTCAAGTGCCATAAAATAATAAGATCCACCAAGTCATAAAGACTCAAGAACCATCATACCAAAACCACAAAGATCCAAGTATTTGGTTGGGTAATCATTGGGAAATCACAACTGCCATGACATGAGGTAAGGTGTCATAAAGAGCTGGCAACTTTATATAATCAAGCTTCATAGCACATTTTCGATGAATTTGCATAATTTCCAAAGAAATTCCTATCCAGTAGGATTTCACATCCACTTGTCAAATGACGCCTTCCAATTCATTAAATTATCTAATTATTTGTAATATCCATTATAAAGGAATCACATTAAAGCCAATCTCCTAGAATTAATAAAATCTTTGCATTTTTCCCACATTATATATACACACACATTACATGTTTTAAATAGCTACTTACCTTGCAAGACCACATAAAAGCCTAGCTTCCAAGTGCTCCAACAAGAATTAGTTAGAACCTAAAGAAAAGGTATACAAGTGTATCATGACAAGTTTGAAAATCTTAAACTAAGTCTAGTTAAATAACTTTAATCTCCCATAGAAACAGTTCACTTAGGCAAGGCTAAACTTAGAATGTGGAGCATATTTTGTTAGCTACTTTGAGGTCACCCTTTTTTGCCAAACACAACTCTACCCAAAAATCTCCTTAATCTCATAAAATTTCTTTAGAAACTAAGAATTTTTTCACTTGAAAGATCTATCACAAAACTAGCATCACAAACATGTACCAAGACAATAAGGCATCAAACCCCCAAATCTTAGCTATAGAAAACCTCAAATGGCCACCATTTAATAGGTAAATAAAAACCCTAAGCCCTTCATCAGAATATGTTCACCAAATCAAAACTCTTAAGGCTTAATCATGTAAATATCACTTCAAAAGCTTAGACAATATGAAAATCCACCAAAATATTTAGAGTTTTTACCTTAATAGTTTGAGATGAAGGAGCCTAGAGAATTTTACGAAGTTCCCCGGTGAATTTTGTCGCAAAAAGATAATGGTGGTGATCCGATGGAGTGGTGGTTGGCGAGGGAGAGAGAGATGGAGGTTTGTGTGTGTGATTGTGTGAATAAAAGAAAACAAAGTGGGAGAGAAGGGCTTAAGTGACCGGTCAAGAGAGAGTAAGAGATATTTTAAGAGATTGTGTGGTGGGAAGTAGATGGTTAGGTGGGTTTGCTCACGTGGGAGATTTAAAAAATATCTCCCAAACCATTTTTTTTTTTTTTTTTTTGTTAGCTGAGGTTTACGATAAATAATATAATGTGACATTGATTATCTTTAATGGATTTTATCAATTTAATTAATAAATATTTAAATTATTTTTTTATGATTAATAATTTGTTAATTTGTAAGCTAATATTAAAATTTATAGTATTCTTAACTTCATTAATTAAAAAAACACATAGCTTCTAAAATATATATTATAATAAATTACAAAAAAAATATTAATATTTTTTACTCTAATCTCTTCTATTTTATCAATAACTTTTTTTTAGCTCTCTTTCGATAATTGATATATTAAAAGCTCATAAATATTTAAATACTAACTGATAAACTTAAATACTTTTCAGCAAAATAAAAAGAAAATTTGAACCTTTTTTTTTTTGAAATGATTTATGTGTATATATATATATTTTTTGTTAACAAAAAAAAGATAATTTTATTTTTGGTTTTTTTTGGATAATCTTTTTTTTGGGGGGTGGTTAAAATGCATAGAGTTCCTAACACTCGCTCAGTCAACTAACCCATTAGCCTTTCGTTATGAGTTTTTATTTATTTTTTATTTTCATTCTTTTTTTCACCTTCACACATTTTGCTTTGATTGCTTTGAAGTCTTTGAAGTCTTGTCACTTTACTTCTTTTTTTTTTTGATTGTCAACATGTATCATAGCTTTCATTAAAGAGGACAAACGTCCAAAGCAATTACATCATTCATGATTTGATTCTTAATACAGGGAGGGGAATCCTCAACCCAGATTACACATTCTTTTACATGCCTAGCTTCTCTAGCAAGAAGGTGAGCAGCCAAATTGTTCCCTCTCTTTGTGTGGACTGCTTTCCAGGAGCAAAACCTCTGCAAAAAGATCCTAGAGTCTTCCACTATCTTTTGAATTGGGATGGCAGGCACAACAATTCCTTTAAGAGCTTGAGTCACCAATTGGGCATCACCTTCCACTACTATATTCTTCAAACCCAAGTCCCACGCAAGGAGAATTCCTGCTTCAGCCGCCTTAGCTTCTGCCTCTAAAGCCCCCAAAGGAAAAAACGCTTGTTTGCACAATGCCCCCATGATTTGCCCCTTGAAATTTCTGATGACCACCCCAAAACCACACGTCCCTTGTTCCTTAAATACAGCAGCATCCACATTCACCTTATACCAGTCCTGTGGCGGAGGGGACCAATGTTTGTGATGAAACAGAGGCCTAAGCACCTGGACTTTAGGCGGAACAGCAGTTCGAACTTCCTCCCAATATCTCCTTGCATCCGCTTTGATTGTTTTACCTTGTTTGCTAACTCCCCCATGCCGACAAGAATTTCTATTGTTCCACAAACACCAGGCCACAATAGCAAAAAACTCCCAATCTTTGCCTCCCTGGGATTCTAACAATTGCCAAAACACATCTAGAAACTCCACTGGAGGAGAAACAAAACAATCAATATTAAAACCCAGCCCTCTCCACGTTTCTTTCGCTACAATACAGCTCCACAGACAGTGTCCTGATGTTTCACTCTCCCCACAAATATCACACCCATCCTCCACCAGAATATTCCTCTTCATCAAACACTTCTTAGTGGGGAGAATACCTCTACATGCTCTCCACAAGAAATGCTTTATTTTGTTTGCACACTTGAGGTCCCATATAGTCCTCCAAATTGTTGTCATTCTGGAATTGTCTGAGCATTCAGGTTCTTCCTCCTTTCCTTTTGCTTCAGCGAGACATTTAACCGCTGTTCTATAGACACTCTTAACTGAGAAACAGCCATAAGGAGACTTCGCCCATACTAAGGAGTCCTTTAGGTTCAGCGGGTTGAGGGGGATACTCAGTATTTCCTCCGATTCATGAGGGAGGAAGGTGTGCTGGACTAGTGAAGTTCTCCATTCCCCATTCTTGATTGACTACTTTAGTTTCTAGTTTCACATTATTTGTACCAAAAAAGAAAAGAAACTTGAGAGACAGACACATTGAGAAAAAGAGGGAGAAATAAATGAATAAGATGAAGAAGCTGTAAAAACAGAGGCCGGCGAAATGAAATTGATCGACTTCCTTGGTTCACGATCTTTATAATATTTGATGCAATATCTCTACTTTAAAGTAGAAATTTCTCCCTCAACTTCATTTTTTATGTTTCTCGAAATCGTCGCATCATGTCATGAGAGGAAAATTTCCTTTAAATCCTTACCCAGAAAATGATAATAGGCTTTTTCACCCTTATCTTGTCCATAGCAACCGATTATCAAAAAAAAAAAAATTGTCCATAGCATCAGCAACCATGATGGCAACCTCTTGTGCTTCTCTCTTTCTTATTCTGCCCGGAAAATTAAGAATAGTCATTCCTGTCGTTTGCCTTGCTAGTGTTCCAGTTGCCTTATTCACAAGATGCAATTTCGCCTTCTTTAAGATATGGTCATTTCAACCTATAGACCAAGAATCTTAGACATGAAACTGAAGCGGTCGTTCGTTATTCATTGTGCTACATGATGCATTCGTGTGCCTTCAATAATTGGCATGTAGCCATAAATTATTATTATTTACCTTTGTATGGAAAGATAACTGATGGACTTTCAGCTTGTGAAGCTAATCGTGTGCTTTTCCCTGTTTAGACCTTTGATCTTTAAATTAAATATATTACAACTCTATTGTGTACGTATATTTTCACTCCTTTTATAATTTATTATCTATTCATATTCTAATTTAGTTATTTATTTTGAGCAGGGATATATGATTTCTAATCCAATGAATCACATCCTTCTCTATCCATTTTCTAATTTAGTTAGTATTTATTTTGAGCAACAGAGCATGGATGGTATAAGTTATAATCTGGTAAGTTTCAACCATTACACGTGGAATATAGATATGTACCTTTTGAAGCTATCTCACAAAGGAAAAAAAAAGAAAAAAAAGAAGTAACCGCATCCATCCATGGATAATTCGAAAAGTAGTGCTACGTAGTACAAGTTTTATTACATTCATTTTTAGAAAGTATACAATTTAAAAGGTAATTTAAATATTGGCTATGGTATATTTGAAGTTTATTAATTATATTTATTATCACATTAATTTGTAAGTTTTTTTTTTTTGTTTCGTAAACCGTAATACTTATTAGAATACATATAGAAATAGTAATACTAGTGTTTTAAATCGGATTTATAATACATTACGAAAATAGTTTGTAAGTTTTATACTGTATAACTTTTAATATTTGTGGCATTTTCTTTAGTTTGTAAGTTTTATGCAAATATGATTAATGCAAGAATATTGATGGTTCATGACTAACCTGAGTTCCCTGAAAGTATATCTGAAGATTTATTGACCATATGCAGCACAGAATGACCCGGTAGTATAGTCCACCATATCTATGCCGTAAAATTTATAGAATTTGTAGCATTTTCTTAATAAGAATAGCTATTCTATAAGACTAATGCAAGACTATTCACGGTTCATGACTAACCTGAGTTCCACGAAAGTATATCTGAAGACATATGCAGCACAGAATGACCCGCTAGCTTCATTGAAAAACCGCACACGCCTTTCCCCCCAATTCCTGCACGCACACCCAGTGGGCTTCTTAATTATGAGTTCCTCAATCTTCTTTTGTCACCCAACAGAACACGTTTCTGAACTATAGTATGTATAAATTTCTAAGTATCAACCAATAATAACAACATAACATAGTACTCTTCTCTCGGTCTGTTGAATCCTTTCTTTTTGTTCCCCATGGGTCACGCTCTCCAAGCACTCGTTGGGTGACAAGCCCTAAAACCCAAGTCCACAACCGAGCTATCCTCCATCACCATCGATGATAGCGTTTCCTTCGACCCCACCCTCCAATTCTGCATGATCGAGCTGAGGGTGGCCACCAAAGACTTCTCCGAAGACTTTATCATCAGCAATGGCAGGTTCGGCCTTGTCTACAAGGCCCGGCTCTCTAACGGCGTCACCGTGGTCATCAAGAGACTAGACCCAGACGCTTTCAAAGGCTCTCGAGAGTTTTGCACGGAGATGGTGACCCTAGGTATGCTCCGCCACCCGAAAATCGTTAAGATTCTCGGCTATTGCATGACCGGGTCCGATAGGCTCCTCATATACGAGTTTATTCAGAATGGCTGTTTGGACCAGTGGTTGCAGCAGGAACAGAACGTGGCCACACCCACGTGATCTTGGAGGACCCGGATTCAGAGTGTGAGGGGTGTGGCTAATGGCCTCTGTTTTCTGCATGGTTTGGACATTGTTCATCGGGAAATTAAGTCCAGCAATTTGCTCTTGGACTCCGATTTTTAGTCCCATATTTCTGATTTCGGTCTCGCAAGGAGGATCGATAGCTCCAATTCTTATGCATCCAACCAATCTGCGGGCACAGTGGGCTACATGCCCCCAGAGCACAAGGAAGGCCTCACTGCAGCTACTCTAGAGGCTACCGTTTACAGTTTTGGGATTTTAATGCGAGATTGCTACTGGGAAACGACCCAATTTGCCTACCCTTTTGGATGGGAAAGAGGTTGGGCTAGTCCAATGGGCTAGAAAAATTCTGGCCCAATGTCAGCATATGGAAATGGTGGATACTAGTATTTCGAGGGAGGATGGCGTAATAGAAGCCCATGTGAAAGAGTATTTTGAAATTGCACGTTTGTGTACTAGTGAGATACGAAGAGACAGGCCAACTATGGCTAAGGTTTTTCAATTGCTAAATCGAATATCTATCTGAATTTGCACTGCATTTTATGAATGCTATAATGTTATCAAAATTGAAATTCGCGACAAAATGGAAGAAGAGTATTTTATGACTGCTATGATGTTATTTATTAAACAAGGCATCAATATTTTTTTTTAGTATAAATTCAATCCTAAATGATTTCAAATATTTAAAAAAACTTCAGGTTCTTTTTCATAAATGATTGCATTGTAATTTTTGAGATTAGTTTAACAACAAAATTAAAATGTTCAAGCTCAATCGGCTTGAGTTCGAACAAACTTGCAAATAAGGTTCAAGCTGAAGCTTGTAATAAATTCTAAAAACTTAAGCTTGGCTTGCTTTGACTTGATATATTAGTCAAGCTGAGATAAAACTCTTTATGTCAGGCTGGCCCTACTGCTAATGGTCCTGTCCCTCCTCATCTACCCTGGTCGATCTATGCTTATGGCCTTGACGGCTTTGCTCTGGAGCACCCTGTGGGGCGTAATACAAATGTCATGGGCTACCCTTTTCCTAAGGGTACACGAGCGGTAAGTTCTCTTTCATCCTTTTCTTGTCTTTTCTTTTCTCGTATCTCGCAATACTTGTTCCAACATTGTCTTCTTCTCAATTTCAGCCCACTGTGGAGGAGCATGAGGAGCTCGTTTGGCTGGTCAGGAATCTCAAGTTGGAGGTGACCAAGTACTCCAAGCAGATCTATGGTCCTAGAGGGTTTGCCCACCCAAGTGATGATGATGATGATGATGATATGGACCAGCTTCTATAAAAGAAATGGAAAGAAATAAGTAGTAATTGTGCATAGGAGAAAGACAATAAAATTAAATTAATTAAAAATATGGCTTTTTCTTGACCATCTTTCTTTGATCTCTTTCTATTGATTATGAAAATTTTGAAATCTGATTTGATCTGGTCGTTCTATTGATTTTATTAGAAAATTTTGCAACCTTTTTGGCCTCTAGAAATTTTAACGGTCAACAACAAAGAATTCATTTGAATCGCAGCAGAAACACTCAAAGCCTCGTGAATATAACCAAACTTGGACAAAGTTGCCTTTGAGAAAATCGAGTTACAAAAGAGAGCCATTTCCCTAATTAGTTTGGGAAAAGGGGCATGAGGCTATAATTTGGGTGAAAAGGGCATAAGGCAATTTTGTCCAACCAAACTTTAAAGAAACAATAATCACCAGTGGATTTGAATAGGAACAAGAATGGTTCATAAACTCAATCAAAAGGGTATATATAAAATTTATGGAAAAACATCCCGTATATTTACAATAGCTTCTGTAAGGTCACAAATTGCAGCCCAGACTCAAAAGAGATAGGAAGTGGAAATGGGTCCAATAAGCCCAATACAATAAATTTGTAAGAGAGTGGGCAAAAGAATTGGGCTGATAATGGATTTTCTAACAGTTAATCGGGGTTCTAAGTCGGTCCGAGGAGGAGTACGCATGTAATTTGAGATTGAATTATAGTCCGAGGAGTAAGTTTTCGATGGGACATGCAATTTCAGATGTTATGTTCTTTCTAGTGCTACAGTGAATCTTCTCCGAGTTTTCTCTGTAATATTTTTCGATCCCCTACTTATCGAGGTCTTTCCCCATTATATAGTCCCTTCTGATCTATTTCCATCGTTCACTTGTCCTTCATCCAATCTCAGACCTCAGTATCTATCCTGTTAAATAGATTTTTATAGTTTTCTATGGGCGGTAGTAGTTGAAAGTACTATTTAGAGGTCTTCTCTACATTAATGCAGCCAGGAAAGCTGTTGTAGTGCATTTAATGCGGTGGTGGCAGCTTTTCTCTTAGATATTTCTATGTTTTTATCCCTTCCCTGTACATTTGAAGTCTATCTTCACTACTGGAGCTTCCTGGAAGGTTATCCAGGGTAAGACGATGTTCACTTTACTGACATTTGTCAGATCCGAGGAGGATGACCCTCTCGGACCAACACCCTTGGATACTTATTTGCTCTACTATCTATTACGGGGCCTTTCCCCATGTTTTCTTCTCCTTGGACGCAGTATTATTAAAGAATGAGACTTTAAGCCCAGCACAAAGGCTCAAGTTTTGGCCCCCACAATAGCCCCTCAAAATTCTAATTTTTCCCTCTCATCCGAGGAGAAAAAGTATAATTTTGATGTGTATCCGTAATTACATTTAAGACCACAAGGATATTCAAACCCAGGCACGCGGAAGGGTCATTTCTGTCATTTCACGAGAGTTTCTGACGCTTGGGAACTCGCACAACATCATTAAACGCTTTGGGCTGCGTTACGCTCCAGACATCCAACGGTGGAATTCTAATCTAACGGTTTAGGTTTTTCCTTCAATATTTGGGTGGGATTGCGTCCCCTTCATTTTTGGTTTCTACTATAAAGGCTTCCAAACGTCATTCCTTTCTCTTTTCATCACAGTTTTCAATTTCAGAGCGGTCATATCTCTACATTCCTTACTCATCAGACTATTCATCATACCTTCACAAAAGAGACTTCAAAGATCCTCAAGAGACAAGAAGATCAGTTCGCATCCTATCCTACGTAAGTTTCGTTCTCCAAACTTCCTCTATCTTCTCGGCTAACCTCCTCGGCTAATCGTTCTCTCATTCGCAAGCTAAAAATGGGTAGATTTGAGCGTCTAGTAAAGACTCCAGCTTTGATAGAGTCGTTCAAAGAAAAGTACCACATTCCTCATGAGTTATTGGTACGACACTGCACCACAGAGGGGGTGAAATTTGACCGAAAAGTAGGAGAGATCATAATCCCTATGATTACCTTCATAGAAGGAGGCATGACCGTCCCCATGGATAGGATTACAAGGGATTACCTACGTGCCCATAGAGTCTGCCCCCACCAATGTGCTCCCAACTTTTTTAGAGTCCTAGGATCGATTGATGCTTTGGACCGACATCTGAGGCTGGGATTGACTTGGTATGGCGTCGCTCACTTATACGAAGGCCATATAGAAACTCGGGCAGGATTTTAACTTAAGTCCCGCTCCAGTGTGGTCAAGCTAATCTCCTGCCTCCCCAAATCTAACAAAGGGATGAAAGATGACTACCTCATCCTGTTGGGCCCTTGAAGTGACGACTTACCTTGCCCAACCAAGCTAGGAGAGCCAGGAGGAGCAACTTAGATTTAGGATTTTTAACATTAGATTTAAAGAGTTTGTTCTCGACTTTACTTTACTGCACTTAAGTATCATTTTAATCCATTTACATTTATTTATTTAGTTATTTTCGTATTACCGAGGCTCTTAACTATTTGATTCTTTTATTTGACAGATAAATCGTATACCAATCCAAAGCTCAGCCTAATAAACGTCCCAGCACTTAACTATCTGCTCAGGTCACAAATTTTTGTGAATGACGACGGGCAAGTTCGTGCAATTCACTTGATTTTGGACTTTGAGTCAATTTCTAGGTCATTTCTAGACGTCAGCAATTCTATACGAGCAGACGACTACCGTTTGGCTTGTATAGACGTCTCTTGGCCAGGTTTCCTTGCTTCGTACGATCTTCCGCCCATCGATCATCCTATCCCACAAGGAATACCCTTCGCTGCCCAACCATTACAACAAGTACCACTCGGGGAAGCTATTATTGGAGAAGGAACAGCTTCCTCGTCTTCCCTTAAACAAGAAATTGACAGATTCAAGTTTGAAGAAGAAGAAACTATCCTTATATCGGAGGCTGAAGAGGGGGCAGGCGAGCATTCGTGCATGCAAACTTCTGCCCAAGTGATAACTTTTATTGCCGACACTTCAGACGAGGAGGAAGCAATGGCCCCCAAGACTAGTCCAAGCTTGAAGGAGCTGATGAAGAGTAGGAATAAGGCGCCATCCCCTAAGAATAAGAATAAGTCCAAACCTCCTGCAAATCCTCCCCCTCCTCCTCCTCAGATTCCTGCTGATCTTGGGCTGAAACCCAACCCAGACCTAAGGAAGAAAAGGCCAATGGATACTGTCAAGGAAGGGGAGTTGGGCCCCTCTAAAGGAAATAAGCAGGCTAGACAGACACAGGACCATAAGAGCAGAAGGTCCAGCTCCGTGGACAACCGAGAAGAAGCCCTGGTGGCCCAAGTACGTCGGCGTGCACGTACTTGGTCACCCGTGTTGGAGGTTGACGGTATGCCCATCACGTTTGATGCCACACTTAGGCATTATCGCAGGGGGCATGCTGGCCTGGTAGCTGAGGCTCTGGAATAGCCTCTTCTCCTCCCTCAGGATATGGCAGCTTACAAGAGCTTTAACCATCTGGAACTCTTCCTTTCCCTAAAAAGGGACTTGGCTATGGTAAGCGATTCTGCTCATTTTTCCTTCATTTATATTTACTTGCATTTTATAGCAGAAGTATCATTTTATCATTATTACTAATAATAATAATTTTTTTTTACTTACTAGGTCACGCAACATGTTTTTATGGCCGAGGAATGGGTAAAGAACTCCCACAGCGAGACGAGGGTTGCCCTGGATGCTCGAGACGCAACAGAGGCTCAGCTAGGTGCACTGAAAGATAAACAAGTACAAATGGCCGAGCAGGTGAAACAAGCTCTTAGGAATAAAGATAGTGCCAAGACAGGCCTGAAAACAACTGAGAGACAAGCTGAGGACCTTCGCAAGGAGTTGCACTACTGCGAAATCAATCTGGCAACAGAAAAACAAATGGTGACAAAGCTCCGCGAAGAACTCCGCAAGGCCAGGGAGGCTGCCCAACTACTAAAGGAGGCAACTGAGGCCGAAAAGCAGGCTGCGTATGCTCTGGGGGTACAGGAGACTCAAAGCAAGCTCACAGAGGAATTCTCTGCTGTAGCCAGGGATTACTGTGACATCACTTGGGGTAAAGCCCTTGATGTCGTTGGGATCCCTGCTGATTCCAGCCTAAGACGACCTGAGAGCATATACTATGATTCGGACATCCGCGAGATCCCAGGTTCTGGCTCTCCTCCCCCAGAACAACCTGCCCAAGTGTCTGAGGCTCCCACAACAGATCAAGCCCCTCCTGCCCCTGTGGAAGTTTCAACAAATTCTCGCCAAGATGCTGGCCAAGGGAAAAAAGTTGAAGCTCCTTAGGGCAAGGATAAGAACCAAGATAAGGGTAAAGGCAAGGCCTCAGACACCACTATTTCTCAGTCCAAGCAAGCTGCTGATCCAAGAGCTCCCAAGGTACAAGCTTAGGACATTAGTTTTAGTAGTACATTTATTTTCTTTGTTTACTGCTTCTGTATTTTTTTTTTTTTTTGTTAAAGAAATGTACTTCACTCTTATTATTAATGAAAATATACCCCTTTTGCTTTATAAGTCATGATAAATAATAGAAAACTGTTCTGATGTCATTTTTTTTTTTTTTTTTTAATTTGAATTGTATGTATGGTTATATTAGGCAAATAAAGCATATTAGAAGATTAGTTCAACTAAAAAGGTTCAGAACTTGGGTCAATGCATGAACCAAATAAGCACCTTCAATAGTAACAAGGTAACAATAAATATAACTAACCCGAATGGGAACTTTAAATAATATGCTTAAGTTTAAATTTAAATACTTAAAGGAACTTAGAACGAGTGTTAACTAACCCAAATCATCTAGTCCGAGGACTCCAATCATGATTGGATTTAAGTTTAAACACTTAATAGAACTGTGAAAGAGTGTTAACTAACCCAAATCATCTGGTTCGAGAACTCTAGGCATGATTGGATTTAAGCTTAAACACTTAATAGAACTGAGATAGAGTGTTAACTAACCTAAATCATCTGGTCCGAGGACTCCAGGCATGATTGGATTTAAGTTTAAACACTTAATAGAACTGAGATAGAGTGTTAACTAACCTAAATCATCTTGTTCGAGGACTCTAGGCATGATTGGATTTAAGTTTAAACACTTAATAGAACTGAGATAGAGTGTTAACTAACCCAAATTATCTGATCCGAGAATTCCAGGCATGATTGGATTTAAGTTTAAACACTTAATAGAACTGAGAGTGTAGCATAAACATTTTTCATAAAGAGCAAATATTGATGGAATAAACATTTATTAATAATAATACCTCTTTAAATTATTGACATTCCAAGGTCGGGGTACTACAAGCTCGACCAAATCTTCTAAGAACTATGCTCCAATGCCAGCATTGGAGGTGATACGATAAGGTCCTTCCCAATTCGGCCCCAATTTTCCCCAAGCCGGATTTTTTGCAGTTTCCACAACTTTACGTAGTACCAGGTCACCAAGAGTTAAAGGTCTTAACCTTACATTGGCGTCATAACCCCGCTTTAGTTTCTGCTGATAATGAGCCAACTGAACCATTGCGCTCTCTCTCTTTTCCTCAATCAGGTCTAGATTTCTTGCTAGTTGCTCATCGTTGTCTTTTGGACTGAACAAGCTGGTTCTCATTGTCGGGAACCCAGACTCCAAAGGGATGACAACTTCAGCTCCGTAAGTCATTGAGAAGGGGGTCTCTCCAGTAGACCTACGAGGCGTGATTCTGTACGTCCAGAGTACGTGTGGAAGTTCTTCTACCCATTTACCTTTTGCATCATCTAATCTTTTCTTCAACCCGCTTAATATGACTTTATTCACAGCTTCAGCTTGTCCATTCCCTTGGGGGTAAGCCGGAGTAGAATACCTGTTAGTAATCCCCAGTTCACCACAGTATTTTCTGAACATTTTGCTATCAAAGTGAAGTCCATTGTCCGAGATGAGCACATGAGGGACGCCAAACCGAGTGACAATGTTTTTCCAGACCAATGTTTTTCCAGACGAATCTTTTTGCATCCATATCTCGAATATTAGCTAGAGGTTCCACTTCAACCCACTTCGTAAAATAGTCTGTGCCGACTAGGAGATACTTCTTGTTTCCCACTGCTTTGGGAAATGGTCCGACAATGTCTAAGCCCCATTGAGCAAATGGTCATGGACTAGACAGTGGATTAAGGATTCCTCCTGGTTGGTGTATGCTCGGTGCGTACCGCTGGCACTGGTCACACTTTTTAATGTATTCCAAAGTTTCTCTCTGCATATTTGGCCACCAGTAACCTTGAGTAATGGCCCTATGTGCTAAGGATCTGCCTCTAGGATGACTTCCATAGATTCCTTCATGCATCTCTTCTAAGAGTGATTCGGTTTGTTCAGGATGAACACATAACAGATAAGGCCTTGAAAAGGAACGCCTATATAGCTTGCCGTCCTTTGACAACCAATAACTAGTAGCCTTTCTTCGTATCTTGTCAGCTTCAATTTTTGCCTTAGGCAAAATATCTTCCTTCAAGAATTGCGTGATGAAATCCATCCAACTCGGCCCCGCTCTCACTTGGTTAATTTGAACCATGTTTAATGTTCCCGAGGGTTTGCGTAAGTCCTCAACAAGGATTACTCGAGACAAGTTCTGTACCGAGGAGGTTGCAAGCATGGCCAAAGAGTCCGCATGTGCATTGCCACTTCTAGGGACATGTAGTAAGTTAAAGGATTCAAATTTCGATTGCATAGTTTTAACTTGGCTAAGATACCCCCGCATCCTTTCATCTTTGGCTTCGAATTCCCCTTTTACTTGACCGACAACTAGCCTCGAGTCCAAGAAGAGTTTTATGGATTTCCCTCCCATTTTTTGGACCATAGCCATTCCTTCCAATAGAGTTTCATACTCAGCTTCGTTATTCGTAGCTGGAAAGTCTAACCTCAAAGACTTCTCAACGATATCCTTCTCAGAAGACGTCAGTACTAATCCAACCCACGAGCCTTTTTGGTTTGATGCTCCGTCTACATGTACTTCCCATGTCGGAGGGCAGTATTGGGAGATCGTATCAACCAATTTTTTATCCTTGTTTTTGTCTGCCAGTAATTCATCTACCTCAAGTTCGTTGAATTCTGCCACTAAGTCGGCGAGGACTTGTCCCTTCACGGAGGTACGAGGCATGTACTTGATATCGAAAGCCCCCAAAATTGTACCCCACTTGGCTATCCTTCCCGTATAATCGGCACTTCTGAGTATGGTTTTTAGCGGGAGTTGTGTAAGAACAACCACTGTATACGCTTGGAAATAGTGAGGTAACTTACGCGTGCCAAGCACCACTGCCAAAATAGCTTTTTCCAGTGGTAGATAACGCACTTCCGCTTCATGCAACGACTTACTCACGTAATGTACACCATTATCCACTCGTATCAGCACTAAACTCATTGCATACGAGGCTACAGCAATATAGGCAAAAAGAACTTCATCTAGCTCAGGACTAGACATGACCGGCGGCCGAGCTAGATAGTCTTTGAGTTGCTGAAAGGCCTCGGCACACTCCTTTATCCATTCAAAGTTCTTCCTTTTGTTGATCAAGAGGAAGAAATGTCTGCATCTATCTGCTGATCGAGATATGTATCTGTTCAAAGCGGCGGCCATTCCAGTTAGCTTTTGCACTTCTTTTGGGTTCCGAGGAGTTCGCATATTGTTGATGGCTTTAATCTGGTTGGGATTAACTTCAATTCCCCTGTGAGTAACCATGTAACCCAAGAATTTGCTCGATCCTACACCAAATGAGCATTTGAAAGCATTTAGATGTAGTTTATAGCTTTTGAGAATTTCAAAGACAACTTGAAGGTCTCCTAGGTGCTTTGACACCATTTTGCTTTTCACCACCATATCGTCTATATAAATCTCAATATTTTTCCCCAATAATGACTCGAACATCCTCGTCATCATTCTCTGATAGGTGGAACCTGCATTCTTCAGGCCGAATGGTATTACTTTGTAATGGTAATTCCCAACAGGGGTAACAAAAGCAGTTTTTTCTTGATCATCCAAGGCCAAAGGTATCTGATGATAACCCTGAAAAGCGTCCAAGAAACTCATCCGAGGATGGCCGACAGTGGCGTCCACCAGCTGATCGATCTTGGGCATGGGGAATGGATCTTTAGGGCAAGCTTTATTCAAATCTGTGAAATCAACACACACTCGCCACTTCCCACTCTTTTTCTTGACTACTACTGTGTTTGCCAACCATTCAGGATAGAAGACTTCCTTGATAGCCCCAGCCTATTTGAGTTTCGTTACTTCCTGATGGACTGCTTCTGCATGCTCCTTGGACGGACGACGAGGGAGCTGCTTTTTAGGAGTTACTAACGGATTAACATTCAAGTGGTGGCAAATGAAGTTTGGATCCACCCCTAGAGCCTCGTAAGTATTCCAGGCAAAGACGTCAATGTTTCGTTCAAGGAACTCTACCAATTCCTCCCTCTCTTGCTGAGGTAGTTGGGATCCGACTTGAAAAAACTTCTCCGGATCGTCTCCTATTGTGATTTTCACAAGATCTTCACATTTCACCTCATCGAATGCCCCACCAATAGGTAACATTGGGGGTTTTAACTGCTATAACTCCTCTCCGAGAGTCACAGATTCTACTTCGGGCTTGTGTCAGATGGCTGCAACCATGCACTGTCGCGCAATGGTTTGATCACCCAGTATTTCTTCTATTTTGCCTCCGGATGGGTACTTAATCTTCTGATGTAGGGTGGAAGAAACCGCTCCTAAAGTATGAAGTCAAGGTCTGGCAACAATTGCTGTATAAGGAGAATATGCATCGACTATGATAAAATCTACTTCCACTGTTTCCGAACCAGTCTGCACTGGTAGTCTGATCTGTCCCTTCGGGATAATAACCTTTCCTTCAAAACTTACTAGGGGAGAATTGTAAGGCGTCAGATCTTCAGCTCTTAAATTCAGCTCCTTGAAAAGATCAGGATACATAATCTCGGCTGCGCTACCTTTATCCACCATTACTCTCTTCACATCATAACCTCCAATTCGGAGGATGATCACTAACGCATCATCATGAGGCTGAATAGTTCCAATCTTGTCTTCGTCAGAGAACCCCATGACCAGGAGCCGATCTAGTCTAGCTCTCTTCGGCTCGTGGCTACCATCCTCAGAAGACAGGCGAGCCACAGACATTACTCTAGAAGGGCATGACCCCGTTCTGCCAGGCGCCGCAAAAATAACGTCGATAGTTCCAAGAAGGGGTCTTGAAGGATTCTCCCTTTCCGGTCGAGTATCGGTCTGATGTGAGAGACCGCGCCCCCGGCCCGTTTTTTATAGGATGTGATGTTGGGCCAAACCCACATGAATGGGTGGAGTCGTGTTATTGCCTCTCAAAATGGAGGTTCGACTAGTTATATTTTCCCCCTTAGATTAGGGGTTTTACAATGGAGTCGCCACTTATTTAATTATTGAAAAAACAAGAAAACCATAATTGAAAAATTCCTCATTTTATTAATTTGAAATTTAATTTACATTGATCATAGGAAAATTACATGGCTTTGGTCCTAGATACAATCTAAGATAAAGTACATGGCTTTGTTTCCTAGTTACAATCTAAAAATCGAAAATTACATGGATAAGCATTTGATCTATCAACCTTTGATCTAAGTTCGGAGGCTATGTTACAAGGTGGGAAGGTGTTAGGCACCCACCTTGCCCGGTGAAACCGGTCTTCTAGACTATGGTGGCCAACATTCATATCACATCATCCAATATGTCAATCAAGTTACATGTTGAATTTAATGTGTATGCATGTGATAAACCCTAATTCAATTTATTTAGCATTGCATTTAGATTGAAAAATAAATTCTAGTGAATGTGTGTGGATGGTGATAGCCTAGATTCAAGAATTTGAAAGAATTATGAAATAAACATGTTTTTCCTATTTTTAATATGGATTTAGGATCAAAACTAGTGTTTATGCATAAACATGTGATGAACAATCAAGAACATGTGAAGAACATATAAGAACATTCAAACATATTCAAGAGAATTTAAATAATTACTATCATGCCTTAATCCTAAATTCTCATCATGGCAACACAAAAAACAAGTAAAGGAAAGGGATTATACCGTCATGCAATATCCATACGGTGGAGGAGGAGACTCTTGGTAGAGGTCCTAAGGGTGGAGGAAAAGAAGAGTTAGGAGAGGAAGAGTGAGTCTCACTCAATACCTTGAGTCTCAGGAAGACCAAGATATGACAAGACTACTCAACTTCACTAGAACTCAAGAGAGGAGAATAGAGGGGGTTTTTTTCGTGTCTTGGAATGAAGGAGAGGGGGGGGTTTATATAGTAGTGGTGGAGAGAATATGAATGGAAGGCCATTTAATGAGGGTTGACAAAGAATCATGAACCTAGTCCTCATTTTAGCCTTGGGGGAAATCTGGTGCATTAAATGGAAAGATTGGTGGGAGTGAGGAGCAAGCCAAATTCGGTTTTCCCGCAACTGCTGTAACAGCTTGTAGAGCTAACTTCAAAAAATCATATCTAACTCAATTCTGATCGGAATTGTCTCATTCTTGTGCTCAAATTGAACCCCGGATGTCTAGTTTCTGGGAAAATTAACCTCATTCATAAATTCAAAATATTTTGAGAGATATGGATGAAATGGTGAGCAGAGGTCATTTGTTTGAAAATGGTTTCAGCACAATTAACATTAATAGGTTCCAAATTAGCTCTCAATTAACATTAAATGGCTTCAATCACTCCCATTTCAGACTTAATTGGTTCTAAATTTACTCTAATTAAAATATAATTGCACAAATTACTCATTGAATAATTAATGTTTAACTATCTAATTAATTAGGTGTATGCAACCTCACCATAAAATGTAGTCCTAACCAATCAAATTATGACACATCATTGATCTCAAATTGATTACACTTATAACCAATTGAAATCAATTATTCATAATCACATATAGTCGGACTCAATTTGTGATAGTGCATCTCAGCCATTAAAACTTGATTTGATGATAACTTTCAATCTGGTGGTCTGATTAGGGCTTATGACCAGTCGATTTGATCGTTACGACATTAAGATCATTTTGGTAAAATGAGATTAAGGATCTAATGGCCAGAATCAAGATGCATATTCCCAAGGCAAAATTACCCTTGAAAAGCGAATGTCAATGTATGAAAGAGACACCTAACTTTGCAATCAGTATTTAACCGTGGTGAATGTATGATGCATATAGATAAAAATGCAGATGATCATGTAATGGATCAAAATGTGGACCGAATCTCGGGGGAGATTGCCTACGTACCTCTTGGTGGGGGGATCAGGTCCAAACGTAGTTCATGCATGCAAATTTTTTTTTTTTTTGAGTGAGTACAAGATATGCTTACCTGGAGGACGACAGATCCTGGCTCATGTTTTCAGAAGACCAATGATTTTTGGGCTTTGACTCATGTTTTCAGAGGATCAAAGGTTTTGGATCCTAGCTCATGTTTTCAGAGGCCTAGGATTTTGGGGCTTTGGCTCATGTTTTCAGAGGACCAAAGGTTCTGGATCCTGGCTCATGTTTTCAGAGGCCTAGGATTTTGGATCTTGGCTCATGTTTTCAGAGGACCAAGGGTTTTTTGGGCTTTGGCTCATGTTTTCAGAGGACCAAAGGTTCCGGATCCTGGCTCATGTTTTCAGAGGCCTAGGATTTTGGGGCTTGGCTCATGTTTTCAAAGGACCAAGGTTTTTTTTGGGCTTTGGCTCATGTTTTCAGAGGACCAAAGGTTCTGGATCCTGGCTCATGTTTTCAGAGACCTAGGATTTTGGGATCTTGGCTCATGTTTTCAGAGGACCAAGGGTTTTTTGGGCTTTGGCTCATGTTTTCAGAGGACCAAAGGTTCCGGATCCTGGCTCATGTTTTCAGAGATCTAGGATTTTTGGATCTTGGCTCATGTTTTCAGAGGACCAAGGGTTTTTTGGGCTTTGGCTCATGTTTTCAGAGGACCAAAGGTTCCGGATCCTGGCTCATGTTTTCAGAGGCCTAGGATTTTGGGGCTTGGCTCATGTTTTCAGAGGACCAAAGGTTCTGAATCCTGGCTCATGTTTTCAGAGAACCAAAGGTTCTGGATCCTGGCTCATGTTTTCAGAGGCCTAGGATTTTGAATCTTGGCTTATGTTTTCAGAGGACCAAGGGTTTTTTGGGCTTTGGCTCATGTTTTCAGAGGACCAAAGGTTCTGGATTCTGGCTCATGTTTTCAGAGGCCTAGGATTTTGGATCTTGGCTTATGTTTTCAGAGGACCAAGGGTTTTGGGGCTTTGGCTCATGTTTTTAGAGGACCAAAGGTTCTGGATCCTGGCTCATGTTTTCAGAGGCCTAGGATTTTGGATCTCGGCTCATGTTTTCAGAGGACCAAGGGTTTTTGGGCTTTGGCTCATGTTTTCAGAGGACCAAAGGTTTTGGATCCTGGCTCATGTTTTCAGAGACCTAGGATTTTTGGATCTTGGCTCATGTTTTCAGAAGACCAAGGGTTTTGGGGCTTTGGCTCATGTTTTCAGAGGACCAAAGGTTCTGGATCCTGGCTCATGTTTTCAGAGGCCTAGGATTTTGGATCTTGGCTCATGTTTTCAGAGGACCAAGGGTTTTTTTTTTTTTTTTTGGCTTCGACTCACGCCAATGTGTGTGGGCTTTTTACCCTAGTACCTGCAAAATAAATATTTTCAATTAGTAACAGAGTTATTCATTGAAAAGAATTCAGCATACCTGGCAAATGCCCCTAGTTTGGGACATACTCCATGCTTCGAAAAATGCTGGGGGTGGATAGTTGACTTGATGTTACATCACTGGAGAATGTGGAAGAGGATCATAGCTTTCTGTTCCTGAAGAAGAATTCAATGAAGATTTTTTTTTTTTTTTTTTAATTTGGAAATCTTGAATTTTTTCAAGGAATTCAAATTTTTGATTGGTGATTTTTTTTCTTTTTAAAGAAACCTAAGAAGTACGAGCCTAATGCCCTTAGTCCCAAGGCTCTTTTTGAAAATTTCCTTTCTTTTTTTTTTTTTTTTTTTTTTTTGAAAAATTTGGAAATCTTGAATTTTTTCATGGAATTGAAAATTTTGATTTTTTTTTTTTTTTGAAAAATGTAGAAGTCTTGAATTTTTTTTTCAAGGAGTTGAAAACTTTGAATGATTGATTTTTTTTTTTTTTTTTTTTTAGAAAACTTGAATTTTTCGAAGGAATTGAAAATTTTGAAAAAAAAATTTTTTTTGAAAAATTTGGAAGTCTTGAATTTTTTCATGGAATTGAAAATTTTGATTGATTTTTTTTTTTTTTTTTTGTTAGAAAACTTGAATTTTTTCAAAGGAATTGAAAATTTTGAAAAAAAAAATTTTTTTTTGAAAAATTTGGAAGTCTTGAATTTTTTCCTGGAACTGAAAATTTTGATTGATTTTTTTTTGAAAAATTTGGAAATCTTTAATTTTTGAAAAAATTGATTGATGCATTTTTTTTTTTTTTTTGAAAAATTTGGAAGTCTTGAATTCTTTCAAGGAATTGAAAAAATTTGATTGATGATTTTTTTTTTTTTTTTTTTGAAAAATTTTGAAGTCTTGAATTTTTTCAAGGAATTGAAAATTTTGAAATTTTTTTTTGAAAGAAACCTAAGAAGTACGAGCCTAATGCCCCTAGTCCCAAGGCCTTTTTTGAAAATTTTGTCTCTTTTTTTTTTTTCTTTTTTTTTTTTGAAATATGAAGTTTTGTTCATTATCAAAAAAGTGAAGAAGATGAAGATGAAGATGGAGTAAAGGTGATGAAGATTTATTCATGATGAAATTTTTTTTTTTTTTTTGAAAAACCTATCATTTGAATGAGAATAACTTTGGCTGGAAGTTAATGCGGATTACTGGATAAGTCCTTGCTCAATTCCTGCAAAAAGATAATTTCAATTAGCAATGGATTTATTCATTGAAATGAATTGGAAGTACTTAACCAATGCCCCTAGTTTTGGGCATATTCCATGCTTAGATTGAAGCTGAATTCATTTGATATTGTGGCCATTGGGGAACATGAAAGAAGATCATGGTCTGCCATCCTTGGTTCCTACAAAAAGGTTTTCTTTCTCTAGCTTGTTAGAAACCAATTATCATGATAGCATTTTTTTGCCAATGCCCCTAGTGTGGACATGCTTGCCAAAAAAATGGATTGGTGCCTCAAATGAAAACATGCTTTCATACGAGAAGAACATATTTGCACACAATATAAATAGGCCAATGCCCCAAGTTTAAGCACGCTTAATGCAAACAAATGAGGTTAATCTAACATGCACCCAAACAATTTTGTCACATTATTTTGACTTTGTTCTCCAAGGTTGTTTGGGTGAATGGGACCGGGCCTCTACAAGGCTGCCTACGTACCTCATTCGTAGAGGATCAGGTCAACACGTAGTTCAAGAGAACTAGATTTTGAAAAAGAATGTTTTTATTTATTTTTTATTATTTATTATTTTTTTTTATGAACAAGAGGTGATCCTTTGAGCAACAATTTTGGCAAATCAAAGTGTTTAAGAATGAAACAAATCTCTTTGATTAGGAGGGATCAAGATCATTAAACTCATGTAATCAAAATCTGCTTCTTTCTTTTGAACATTGTCAGATTAAGTCTCTAAAGGCAATCAAGAAATGAAATGTGATAATATTTAGGAGTCACATTGTTGGATGAAAACAAGGAGAGTGCTCCAAGTTTGAAATTTCTTTTGAGTCATTTGAGGATTTGAGAATTTGAGAAATTTTGTCCTTGGACAAATCATCCTGTAGGGTTTGACAATTTTAAGCATTTTTCCTTTTTTAATTCAAGAGAAAATATTATTAGAGTTTAAGATATGCCTACAATTAACAAGGCTTCAAGGAGGTCTTTACTCATGGGTTGTAATGTAGGCCGGGTTTAGGTTATGAAATGAATGATATAAAAAGGCTCAAAATTCCCTATGATGTTCCCCCAAGTATGCATTACTCAAAAATCAAATATTGGAGGAGTTTTCTCATTTCTTTGTTGCCATCTTCTCACTAGTCTTCAATGTTCACTTGTATCAACATTTGTTTTTAAACTCATTCATCTTGAATCATACTTCTAGACTTTCATCTTGTAAAATTCTTCTCTTTTTAGGTTGCATCTTCAAGTTTCCAACTTGGTGGGATTTTCCAAATTTTCTTTTCTTCTTCTTCTTCTTTTCTTTGGCCTTAACTTTTGCCTAGACCGCCCTTTTGGGTTTTCAGCCTAGCAGGCTTTTTTTTTTTTTTTGGCCCTAACTTTTGCCTAGACCGCCCTTTTGGGTTTTCAGCCTAGCGGGTTTTTTTTTCTTTCTTTTTTTTTTTTTTTTTTTTGGTCTTTCATCTCTTGATTGAATGAACTTTTGCCCTCCTTGCATTTCGCAGCTTAATGATTTTTTGTCATTTTGATGCACTCTCTAGACTTCTTTCTTGCCTCAATTTGCTTGCATATTTCTATGCTTGATGAATTTTTTCCTTTTTCGATGAACTCTCTTCTGGATGAACCTTGTATTCCTCTTGGAATGATGAATTTTAGATTCTTCAAACTTGATGCACATTTTGCTTTCTCTCACATTGATGGAATTTCATTTCTCTTTCCTTGATTGAGTGAAAGCTCGTCTTTCTTTGACGATCTCTTATCTTTAGCTTAATAAATTCTCCACTTGTCTTTCATGTCTTCTAGGAGAGCTTTATCAATTAGCTTCAAAGCTACAAGATCAACTCCTCCTCAACATGAGATTTAAGCATGCATATTTTGAATTTTCCCACCCTAGGTTTAGATTTTAGTGGGTTCATGCGAAAAAGAGGCCAAGTGTTTGAAGGCTCAAATGGGCTAGCAATGGATAATGATCATTCTAGGTATTAAGGTATAATCTTGGTTTACCAAAGACGGCCTCCTATCCCTAGCAATGCTTGCTTGTAGGCACAGTAACTTGAGCTCTTTTAATAAATTCCTCTTCAAAGAAAAAGTATGAATGCTCTATTGGAGACAAAATTTTTCAGAAATTTGGAATGAATGCATGAGATTTTTGAATTTTCTGATGGATAGATTTTCTTTGATTGCCTTGTAAGACCATTTCTTCTTTTATTCAAAGTAATTTAGCAAAAGTGTTTACATAGATCAAATGAAATTAATCCTTTCTCAGTACAAGTTGATTGTTCAAGCCTTTAAACACCACAATTTAGACAAAGTTTTGTCCAAGGGATCCTCATGTACCATTTTGAAAGGAAGATTTTAAAGAATCTTGAAATCTTTGAAAGAAAAAAATGGGTCTTTTTTTGAAAAAAGTCACTAGGAAGTCCAATGCCCCTAGTTCAAAGAATTTTTTTTTAAATGACTTAAGGGCTCAATTCCCCTAGTCCAAAGACTTTTTTTTTTTTTTTGAAAATTTTTCTCTTTTTTTGGGAAAGATTTGGGAATCTTGAATTTTTTTTTTTTTTTGAATTTAAAAAAATATATATATACATGAACAAAGTACATCAAATGGTACATGGATTTTTAGAATTCAAAGAAATATAGAAATATGGAATAAACAAACAAACTTTAAGTTTAACCATGATGTTGCAAACCAAATGTTGAGTGAGGCAAAGTTGGGCCACTTGCTTCTTCTTGATCCATTTAGGGTGCTTGAGACTTGGTATGCTTGAACCTTGATTATGATGAAATGGCTTGGGCTTGCACTTGGAAGACTTGAACCTTGATTATGATCTTTTGGTATTTGCTTGAAATGGCTTGGGGCTTGCACTTGGAAGGCTTGAACCTTGCTTATGGTCTTTTGGTATTTGCTTGAAATGGCTTGGGCTTACACTTGGAAGGCATGCATCTTGTGAGTTTTTGGCCTTTGATGTTGCTCATGCGTATACACCTTTGATGGGCTCAAGTGTTGGGCTTAGAATGATTCAAGAAACAAGTTTGGGCTTCCATACCAAGTAGAGTTCAATCATAGGCTTTTGGGCTTGAGTTCATTCATAGCATACAAGGTCCAAACAATCATGATGGGCTCAAGCGTTGGACTTGAGTCATCATGGTTCAAACAACGGCCAAACAAATGCGTAATGCAATGCAATTTACATGGACCGACCTAAAGATAGGTTCTATGGGTCATTACAACATGGGTAGAAGGTAGGTTAAAGGTCCCCACAAGCTAGGACGTCGTACCTCCCAACTTGTGACGCCAGGAGCGCCGCGTTGGTCCGAACGGTACAGTTTGTCCCTATGAACCATCATGGCATAACCATGATGATCCTTGTCGCGGTGGGTGGTAGGTTCACCGCTGGGTATGTGAGTCTCAGGAAGACCACAATCCACGGCTATTACTACCGGGCTTCCGGGCTAGCACACAAATAAAATAATTTTCATTCAAGCAAATGATGCATGACATGCAATATAATGACATATTAGACATATTATATACAAAAAGCAATAAACAAACAATGACATGGTTGGCCACCATAACCTAATTGAAGCTTAGCCCTCAATATCCCCAGTGGAGTCGCCACTGTGAGAGACCGCGCCCCCGGCCCGTTTTTTATAGGATGTGATGTTGGGCCAAACCCACATGAATGGGTGGAGTCGTGTTATTGCCTCTCAAAATGGAGGTTCGACTAGTTATATTTTCCCCCTTAGATTAGGGGTTTTACAATGGAGTCGCCACTTATTTAATTATTGGAAAAACAAGAAAACCATAATTGAAAAATTCCTCATTTTATTAATTTGAAATTTAATTTACATTGATCATAGGAAAATTACATGGCTTTGGTCCTAGATACAATCTAAGATAAAGTACATGGCTTTGTTTCCTAGTTACAATCTAAAAATCGAAAATTACATGGATAAGCATTTGATCTATCAACCCTTGATCTAAGTTCGGAGGCTATGTTACAAGGTGGGAAGGTGTTAGGCACCCACCTTGCCCGGTGAAACCGGTCTTCTAGACTATGGTGGCCAACATTCATATCACATCATCCAATATGTCAATCAAGTTACATGTTGAATTTAATGTGTATGCATGTGATAAACCCTAATTCAATTTATTTAGCATTGCATTTAGATTGAAAAATAAATTCTAGTGAATGTGTGTGGATGGTGATAGCCTAGATTCAAGAATTTGAAAGAATTATGAAATAAACATGTTTTTCCTATTTTTGATATGGATTTAGGATCAAAACTAGTGTTTATGCATAAACATGTGATGAACAATCAAGAACATGTGAAGAACATATAAGAACATTCAAACATATTCAAGAGAATTTAAATAATTACTATCATGCCTTAATCCTAAATTCTCATCATGGCAACACAAAAAACAAGTAAAGGAAAGGGATTATACCGTCATGCAATATCCATACGGTGGAGGAGGAGACTCTTGGTAGAGGTCCTAAGGGTGGAGGAAAAGAAGAGTTAGGAGAGGAAGAGTGAGTCTCACTCAATACCTTGAGTCTCAGGAAGACCAAGATATGACAAGACTACTCAACTTCACTAGAACTCAAGAGAGGAGAATAGAGGGGGTTTTTTTCGTGTCTTGGAATGAAGGAGAGGGGGGGGGGTTTATATAGTAGTGGTGGAGAGAATATGAATGGAAGGCCATTTAATGAGGGTTGACAAAGAATCATGAACCTAGTCCTCATTTTAGCCTTGGGGGAAATCTGGTGCATTAAATGGAAAGATTGGTGGGAGTGAGGAGCAAGCCAAATTCGGTTTTCCCGCAACTGCTGTAACAGCTTGTAGAGCTAACTTCAAAAAATCATATCTAACTCAATTCTGATCGGAATTGTCTCATTCTTGTGCTCAAATTGAAGCCCCGGATGTCTAGTTTATGGGAAAATTAACCTCATTCATAAATTCAAAATATTTTGAGAGATATGGATGAAATGGTGAGTAGAGGTCATTTGTTTGAAAATGGTTTCAGCACAATTAACATTAATAGGTTCCAAATTAGCTCTCAATTAACATTAAATGGCTTCAATCACTCCCATTTCAGACTTAATTGGTTCTAAATTTACTCTAATTAAAAGATAATTGCACAAATTACTCATTGAATAATTAATGTTTAACTATCTAATTAATTAGGTGTATGCAACCTCACCATAAAATGTAGTCCTAAGCAATCAAATTATGACACATCATTGATCTCAAATTGATTACACTTATAACCAATTGAAATCAATTATTCATAATCACATATAGTCGGACTCAATTTGTGATAGTGCATCTCAGCCATTAAAACTTGATTTGATGATAACTTTCAATCTGGTGGTCTGATTAGGGCTTATGACTAGTCGATTTGATCGTTACGACATTAAGATCATTTTGGTAAAATGAGATTAAGGATCTAATGGCCAGAATCAAGATGCATATTCCCAAGGCAAAATTACCCTTTTACCCTCCATGTGAGGTTAAATGCAGGTTGCAAAATGGGGTGTCAACATCTGACCACCAAAACTACTAGAGTGATGCAACAGCTGTTTCAATTTGCCTTCTTGGACAAGTTGGTCCAAGTGATCCCATAAACTTCTGCAATCCTCGGTAGTATGACCATGGTCTCGATGGTATTGACAATAGAGATTTCGGTTTCGCTTTTCAGGATTTTCCCATCATCTTATTGGGCCATTTGAAGAAGGATTCGTTCTTAACCTTTTCCAAGACTTGATGCACGGGTTCTCGGAATACAGCTCCGACCACTTGATTATTATTTGACCCTTACTGCTCGGTATAATCCCTTCTCGGCCGGTTATTGTTGTATCTTTCCGACCTAAAATCTCTCATTTCTTGAGGGACAAACTTAGCTTTCTCTTTTCCCTGTTGTTGATCATCTTCTATCATTTTATACTTGTCCACCCGATCCATTAGTTGTCGCAAACTGGTGACAGGTTTACCTGTCAGGGATTTTCTCAAACCATGTTCAGAGGGGAGGTCGACCTTGAAAGTTCTAATAGCGACTTCATCAAAATCGCCATCAATCTCATTGAACATCTCCCAATACCTTTTAGCATACGACTTCACAGATTCTCCTTCCCTCATTGTCATAGACAGCAGAGAATCTAAGGGTTGAGGAACTAAACTGCACGTAATAAACCGGGAACAGAATGATTGAGTAAGCTTCTTGAAGGAGCTGATGGAATTAGTCCTTAACCCATCGAACCACCTCATCGGCATCGGTCCTAAGCTGGAGGGGATCACTCTGCACAGCAAGGCTTCATCCTGAGAACGAATTGCCATCTTCTGTTTGAACTGGCTTACATGCTCCACAAGATCGGTACGTCCACTATACATGGTGAATGTAGGTTGATGGAAACGTCTGGGAAGTTTTGCCTTTTCTATTCCTCGAGTAAAGGGGGACTTAGAAATTCGGCTCAGAGCCTTCTTCATGACCTTAGTTCCTAACCCCCTCCCAGATGGACTCTTTCTCTTCCTCTTGTGAGAATGTTCCTCCTCATAAGAATAAGATTCACTAGGTGGGGTTTTTAAGCGTTCCCTGTAACTGGCATCTCTTTCATCGTTGGAAGAAACATCAGAGCTAAAAGGGGTTTGTTTTCGTTGTGCACGACGAAGTTTCCTTTTTAGATCTTCAATCTCTCGTTGCAAATCCTTTTCATCAGCTTACTCATGTACTAAGTGACTCATTCGTCGATAGCCACTTCTACCAGCATGGAGCGTCTGCGAGCTGCCCTCTTGCTGGTTATCTATGTGATTTCCATGTTCAAGGTTATGGAGCTCACCTTGCTGATGAACGTTAACTGATTCTGCATGGGGTGGACTGATCTACTGTGGTCCTGAACCCGCCATAACTGTTATAAACCTTACTAGCACTAATTCTCCCCACAGACGGCGCCAATTGTAAGGTCACAAATTGCAGCCCAGACCTAAAAGAGATAGGAAGTGGAAATGGGCCCAATAAGCCCAATACAATAAATTTGTAAGAGAGTGGGCGAAAGAATTGGGCTGATAATGGATTTTCTAACAGTTAATCGGGGTTCTAAGTTGGTCCAAGGAGGAGTACGCATGTAATTTGAGATTGAATTATAGTCCGAGGAGTAAGTTTTCGATGGGACATGCAATTTCAAATGTTATGTTCTTTCTAGTGCTACAATGAATCTTCTCCGAGTTTTCTCTGTAATATTTTTCGATCCCCCACTTATGGAGGTCTTTCCCCATTATATAGTCCCCTCTGATTTATTTCTATCGTCCACCTGTCTTTCATCCAACCTCAGACCTCAGTATCTATCCTGTTAAATAGATTTTTATAGTTTTCTATGGGCGGTAGTAGTTGAAAGTACTGTTCAGAGGTCTTCTCCATATTAATGCGGCCAGGAAAGTTGCTGTAGTGCATTTAATGCGGTGGTGGCAGCTTTTCTCTTAGATATTTCTGTGTTCTTATCCATTCCCTGTACATTTGAAGTCTATCTTCACTACTAGAGCTTCTTGGAAGGTTATCTAGGGTAAGACGAAGTTCACTTTACTGACATTTGTCAGATCCGAGGAGGATGACCCTCTCGGACCAACACCCTTGGGTACTTATCTGCTCTACTATCTATTACGGGGCCTTTCCCCGTGCTTTCTTCTCCTCGGACGCATTATTATTAAAGAATGAGACTTTAAGCCCAGCGCAAAGGCTCAAGTTTTGGCCCCCATAGCTTCTTTCCAAATTAAATTGCTAGTATAATTTTCTTTAAAATAAAAAAAATTTATTACATCCATAAGAACGTTAAAAAATATATCCATTTAAAACCGAAGGAAAGAAAACCAAACTATTCTTCCTAATACCAGTAAAAATCAGCCGGAAACCTCTTTCTAAAACCCTAAGATTCAACGTAAAAAAAAAAAAAAAAAAAAAAAAAAAAAAAAACCCGAAAGTTCATATAGGAAATTAAACCAGACATTTCCAATTGAGGGAGAAGATGATGCTATAGAACTGATATCGTCAAGAGGGAGAAGAGATTTTAGTCTGCTCTCTTCTAAAATTAAACAGCGTCTCTCTTTAGAAATTTCATATAGGAACACTTGGGGAAAATGATTTTGCAGAACTGATGCCTTCAAGAGGGAGATGAGATTTCAATTTGCTCTCTTCTGAAATTAAACAACACTTTCTTTAGAAATTTTGTTTCACCCTCACACTCTCTTTTATTTTTTATTTTAAAATTAGTTGTGTAAACAGATAATGTTTAAACATATTTATCTTTTCTTTCATTTTTATCATAAAATGATTCAGAAATTTTTTGAATAAGTGGGAGTCTTTTAGTGGAATTGGGGACCACTAGACAAAAATGATGTGGTCAACCATGATGACCTTATAATTTCTCATAAAGTAGAGAAGTGCAGCAATGTTTATAGTGTATTTAGATAATATGATTTGGGTATTTGGATTTGGATTTTGATTTGGATGATTAAAATCCAAATGAATATGCAAAATTTGTTAGATTAAAAGAAAAAAAAATAGAGCAAACCGAAAGATCATATAGGAAATTAAACCAGACCTTACCAATTAAGGGAGAAGATAATGCTGTAGAATTGATATCATCAAGAGGGAGAAGAGATTTTATATCGTCAAGAGGGTAAAGAGATTTTAGTTTGCTCTCTTATGAAATTGAACAGCGTCTCTCTTTAGAAATTTCATATAGAAACACTAGGGGAAGATGATGTTGCAAAACTGATGTCGTCAAGAGGGAGAAGATATTTCAATTTGCTCTCTTCTGAAGTTAAACGACATATCTATTTAGAAATTTTGTTTCACCCTCACGCTCTCTTTTATTTTTTATTTTTAAATTATTTCTGTAAACAGATAACGTTTAAACGTGTTTATCTTTTACTTTAATTTTTATCATAAAATGAGTCAGCAAATTTTTAAATAAGTGGGAGTCTTTTAGAGGAATAGTTAACCACTACACAAAAATGATGTGGTCCACCATGAGAACCTTATAATATCTCATAAAGTAAAGAAGTACAACAATGTTTATAGTGTATTTGGATAATATGATTTGGGCATTTGGATTTTGATTTTGATTTGGATGATTAAAATCCAAATATTGTGTTTGGACAATTTTAAAAAGATCAAGGATTTGGATTTGATAAATCTACTATAGATTTTAAATATTTAAAATACTTAGATTTCAAATAACTTTTAGAATCAATGGATTTGAAATCAAGGCAACCTTTAAAGTAAAACATAATTAACAAAGTCTTTTGAGTTTTGACCCGTTATAATACACTTTAATTTTTGCCCTTGCATTTACACATATATTAGATTGGAAAGGATCCTATTTAAATCATCTAATATCCTCCGATTTCAATCAAAATGTAAAACACGTGATATTTAAAAAGAAATAATTAATGATCTCAAAAAATTCTATATAAACCATACAAAATCACAAAAACACCATGTTTCATTTCCATTTGAAATAGATGCATTGAATAATTAATTGTGTTTATATATTACAAATCTAATCAAATGTCAAATTGTTTAAAATTTTAATGAAATGGCACATAGTACACTTAGTCCTAAATCTTTTGAGGTTGACTATGGATATTCAATAAATTAGTTATGGTTAATCATATTTTAGATTTAAAAAATAAAATCTTAACTTTGAAATAGATTCCCTCCATTTTAATGTGTTTACACACACACACACTTACAATTTAAATATTTAAACAATTGCATAGCTATTGATTTTAAATCATCTTAAAATTTTGTAAGTATATATAAGTATAAGAAGAAAATCTAACTTAATGATAGATTTGTTAAAATTCGTATCCAATTAAAAAAAAATATTGAGTTGTATAAGATAGTTTAGAGTTGAGCCAAGTTTAACTCTCTCTCTCTCTCTCTCTCTATATATATATATATATATATATATTTATATTCATATTCTTCTATTTTCAAAATTTATTTCTATCTTTTTTTTTTTTTTTTTTTTTGAAGAAAAGGGGTAGGAGTTATCCAAAAAACAAAAGGATAGGGAAAAATTATTATAAAAAAAAAAAGAAAAAGAAAAAAAGAATTATCCCGAAAAAGTAACATTGCTCATGGAAGAACCTGTCCGAATGTGAACATATCCGTAGCAACACATCCATCAAAACATTATCCTATATTTAATATTCCATGAGAAAAGGCTTTCATTTTCATGATTTGTTTACTTTTTCCTAGATCTCTAACATGCTTTCTCACATGCCAACCATTCAGTCAAGGAACAACTTTAGACAGACACGTAGTACGTTGCGAATGTCTCTCTTTACTGTCGTCAAACTTGAAGTTTGTCGTTTAGAATATTTAGAGCATCCACGTCAGTTCTTCTACAATTTTTTGTCTATATTACATGAAAAAACCTACTCTTTCTATTTTACACTATCACTTTTACAAAACATCTACATCAGTTTATCTATTTTACAAGATATTTCAATAAAATATTTACTCTTTGCATTTTTTTTTATTATTTCTCTCAACTACCTCTCTTTACATACGCCCTCTCTCTCTCTTTCTACCAATTTTTCTGATTTGTTGCTCTCTCTCTACACCCATCTCTCTGGCCACCGCTCCACCAGCCATCACCTCTGGCCTTCCTCTTCCAAATCACAAAACCCATCCACCTTCCTCTTCCACCACCAAATCTCAACCACACACTCACCCTGACCCACCAAATCCGATCCACCACCAAATCTCAGCCACACAACCACTACCCATCGCAACTGTCACCCATTCCCACAACCCACCACCAGCAAAACGACCCACCACCACGACCACCGCCATTTCCACCAAACGACCCCTGAAATTCAGTAACCCACATCCATAAAACCCACCAAAAATCTTCGATCTCAATAGCTGAAACCCACCAAACGCCAAACACTGAAACCCAAACACTGACCTCAACAGCCATCGATCTCAAACGCTGAAACCCAAATGCTGATGCACACCGATCTCTAGCAAGACCCATACTACAAGCACCGATCTCTAGCAAGCACCGATCTCCAAGCACAGATCTGTTGAAGTGGGTTGTGTGTGTGACTTGAATTGCCAAGCCTAAGTCAACGTAAGTTGATAGAATCCTAGTTGTAAAGGGAATGCTTCTGCCGACTTGGTTAATAAAACACACACACACACACACACACACACACACATATATATATATATATATATATATATATGTTGTTATGTGCGACACAAAAGAGAGATAATTAGAGAAGTCCTAATAACCTAGCAGTCGCATAAGAAGAAAGAATAGTGTTTTCTTGTCTTGTGGGTGAGAGAGAGTTAGGGTGTATTGGGATTTGGGTTTCTTGAGAGTGTTTTTGTGCACTATTGTATTTTCCCTGATAATAGTGAAATCCCTACAACTCCGTGGATGTAGGCAAATTGCCGAACCACGTAAATATTGTCTTGTGCGTGTGATTGTTTTCTTTGGCATGTATTTTCTCTATTTGTTTTGTTTTTCACAGGTTTGGATTTTGGTTAAATTCCCTACATGATCTACAAGCAAGCACCAATCTACGAGCACTGATCTCCAAGCACCAATCTATCTCTCTGTTGGTTTGTCTGTGTTGATTTGTCTGTGTGGATGTGTTTGTGTGTGGGTGTGTTTGTGTGCATCTGAGGAAAAGAAGATGAGGAGCTGAGGTCGTTGTGCACGGAGAAGGGAGAGAAAAATTGGTACGAACAGAAATTAATAAAAAACTAAATACACATGCTACAGTGCCTGTGTAAATTTACATGGGTACTGTAGCTCGTTGAAAAATTTAGAAAATTTTACACATTTTTAAATGGACTGATGTGAAGTGTTTTTTGGTTCAAAATGTATATTTTACACATTTATACAAGAGCTGATGTGAATGCTCTTAGATCCTTAAGTAACATACTTAAACGAATTATTAAATCTAAATTGCCCAAGGATGAACAATACTTCTATTTACAAAATTTATGTTATTATCCTTAAATAACTACTTTTATAAAATACTGAAATGATATGTTATTATTAATGCTTTTCTTTTGTATTAGGGAAAAAAGTGCAGAGGCAACAAACTTGTTATTGCTAGGCTAATAAATAATAAACATGGTCGATTTATGTATAAGTGTTGTTAGAAATTTGCTATAAAAAACCATGTACTGGATCAACGAATTATTTATAATTAAAAAAAAAAAAAAAATCCGTAGCATTGCTAAAGCCTAAAGAAAGACCCTGTCCGGATGTGATCGTAGCAACATTACATATCCATCAAAACATCATCCTAATATCAGTAATATGCTTTCTCACTTGCCATTCAGTTTAGGAAACAACTTCGGTCAGATACCTAGTCCGTTGTGAAGTGTGAACGCCTTCCTTTACAGTGTTCAAGTTGAAGTTTGTTATGAGATCCTTGAGTTTCACACATAAACAAATAAGTAAATCTACATGGCTCGAGGCTCTTTTAAAAAATAAAAAAATAAAAAAATAAAAAGATAATTTCATTAAGAACTACAAATAACAGAACCAACAATATATAGTACAGTCTATCTTCCAGGCATCCCGGAGACCAAGAGAGAGGGAAGTTAGTTTAATGGACGTATAGGGAAATGGACTTAGATTAATGGGTGTCTGGCTAGCCAACAAAATATAAACTGGCATTTGATTCTTAACTTGGTTGCTACAGTACTCCTCTATTCGCTCAAGTCTTCGTCAACTAAAAACTTTGGTAATTGATCATTATTATCAATACATAAAAATTCTCAAAGCCTATATTAAATAATTAAGTTGCTGAAAAATAGTAAAGAAAGCAAGTTGCTGTAATTTCAAGAGCGAGTAATTGTTCTTATACATAAGCAGTAGTGTAGGTGTCTAATCATTTCCATTCCATTTTCTGCATTATTTCTTCAGGTGACCACTATAATAAGTTTTTCCTATCTTAGTATCTTAGTATCTTTTCTAGACCAGAATCAATCCAATCTTCTTGGAGCAGGAACTCAGCTCAGCCGTTCAGGTTCGTGTGCTTGCTAACTTTTTATTACGAGCTTTTAATCATTTGCAAAGCTTTTTTGAAGCAACTTTCTTTTTCATAGTTCCTAGAATTTATCGTTTTTTTTTTTTTTTTTTTTTTAAAGAAAGTTAAAATAAATAAAATAAAAAGCATCAGAAAAATCTCAGGGAAGAAACAACATTGTACAGAGAAAAACCACAACCACTAGGAAGTCAGGGGGGCTTACTGGGAGAAACCTCGCAAGAGTCGTCAGTGAAGGAGTTGCAAATCGTAGGCCGACGGTGCCAGAGCTTGGATCTAACCCGATCCGGTCAGATCTGGTCCGGAACCACCACTAACGGTCTACAGAGAGAGGCCTGACCATTGTTTAATCTACCTCTTCCTCTGCCCATTGTTTTAAAATTTTATTATCGCAGCTTATTTCACAATATTTGAGGAATGATCCTTATACAAATTATTTTATAAATTTTTTTACGAATTGATAATATGGCTAGTGATTATAGATAAAAAAGAAAAGAAAAAAAAAATGTTAATAATAGAATCAGATAAAAAATAAAAATCAGTATGAATTTGTTACATCAATAACTTATAAAATACTATATATAAAATACTATAAAATAATACTACAATATTTTGTCTGAGTAGTTAAGAAAAAATAATAAATTCATGTACAAAATAGTCAAACTACCTATCATTAATAGTCTTGATTTTTTTTTTTTTTTTTTTTGGTTTTTTGTTTTTTTTTTTTAAATTATTTTAAGAAATCCTAAACTAAGTCCTACCCCAAACCCAAAGTCACAAACCATCTTGCACAATAATAATATTTAGGTTAAACGCATGATTCATCTCTCGGCCTCTTTGTTTCTTTTTTTTTTTGATAAACTATTGCTGATATAAATTAACTACGAATAAATCTATTCCAAAAAAGCTCAATCTCTCTATTTCTCTATTTCTCAGTCTCTCTGTAAGGTTTCCTTTCTCTTTTCTTTTCTATGTTTTTCTTTCTTTCTTTCTTTTTTTGGTTGAAATTAGGTTAAACACATGATTTCCTTGTTGGGCTGGGGCTAGGGATGAATTATTCTTAGAGGGGAGGGGGGCCCAAAGGCCCCAAACATAATTTTTAATAAAAAATTACCCATTATCATTATTATTATTTTCTTTGGGTCAGAGCATGGCCTGCCTCCTAAAATGATGGAAAACAATTGAATACTCTAAGATAACCATTAATGCGTACTCTCCCATCTCATATGAATTGTGAGTTCTACCACAAATTTAATTAGTGAGACTTATAATTATGTAAAAGGGGAAAGCCCGCATTTATGGTACTCTGAGAGTATCCAATAATTACCCCCCATCCCTATGCAATATATTAGATTCTCTTAAAATTTTATTACGGCAGCTTATTTCACAAGTTTTGAGTAATGCTATGTATACAAATTTTTTTATAAATTTTTTTACAAATTGATAATATGGTGAGTGATTGTTGGTAAGTGGAAAAATGATATTAGTGATAGATCTAGATAAAAAGTAAAAGCTAGTATGAATTTGTCACATTAATAGATTGTAAAAATATTGTAAAATAGTTTGTGACTATAACAATATTCTAACTTTTTGGTCACAATTTATCATGTGACTGAGTGTAAATGGTGAAAAAAAAAAAATAGATTAATGCAAGTGATAAACAAACTAGCTATTATTAATGGTCTTGTTTTTTTTTTTTTTTGGTTATATATAGGGTAAAGAATATGAACCAAGTTTTTTTTTTAATTAATTATTTTAATAAATCCTAAACTAAGCCCACCCCAAACCCAAAGTCACAAACCCTCTTGCATAATAATAATATTTAGGTTAAATGCATGATTCATCTCTCGATTTCTCTATTTTTTTGGGTAAACCAACCTTGATATAAATTAACTACAAATAAGTCTATCACAAAATAAGTCATCTCTCTGTTTCTCTATCTCCTAGTCTCTCTGTAACGTTTGGTTTCCTTTCCCTTTTCTTTTCTTTTTTTTTTTTTTTTTTTTTTTTTTTTTTTGGTTTCTTTGTTTTGATTGAAATTAGGCTAAACGCATGATCTCCTTGTTGGGCTGGGGCTGGGGATGAATTGTTCTTGGAGGGTAGGGGGGCCCAAAGGCCCCAAACATAATTTTTAATAAAAATTTACCTATTATTATTATTATTATTATTTTGGGGTCAGGGCATGGCCTGGACCCCCTAAAGGTTCCGTCCTAGGTAATATATTAGATGCTCTTAATTGGACTTCGGTTATTTTTGTAAACTTGGGCAGTACCTTAAATCTGCCTAAAGAAGAAGATATAAGAATGACGATTTATTGAGTTATTTGGCTGGTTATTATGTAAATACAAGTTTATGGTCACTTTGAAAGTTTTTGGGAGAAATAATGAGAGAGGTCTAATTCTATAGAGGGGGTGCCAAACTGAAAAATAATTTGATCTGCAATTCTGATATATAAATATTCTTAATTTTAGATTTATTACTAATATTGAGTAGTTTTTTTTTTTTTAAATATAAATTTTCTATAAGTTTTTTTCCAATTATTTATTAATTCATTTTCTCTTAATCCAGTATGTTATGTTCTATCCTCAAATTTTATGTATTTAGTTGTGTTTATGAGAGATTTAATATTCATCTTTTTAATTCTTTCAAAAAAAATATTCATCTTTTTAATAAAATGGTAGAATTTTCACACACACCCGTATATATAGTGCAAGGTAGAATTTTAATGTTTTATATATAACATGTGTACTCATTATGACATAAGTGGTATCATCCTGAATTGATCCGACCCTTAAAAAGACTAAAAATTAATTAGACTTCGGTTCTGTCCCTAGGCAATATATTAGATGCTCTTAATTAGACTTCGGTTATTTTTGTAAAGTTGGGCAATACCTTAAATCCGCCTAAAGAAGAAGATATAAGAATAACAATTTATTGAGTTATTTGGCTGTTTATTATGTAAATACAAGTTTATGGTCACTTTGAAAGTTTTTGGGAGAAATAATGAGAGAGGTCTAATTCTATAGAAGGGGTGCCAAACTGAAAAATAATTTGATCTGCAATTCTGATATATAAATATTATTAATTTTAGATTTATTACTAATATTGAGTAGTCTTTTTTTTAAATATAAATTTTCTATAAGTTTTTTTCCAATTATTTATTAATTCATTTTCTCTTAATCCAGTATGTTATGTTCTATCCTCAAATTTTATGTATTTAGTTATGTTTATGAGAGATTTAATATTCATCTTTTTAATTCTTTCAAAAAAAATATTCATCTTTTTAATAAAATGGTAGAATTTTCACAGACACCTGTATATATAGTGCAAGGTAGAATTTTAATGTTTTATATGTAACATGTGTACACATTATGACATAAGTGGTATTCATCCTGAATTCATCCAATCCTTAAAAAGACTAACAATGAATTTTTAAAAGAAAAATACAACAATTTTAGTTGCGCCGATTCTAAACATGTACCTAATTGGATTATATTCTAACCGGATTTGATTGCCAAAGTGTACACCAATCCTAACACCATGTAGGTATATTGACAGATTAAAGATGGAAACAAGGACAGCCTCAAGTGCAGCTGTAAGTGAAGTTCTTAATGTAAACAATTATTTGGTTTGGAGCGTCCAAGTGAGAACCTATTTGATTGCTCAAGATCTTTGGGACATTGTTGAAGCAACCAACGAATGTCCTAAACAAGAAGATGATAAAGCTGCTTTCAAGGATTGGAGCAAGAAGAATGCCATGGCTTTACACGTGATCCAAATTTCATGCCCGCAACGGATATGTCATGTGATTAGTCTAATTACTTCCGCCAAAATTGCTTGGGAAACTTTGGAATTAGTATGCAGCATCCCCAAAAGTGATTATTTTGGTATGTCTCTCTCTATACTGCACGTGCGCAAACATTTTATACCTTAAATAGGCCTAAGGTAAGATATGATAATAAACTTACCCCCCAAAAAAAAAAAAAAAAAAAACTTAAAAGAAAGAAATGAAATGAAATACGGAATCATCATGCTTTTCCTCCTCTCCTCTGTCTCGTTTGTTTGCCACCACCATTACAACCTTAATAATACACTAGTATTAACAGAAGCAAAGGCAACATTTGAACAACGGGAATGGCCTTATGCTGGGGGACATGTGATGGGTGCCAAATCCATGATTGAAGCATTCAAAAAAGACCCATTCTGATATTGCCACAAAAACGCCCCATCCCCATGACAATTTTATTTAGATATAAATAAATTATAATTCATGGTCTTATACTATGCTTTTATGCTATAATCATAAAGTTATGCTCTTTTTTTTTTTTTTTTTCCAAAAAATAAATTTAGGCTCTTTTGTGGCCAAATCTCATACTACTTAATTATCTAATAAGTTTTGGGTTAAATTACAAATTACGTCCTCTAATTTTTTCAAATTCAATTCAGTTTAGCTTTTAAACTTCACTTTTGATTAATTCAATTCTTTACTTTCAAGTTTATTCAATTCATGTCTTCCTATGAAACGTAATTTCCTTCGAGAAGGAATTGAAGATCCATGATAGTAGCATGGTGTTATTGTGCCTCCATGCATTAAACACTGGGCTCAAGGAATCCAAGGGTTGCAAGATTGTTCCATCAACATAACAAATCTTATTTTTGGCAGTCACTACCATGAGAAAAGATCTACTTTCAAGTGTTGTAATTGTGTCGTCCATAAAATGTTGAGTGACAAGACTAGTGCCTGGATTATACTCCACTATGGAAATGGTAAGGGTTTCAAAAGCATATTCTCTGGTTGAAGTTTGGTTGGAGAATATGTTTTAGCAAACGTTGAAGAAGCTACCACTGAAGCAATGGTGGCGCCAAAAACTTTTTCAAGGGTGACCAAGCTATATATATATATATATACACACACACACACATGAAGAATGTTTATAACTTTTATTTTAACATATGATATTTTCTTACTTAAACAAAAATATTTATATTAAGTATGTCTTTACATTTTTGCCAAAAAATAAATAAATAAGTCTTGATATGTCTAAAAATATACAAGTCAATTTAATTAAAAAAAAATAGTATACATTAAATGCACTATAATTTAATGAGCTATATATGACATAAGAATAATTAGAGGGAATTAAAAATACATTAGTCAACTATTTAAGTGCATTACATATTTTTAATAAGAATCTAGAGAGGCTAGTATTTAAATTTAGGGTAAATTATGTATTTGGTCTCTATTCTTTACATTATATTTTAATTTGGTTCCTAACCTTTTGGTGTTGTGTTAATTTAATCTCTGTTATTATATATTGGATAAAAATTGCTGATGTTGTAAACGGTTAAAATAAAAAATTAGTTTATTGCCACATCAACGACAACTAATTTTTTATTTAGGCCGTTAGTCACGTCAGCAATTTTCATCCAAAAGATAATAACATAGACTAAATTGACACAATACTGAAAGGTTATTGTCAAATTTGTGATTGGAGATCAAGAATGTGATAATCTTCTCTGATTACTCATTGAATGAATAACTCAATCTCTACTTATATATACAAGAAGCAGAGAATACAAAACTGGAAAAATAAGAAAAACTGAAACTCTGATTAATTAATAGCTCAAAACTAACATAACAGAAAGGTCCACAAACTCTGAGTACCAATGACAACATAACACGTGTATTGTCACATTCCTCTAATAGGAACTTTGGAAAAAAAAATTCCCCAAAGAATTTTAATGTATTTTTAATCATTCACGGGAGGACATGTGTAAATAATTTATATTTTAAAGAAAGTGACTATCTTATTCCAAATTAAGGGGAGGTGAGTGTCGTAACAAAAAGTCTTAAGAAAAAGTCACTGCTTCCCCTTTTAAAAACTGTTCATACATGATGTCCCCTCTTTGTAAACAATTGTCTGGAATGCAGAGTGTGTACATTAGAAGTATGAGGAGAAGCTAAGATCAGGTAAACATGTAAAGCAATAATGGTTGAAATGTAATATACCTAACACCCCACTACGGTATTTTGGATATCTAAAAGAGTTTAATAGAATCTTCATTGAGTCACAATTTTATATGCGAGTATGATATATTAAATTGTTGCTGGTGTTTCAGTTCCAGAGGAGGCAGAAAGTAGTGTGGCTTGGAGCTATCGGATGAAAAAAAATTTAATGGAACATGATCTTTGGAACATTGTTGAAACAACCCCCGAACCAACTACACCTGCTTGGAGCAAGAAGAATGCTTTGGCCTTATATTTGATCAGGGAATCCTGCGGGTCGGACAAATTTTCTTTGATAGAGAAAATTAGTAAGGCTAAAACCGCTTGGGATACCATTGCAGAGATGAACGAGTCTAATACTGACCCAGCTATTGCAGAGATGAACGAGTCTAGTGTTGACCCAGAGATTGCAGAGATGAGCAAGTCTAGTGCTGACCCAGAGATTGCAGAGATGAGCAAGTCTATTGCTGACCCAGAGATTGCAGAGATGAGCAAGTCTAGTACTGACCCAGAGATTGTAGAGATGATCAAGTCTAGTGCTGACTCAGACTCAGGTAGCTATCTCTCTCCTGAAAATACACATGCTCTAACATTTTAAAATAATAGCTTAAAGTTTGCAGATCGATGATAAAATAATAGCTAAAATAATCACACTGGAGAGGTTGCCATTGTTTCTTCGCTGTATTCGGTGTGGTTGTGGTGGTGTTGGTTTCGGTGAGTGTTTGCCCATTTTGGTCACTGATAGGGTTGTAAAGAAATAAACTTTCTGAATGAAACTAAGAAAGAAACTCTCTGTTAATAAAATTCTTATTATTGAAGAAAAGAGATGGAGAGCATAAAAATAAAATACAAAGCTCCTCTGCTATTTATACTACATAACAGAGCATGTACACGAGCCCCAAAAAAGTGCGGGAAAAGAAAACAGAAATAACAAATCTAACTAACGCAACGGTTACAAAAGAAACCAATAAGATTATGACATGTGTGCTAACTATTTTTGTTAATTTTAGTTTGTTCTTGGTTAATGATACGGCATCGTTTCTTTGTCTCTTGTTTCTTTTTTTTTTTAATCCTAATGACACTGTTTCCATCTTTGGGTTCTATTATTTCTTCAGAAAACGCTGCTGTTTTCTTCAGCTTCTTTTCTTGTTTTTCTCTTTTCAACTTTAACAAGGGCACGTGCCAGTGGCGACTCTAGGAATTTTGTCTAGGGTGTTCCTATTTCACTTTGAAAAAATTTCAGGTCATTTCAGTCTATTTCGAGTGTTTCAGAACGTTTCGGTAAATACCAGACGAAATTCAAGATTTGGCCGACATGAAGTTTGTGCTTTAAAAAAAAAAAAAGTTCTTAAAACCAAAACAAATTTGCATTCTGTACACCGAAAAATCTCAAAAGGAAAAAAACAAAAGGAAAAGAAATGAAATGAACAAAGGTACCCACTGTACAATAAACTATAAGTTCATTTAAAATATTAATAAAATTATTAATTATTGTTGTTTAGTTGTTTTATTAATTTGTTTTCCTTTTATAAACTATAATTTGTTATATTGTTATTTCATTAGTTATGAAATTATTAATTGTTGTTTAACCTAACATTATTTAATTTGTTTGCCTTTTATAATGTATTGGTTAATTAAATTATTAATTGTTAGGATCATGAACCAGCTACCAATCAGAAAATTTCACAATCACAAACCACAATAACATGACACTAAAAGACAATATCTCACCAACTGACCAACACCAACACCAACACACACCAATCAACGGATAAAAATCATAAGATAAAGCCAAATTCAAAAAGTCAAAGAATAGGCAAAATATTAATAAAGTTAAAGCTTCACTGCTTCAGCCAATCATAGTTTAGATCAATGTTATGAATACCGTTTCGGACCCCATTTCGATTTGTCTAGTGGAATGAAATATTTCGATACCGGTCAATTTCTGCGTACTGTTTCAAGGTGTTTCAGGGTACCTAAAAAATAATTTTTATATATATATATATATTCTTGTAGAACATAAAATTGTCAGTTCTAATAAATAAATAACTAAATATCAAATAATACTAATAATTTAGTCTTAACTCTTAAGTCTTAAACATCAATATAACATCAATTTAACATCACAATTCACACAATAAGAAGATTTACAAGTCAATAACTAAATATCAAATAATACAAAATATTTAGTCTTAACTCTTAAGTCTTGAACCTCAATATTTAGTTAATTTAATTATATAAAATAATGTTTTTAATTTTCAGTTTTTCCTATTCATTCATTTTCTCTAAACCGATCCCACCACTGACTGCCATATCTTCATATCCTTTGATTCATTTTTTAACTTTTCTTTCTTCTATGTCACACATGTCTTTGGTCTTCTTTTCCCCTATTTTCATCTTTCTCTTTAAGTCCCATCTATCACCGATACCAATATTCCCATGGTCCAAACCTCATCACAACCGTATGTTCAAAATGTCTTTTAAGTTCTCTCTATACTCTTCTATTCAGAAATTCTGACTCTCACTTAACCTTCCGTCTCTCTCAAGTCTTATCTCCTCCCTCTCTCAGCATTGTTCATCTCCAAGGATTTCTCTTCAGGTCTGCTGCTTTGTAAATTTGTTGACACTAATCTCATCTTTTAATTTTTGTTCTCATCTTCATCATCACCTTCATCTTCTTCTTCTTTTTCTTTTTTTCTTTTTTCTTTTTTTTTTCACTGTGGCAGTGAGGCTCATCTAAGGGGAGGCACTGCTTTGTTTTTAAGTTTGCTTTAGCTTTAGTGATTTCTAATGTATTGATTTACTGATTTGAGGTTTCTAATTTAGTGATTTGCTCTGTATTGGGTTTTTTTTTTTTTTTTTTTTTTGAGAATACGTGGGTTTGCTCTAATTTAGTGATTTACTATTTTTTTTTTTTTTTAATTTGAGGATGTTCCTTATTTTGATTGAGGGTGTTCCTATTTTTTTTAAGGGTAAATAAATAAATCAATTTTAATTATTATATATAAATTTTTTTTTTCAAGTCAGGGTGTTCCTGGGAACACTTTGAGCATAATGTGGCGTCGCCACTGGCACGCGCAGAGAGAGAGAGAGAGAGAGAGAGATGGGTATGGTACAAGCAGTGATGTCGGTTTTGATTATTGGGTTATTAAGAATTTAGGGGGTGCTGAATGAGGTGAGAATGGATGACTGAGATACTTGTGAGATATGGAAGATAAGGAAAGTCTGTGTATGTCTAAATTCTATATAACTGTGAATTATGAGTTTGATTTCTTTAATATGTAACCAGCTCCCTACTTTCTTGATCGATAAGGAGAATGCCGGAAACAAATAACTCTCCAAGTGTTGCTTGTACATATTAGAGCATTGGTTCCATATTTCTTTTTTGGTGAAATTACTATTTTGGTTCATACATTTTGGGATTATAGTCAGTTTGGTATCTACATTTTAGTAACAATCAATTTGGTTCTTACTATTATCAACTTGCAGTTAATTTAGTCCATGCTGAAACTCATTAACAAAAAATACTGACGTGGCAAACAAATGACACGTTGGCACATTTGAAACTTCTGTGGCAATTAAAAACAAAGTTCAATTAACATTAAAAAAATTGCCACAGCATCTGAATGAAAAAAAAAAAAAAAAATCAATTTCTTTCTAAACAAACAGTTGGTCCATTTGGTTGGGGGATGAAACGTTGTGAGAGGACCAAATTGATTTTAACAAAAAATAAAAAATTGGTTGGGGTGTGAAAAAATGGGAGGGTGGAAAATGGGGGATGATGGAAAAGTGGAATGGTAGAAGAGATTTTAATTTTTCCCATTTGTGTTTGGTTGGCAGGTGGAAATGTTTAGGGATAGAAAAATTTTTTTGTTTGGTTGAGAAGAAAAAGAAGTGGATAAAAAATAAATTTTGTATAAATTTACTCATATACCTTTATAAAAAAATGTCGCCCAATTAAAAAAAAAAAAATACAATCACCCAAGTTTATTAAAAAAGAAAAATAACATCCATTAAAAAAAAAGTAAAAAAAAAAAAAAAAAGGGAAAAAAGAAGAAGTGAAGTAGCGTATCACGTTCATAAAAAGAAAAAAAAGAAATAGTTATTTTACTACAACTACTCTTCTCCTCTCGATTTTCTTCCCAATTTGGGGAGGTAACATTTTTGTAGGACCTAAACATTTTCTCCTCTACAACATTTCAAGCTTTCTCTTATTTTTATCTATTTTTGTGGTTTTATTCATTTGTTTGTCTTTAGCTGCCTCTCATTTTGCTTATGCTAAATGGCTGTGTGTATTTTTTTTTTTTTTTTTTTTTTAATTTTATAACTGGGTATGGTAGGGTTTTTTTTTTGTTCTTTGGTTTTTATTTTTTTAATTGGGCATTATTTTTGTTTTAATAAACTTGGTGGAATTATTTTTTTAAATGATGTATTTTTTTTTAATTAAGCACTTTTTTTTTTATAATAAGGACATATTATTCAATTTATACCTATGTCATTTTTCATCCTCTCATTTTTCTTCTCAACCAAACAAATGAGTTTTCCACTTTTCTATCTCTTCCCCATTTCCACCCTTTCACTTTTTTACCCCTTCAACCAAACAGACCTTAAATACTCAAAATTTTATCTTTCTTCTCTTAGCCATGAATCACTACATGAAACTTGAGTCTTGAAATCTATTTTTTTTTTGTTCTTGTCCTTGGGTTAACTAAAACTAGAACAAAGGAGTGGTCACAAGAGATAAAAGCTGGGATGCACGGACGCGGCCCCAAGGCCGGCGCACCCGCGTCCGACGCGGCGGGACGCGGCAGGGATGCCGCAGACCGCGCGTCCGTGCCCCGTCGGACCGCGTCGTGCCACGTGGCAAGGCCCGAATCGGGCCGACGCGGTTGAAGTCGGCGCCGATTCGGCGGAAATCGGCCCCGACGCGGCCAAAATCGGGCAGACTCGGTCCATATCGGCCGTATCGGCCTGTATCGGCCGAAACGGCCGAAACGGCCGAGTCAAGCCGAAATTTAAAAAAAAAAAAAAAAAAAAAAAAAGGTGCAAACGCACCGTTTTACTAACCTAAAAACCCCAGACCCCTCACATTTCGTCCAGCCTCTCTCACTCCTTCCCTCATCTCCCTTCTCTGTGTCACTCACTGTGCTCCTATGAAAAACTGAAAAAGCATCCTAGCATCCCAGCTGTGCTCCGTCCCTCATCTTAGTCATCTATCTTCTCTGTGTTTCGGGCTCTTTGTGTGAGTGCAGTGTGCTGCTTCAGCCTTCAGGTGTGCTCTCTCTACTCTTTTCTTGAATTTTTTTTCTTTGTTTTTTACAATTTCTCTCTTTCAAATTGCTTAGAAAAATATTTGTGAATTTGAAAATTTATGTGCTTGACTACTGGCTGCTTTTTCTTGTTTCGGGCTCTTTGTGTTTCGGGCTCTTTGTGTGAAAATTTGAAAATCTGAAAATATTTCTCTCTGTGTTTCGGGCTCTTTGTGTGAGTGGCTGAGTGTTGTGTTTTTTTTCTTGTTTTTTCAATTGTTGTGGGAGTTAAAGGGTTTTGTGATTTGTGATTTGTGGTTTGTGGGAATTAAAGGGTTCTGTGTTTTTTTTTTTGCTGTGAACCTGGTTGCTATGATTTTTTTTTGCTGTGAACCTGGTTGCTGTGATTAATTTATTTAGTTAATAGTTATTATTTGTAGGTTAAATTGAATCTATTGAATTTACAATGGACGAAGTTAATAGCACAGAAAGTTCACAAGAAGTGTCAAATGCTGAATCTCCTCTTTGGCAGTATGTGACTAAAGTAGAAAAACCAGCTGGTGCATCTGTTAAATCTGGTGGAAACACATATTTTAAGTGCAACTATTGTGATATAGTTTTTATGGGATCCTATTCTAGGGTTAAGGCTCATTTATTACAAATTTCTGGCAAAGGTATTAGAGCATGCCGTAATGTGTCAAAGAGCCATAGGTTGGAAATGCAGCAAATGCATGATCAAGTTGAGACTAATAAGTTAGAGCAAGAACAGAGAAGTCAAATTCCCTTACCCCCACCTCCCCCAGGCCGTGGGATACCTATTTCCCCATTTCGGAGACAAGAAGGGAGTGATAGTAGTCATAGTACAAATCCGGTTGATGCTAAGAGGAGGAAGGTGACTATGAATACTACTTTGGAGAAAGCATTTCAGAATAATGCTAGACATGATTTAGATAGTAGAATTGCTAGGATGTTTTACACCGGTGGGCTTCCGTTTAACTTTGCAAGGAACCCACATTATCGTAGTTCCTATGCATTTGCTGCTACTCATAGCATTCCGGGTTATCTTCCTCCTGGATACAATGCTTTGAGAACAACACTTTTGCAAAAGGAAAGAGCTCATGTTGAAAGACTTTTGAAACCAATTAAGGACTCTTTGCTTGAAAATGGTGTAAGTATAGTTTCTGATGGATGGTCAGATCCACCAAGGAGGCCTCTTATTAATATTATGGCTATATCAGATGGGGGTCTAGTGTTTATAAAGGCAATTGATGGGTCGGGTGAGTTCAAAGACAAGCATTACATTGCTGGGGTGTTGAAGGATGCTATAAAAGAGATTGGACATGAAAAAATTGTCCAAGTCATCACTGATAATGCTAATGTGATGAAGGCTGCTGGAGCTCTTATTGAGGGTGAGTATCCTAAAATATTTTGGACACCTTGTGTTGTCCACACTCTCAATCTAGCTTTGAAGAATATTTGTGCAGCAAAAAACACTGAAAAGAATGAAGTTACATATGAGGAATGTAGTTGGATTACACGTGTTGCTGATGATGCATCCTTCATACGTGTTTTTATCATGAACCATTCTATGAGGTTGGCAATGTTTAATGAATTTTGTCCATTAAAATTGCTCCAAGTTGCTGATACTAGGTTTGCTTCGGTGGTTGTAACGTTGAAAAGGTTGAAGTTGATAAAAAGATGCCTTCAAGCCATGGCTATTAGTGACCAATGGGCTTCTTATAGGGAGGATGACGTTGGAAAAGCTCAAAAGGTGAAAGATATGATTCTAAGTGATCTTTGGTGGGATAATATTGATTATATCCTTGAATTCACAGCACCTATTTATGAGATGCTACGAATAGCCGACACAGATAAGCCTTGTCTTCATCTTGTGTATGAGATGTGGGATTCCATGATAGAGAAGGTGAAAGCAGTGATATATCGGCATGAAGGCTTGGAAGATGATCAATATAGCTCATTTTGGGGTGTGGTGAATGATATACTCATTGATCGGTGGACTAAAAATTCTACTCCACTACATTGCTTGGCTCATTCCTTAAATCCTAAGTAAGTACATTTATTATCTATTTTCCTTAGTTCACCCTTTTAGTAAAACACACGTTTGATCTATATTTGTTTTTTAATCTTTAACTAGGTATTACTCCATTGAATGGCTTTCGGAGAATCCAAAACGCATCCCTCCACATCGGGATCATGAAATTTTTATGGAAAGAAGCAAGTATTTGGAGCGATACTTTGAAGATGAGAATGAGTTAACAGTGGTGAAGTATGAGTTTGCTAAATTTTCAGGAGGGAGGTTTCCTTCACCAAGTGCCTTGACGGATAGATGGACCTTACTACCTTTGGTTTGGTGGCAATACCATGGCTCCGCATTTCCAACTCTTCAAACCCTTGCCCTTAAACTTCTTGGACAACCTTGCTCATCCTCATGTGCTGAGAGAAATTGGAGCACGTACAAATTCATTCATTCCTTAAAAAGAAACAAAATGGCTCCTGCACGCGCTGAGGATTTGGTATATGTGCATTCTAATCTTCGACTCTTGTCAAGGCGCAATGAAGAGTACATACATACCGCAACAAAGATGTGGGATATTGCAGGAGACTCTTGGAATGAGAGCGACATGCATGGAGGAGCTGGAATTCTTGAGAATGCAGCTCTTACACTTGATGAGCCAGAGTTGGAGGCCATAGTTATTGGGAATGTTAACACTATTGCTACTACTAGTGAAAGTGAAGTTCGAAGTGAAGCTATTGATCTTGAGGATGATGATATTTGTGTTTGATTGTCTTGTTGATTATCTTTTATTTTGTTTTAGTTTCAAACTTATGAGTTGTATTCTAATTTCCAAACATCATGGAATGTTTTAGTTTCAATCTTGTGGATTATATTTAATTTATGAACATCATGTTTTAGTTATTATCTACTATTGCTCTTAAATTTGGTATTTGTTTATATAATGTGAAAAACTAAAAGTATGCTTAGCAATATATTAAACATATATTGTAAAAATATTTTTAATAATTTTTTAATCGCCGAGTCCTGCCGCACCCGCACCCACCTTTTTCAAAAATTGCCGAGTCCCGCACCCGCACCCGAGTCCCGAAACGCACCCGTGCTTCATAGGATAAAAGCCAAATTGACTTGAAAATTCAAGCTTTTATCTCTTTGTTGGTCAAAAATACTATTTCTCTGTGACTTGAAAATAGCATAGACCAAATTGACTGCTACAAAATGTGGGGAACCCAAAATGTAGGGACTTAATGTAGGGACCAAAATTGTATTTTTTTTCCCCCTTCATTTATATCTATGTTGGCTCCTATTCTTCACTAAAACAATAAAACATGACCCCACATCTGAAGCTCTATCCATGTTCAAATTTTGGCTTTTTGCCTGTTTAGATATGAGCAAATCGATTTGTGAGAGAGAGCTATGCTGATCTTGTGACAAAAAGCTGATTCCCCTTTGTATTCTGATGTGAGAGAGAGAGAGAGAGAGAGAGAGAGAGAGAGAGAGAGAGAGAGGAAAAAGGAAAAATCAAATTAGAGAGAGAGGAAAAAGGATAAATCAAATTTTAATTCAATTGGGGGATTATTTTAAGGAAGAAAAATGTTTGGAGTTAATATAGTCTTTGCTACAGTGCTTTCTTCTTCAAGAGAGCAACTGTAGCAAATCTATAAAAAAAAAAGAAAAAAAAAAGAATTTAGAAAGGTTGTTGGAGGGTGTTTTTTGTGTGTTTGCTCTCCAAAGATAGTTTCTGAGAGCCTATTAGAGATGCTCTAAGATCTAAAAACAAATTCCCATTGTAACAGCATTTAGTTATTTTCTTCACTTATTTTATTCATCTCTCTCTCTCTCTCTCTCTCTCTCTCTCTCCTTTGAAAAACTTAGACTTCCTTCACACTCTCTTTCCTATCACCAACTCAGTGGGTTGTCTTTGTAGATGAGACGGCGGTGAAGCTAGGCGGTCATCTATGGGTTGCATGGTGGTTGATCTAAGAGTTTTGGATTTGATTATGGTGGCCATTGTGGCTGTATTGGGTGGTTGATGCTGCTATTGGTAGATTTAGCATTGGGTTTTCATGTGTTAGGTTAAAATAGATTGATCTCAGTTAATTAATTCAATTACCCAAGTTGATTAATTAGGTTAAATTACATGCAAATCATGTAGGCATCAACAAATCACAAAATAACTAATATGCAGTGGAAAATAAATTAATATGGTGATTTGTTGACAAATGGAGAAAACCTCTTGTAAGGTAAAAATTCCACTGGATGAATTTAAGGTCACCACTTTCAATAATCCACTAATCAATTATCAAGTGGTTACAAGTATGAGGAGTCTTACCACTACCCTGGCCTATCCAAATATACCAATCTACAATTGAACCTTCGCTTCAATACCCAATTGAACTTGATCTTGCAGTAGACTTCTTTCCTTTGTTTCACAAATCTCCAATTTGATTAACTCTTTTGCACAGATTTCAGTACATGACTAACTCCAACAACTTGATTGTTTGTTGTTGGTTGTAAAGTTCTTCACTTCATATACGATGATGATCAGAAAGCACTTGGTTACAAAATCCTACGGCGTACAAACGCAGTAGCTTCTCATAGAGTGTATGAGTTCTAGGTCTCTATTTCCATGCGTGATGACTTTTAAAATAAGCCTTATATATGACTAGGGTTGTAAGAAGAGAAACCCTAATCATTCAAGCCATCATGGGCCGAATTTTAGATCTGTGATTTTTGAAATCGTAAATCTTGATAGATCGAGCTTGTGTCAAGCTTCTCCATTAATCTTTGATAGCAGTATCTGTCGAATTTGTGTCAAGGCTTAATGAAACAGCTTTTCTTCACTTGTTTCTTGGATCAAACTACATTTTATTAATGATACCACTTGATATGTTTGAACAACATACTATTTGATACATTAAACCCAACTTTGAACTACCCAATTACAAGTAAAGTACGTTTTGTCAGAGGATTAGCCAATTACATAGAAAATATGACCTTAACAATCTCTCATTTTGACAATCCATGACAAAACCACAAGCATAATTATGAGAGAAGTATAAAATAACAATCTCCATAACTATTACACAAAAAGTCATAAGTTTAACTAATACAATGAATTCTTGAAAAATTTTGCAAGAAGAGAGATCACGGCATGAAAGACTTGTAACTTGTCTTAGCTGAAACACTCAAACAAGATCTATCAAGGCATCAAGTGTGAAATATAGGCAAGCTATATAAACTAAGAAACATGTGTATAAAAAGAGAAAAGAAATAACACGTGAGATAAAGGTGAGAAACATATATCATCATCATATATATCAGAAGAATACAATGTATGTAAAGTGGTCACAAGACCAAGGTAAATGTAATGAGAACTGTACATCAAAAACCTCACTACATATCTCAAAAGAATTCTCCCCTTATCACTAGTCTGGCTCTCCGCCTTACAACATGATTACTCTCTCATAATTAAAGTGACTCTACCTCCCTTGGATAAGTATAATTTTTTCCAGCCTGCTAATTTTCTTTCCATCTTCTCAAGAATTGGATTCCAAATAGACTTATCTTTAAATTTTGCCCCCAAAGGAAGACCCAAATATTTCATTGGGAGAGACCTTTGATTGCAGCCTAAGACAGCCACCAAAATCTCCATGTTAAGAACAGCTCCCACAGCCACCAGCTCAGACTTACCCAAATTGATTTTCAGACCAGACATAGCCTCAAACCAAATGAGCACCATACGGAGAATCAGCATTTGATCAATATTAGCATCACAAAACACTAGAGTATCATCAGCGAAAAGGAGATGAGAAACCAACAAAGATCTACCAGCAGAAGCACCTGCATTAAAACCTGACAGGCGACCTTCAAGGACGGCCTTATCCAACATTCTACTGAATGCCTCCATAACCAGAATAAATAAAAAAGGGGACAAATGATCACCTTGCCGCAATCCCCTATGACTTCCAAAGAACCCATGGGGAGTACCATTAATAAGGATAGAAAAACGGACAGTAGATAGACAAAAAGAGATCCAACGCCGCCACTTATCAGGGAAACCACACTGCTCAAGCAAGAGAGTAAGAAAATCCCAGTTCACATGATTAAAGGCTTTCTCAATGTCCAGTTTGCATAATAGTCCAGGTTTACCAGACTTCAATCTATTATCAAGACATTCATTAGCAATGAGAACAGAATCAAGAATTTGCCTATTAAGAATAAAGGCATTCTGAGGAGCAGAGATGATCTCGCCTAAAACCAAGCGAAGACGAGAAGCCAAAACTTTAGCAAGAATTTTATAAACCCCCCCCCCCCCCCCCCCCAACAAGGCTAATGGGTCGAAAGTCTTTTATTTCCACAGCTGCAGCTTTTTTTGGAATGAGAGCAATGAATGTTGCATTTAAGCGTTTTTCAAACTGACCAGTGACATGGAAGTGGTGGAACACAGCCATGATGTCAGATTTGAGGATCCCCTAGCAAGCTTGAAAGAAGGCCATCGAGAAACCATCAGGTCCAGGAGATTTATCCCCATTAAACTCCATGATGACATCTAGAACCTCAGATTCCTCGAAAGGTTTCTCTAACCAATGAACCTCAATACCTCTTGATACTAATTGATTTATATATTGAGTTTCGTAAATCTAGAAATTCCAGATCTAATTTTCGGCCCATGATGACTTAACTTTCTAGGTTTCGTTCTTTAAACTACTAGATTATATAAAAGTATTATTTTATAGCCGTCATCATACACAGAGACTCACATAGAGAATCTATACACTTATTGTAAAGCTACTGCTTTCTTATGCGCTTTAGGGTTTTGTGACCGAGTTGCTTTCTTCTCTTCAAGTGTATTGAAGAACTTTGCATCCAATAACAAGTTTCAAGTAGCTTGGAGTTTGTTATGTACTAGGATTCGTGCAAAAAGAAGAAGTCTCTACAAAACCAAGACCAATTGGGGATTGGTGTAAGGATTCTACTATAAATATGTTAGCCAAGTGGGGGTAAAATTCATTGTACTTGTAATTACTTGGTTTTGATTAATGATTCTTGGGAGTGGTGACTTGAAAATTACCCGGTGGAGTTTTTGTTTTGTGAGAGATTTTCGTCATTAGTCAACAAATCACGTGTCAAATTTACTTTCCACTGCATTCTAGATTATTTGGTGATTTGTTCGTGCCTCTACCATATTGCATGTAATTTGACATAATTAATCAATTTGTGTAATTGAATTAATTAACTAGGGTCAATTTATAACCCACCACCTCCTAACTTCAAGTCTTAGCTCAGTCCCTAATTTTTTTTAAAAAGATATAAGCTAATACTATGTATAATTTGAATATACTCTAAAAATAATTGTATAATTGTGATTTTTTAAAATTGTATCCGTATATATGCATGCGGCTACACACTAGTATACAATAATACCTACATATATACGTACTTACATATGTGTGTGTGTATATATATATATATATATATATATTGGTGTACTGCCTTTTTTGGTTTTAAATTATAAATTTGAGAGAGAGAGAGAGAGAGAGAGAGAGAGAGAGAGAGTATATGTTAGTGTGTACCTAGGTCAATGAATATAATTATTATGTTCTTGAATTTTGAGCTGTGTCTTGTCAATAAGTCATTTGGCACCAAAATTAAAAAAAAAAAAAAAAAAAAAATTAGATGTAGCACAAAATTAGACTTGAACTAAAATTCAATATATAATCTAATTAATAATATATATATATATATATGATTTGGAAAATTTAGATGAAATTGCAACAAAACTAACTTAGCCGAGGTGTGGGAAGGTTTGTGATAATTGTGTGTATTAATTAAGGTAGGTAAGTAAGGCTGAACCTGGATACACGGTGACCTAAATCTCCAAAGAGTGGCATTTCCAAGGTCAAGCGAACATCCAAAGTTTGAGCACATAGAGGGGGCGAAGGCCTTCCACTTTTGTGGCAAAACTTGTACGTGAGTTCTCTTGATTGACACTATTTTTCGACGTAAATCCATCCCAATCTACTTGGAAGAATCAGTTAGGTTCTAGTCCTGGTCTTCACCTACCATGTCTTCCTTTTTTTATCCATTGAATTGAAATCCTGACAAAGAAGAAGGGAGTAACTTCGGCTTGTCCATTTGCTTTTCGGTGGGAGGGTGAATAATAATGATTTTTGGTTCTAACTTGTTCGCAGAAATCTCTGAAGGGAGTGTCATCAAATTGCCGTCCATTGTTTGACACTAGTATCCTAGGCACCCCAAATCGACATATAATGCTCTTCCAGACAAAGTTTTTGACATTCTGCTGTGTGATCTTTGCTAAGGGTTCAGTTTTCACCCATTTAGTGAAGTAATCAATCCACCACCAAAAACTTCATTTACCTGGTTCCTATTGGAAAGGGATCCAAAATATCCAATTCCCATTGCGTAAAGGGCCATGGGGCCATCATCGGGGTGAGGTACTCCGATGGTTGTCTAGGGATGTTGCTGAAGCGTTGACACTGATCACACACCTTTACATAAGTCTTAGCATCTGCTTGAATGGTTGGCTAGTAGTAACCTGCACGAACGATCTTATGGTTGAGTGTTCTTGCTCGAGTGGTTTTCGCATGCTCCCTCAAGAACTTCCCTTAATATATAGTTTGACTCGTCTGCAGCTAAGCACCTTAGGTAAGGCTGAGAGAAGCCTCTTTTGTATAGCACTTCGTTTATAAGAACGTACTTAACTGTTTTGATCCTTAGCTTTCTGGCATCGTCTCTTTCTTTTGGAAGCCTTCTATCCTTGAGGTAAGCTATTATTGGGGTCATCCAATTCCGTTCACCGTCAATCTGTTGCACTTCTGGAAGATCTATGCTAGGCATGTACTGGACTTCATCAAGCTTGTCCACCAATCCATCTGCGGATGCTGCCTTTGTTAAGGCATCTGCTTCCATGTTTTCCTCCCTTGGGATTTGAAAGAAATTGGCTTCCTTAAACTTCTTAATAAGACGTTTCACACTGATAGGCCAAGAATGTATTGACCCATTGTAATGAATTAACCAATTAATTAGTCAAGTTAATTAATTAATCCGATTAACATGCAATACGCGTGGTAGCACAAACAAATCACCAATTAAGTTAATATGCAGCGGAAAATAAAGTCGATACGGTGATTTGTTTAAGAATGGGAAAAACCTCAAAGGCAAAAATCCCACCGGGTGATTTATCAATCTTGAGAATCTATTATTATCACAATAAGCAGTTACAAGTAAAGGAATCTCAATACCTTATACCAACCTACAGTTGAAATCTTACCCCAATACCCAATTGGACTTGTTCTGTAGTGACAATTTCTCTTTTTCAATGCACGGCTCCCAGTACGTTACTAACCAATCGATGCACGGATCTAAGTACGTGACTAACACACCAACTTAAGAAAGATATTGACTACAAAGTTCTTTAGTTCATCCACACGATGAAGACCAAGAAGCTCTTTGGTCATAAAATCCTACAGCGTACAAATGTAGCAGTTTCTTCAAGAGAAAGATGAACTAGGGCAAATTTGTCTTCAATCACAATTTGCTTGTGAAAAACTTTTGCATTAAGTTGCATTCACTTTCATCAGCTGTGACGACCTTTAAAATAATCCTTATATATGTTAAGGGTTGTGAGAAAAGAAAGCCTAAACATGTATACACGGATATGTGTGAAATCACATCTAGAAAAATGATTTTCGTAAATCTCGGTTGATAGGTTATTTATCGAGTAGCTGTCGAGTATCGGGCTAAGGATCCCTTCTAAACCTCGATAGATGCTATCTGTCGAGTTAGTTTTCGAGCTTTAAAATCCAGCACTTCTTCACTTATTTCTTGGACAAACTTGCATGGCTTTAACACTTGGACTTGAATTCTTGTTCCTTGAAGTATTAAAAACATCCTAGATCTACCAAATTACAAAAAAAGTGTGTTTTGTCAAAGGATTAGCCAATTCTAGATGACATATGTTCCTAACATGATTTACATATGTCCTAACACACCTTACCAAGGTACTTCTTCATCCATTCTTCTTTTGCTTCGCATGTTCCATTTACTTGGCCTATGCTCAACTGAGAGTCTTCTTGGATGACTATTGACTCGGCCCCTAAGGACTTAGACAATTTCAGCCCTTTAAGGAGAGCTTTATACTCAACTTCATTGTTGATTGTTTGGTACTGTAGACGAGCTACATACTTCAACTTGTCCCTTTCCGGGGATTTCAATACAACTCCTATTCCTCCTGCATATAGTGTGGATGACCCATCTACATGGATGACCCATGCCTTATCTTCATTTCCCTCATCTAAATCACCATGGTTTGGAGTGAACTCTGCAATGAAATTTGCTAGAATTTGAGCTTTTATTGCATTCCTGGATTGATATCTGATATCAAACTCACTAAGCACTATAGCCCATTGGATTAGTCGTCCTGCAGCTTCCAACTTGTTCATTACCTTCTTGAACGGATAATCCGTCATGACATTGATGACATGGGCTTGGAAGTAATGCCTTAACTTTCTGAAAGCTGTTATTAGTGCAAAGACCAACTTTTCAATCATTGGATATTGTCCTTCTACCCCCCTTAGTGCTCGGTTTGTATAATACATAACCTTCTGCATTTTCCCTTCTTCTCTAATTAATGCTGAACTTATTGCATGTAGGGACACTGCTAATTATAAATACAACTCCTCACCTGGTAGGGATGGACTTAGTAGAGGAGTCGTGGTAAGATAGACCTTAAGATCTTGGAAGGCCTTCTGACATTCGTCCATTCATTCAAATGCCTTTTGGAGAACCTTGAAAAATGTCAAACACTTGTCAATAGCTTTTGAGACAAATCTTTAAGGGCAGCAACACGTCCAGTGAGAGACTGGACTTCGTTGATATTCCTTGGTGGCTCCTTATTCAGTATCGGTTGCATTTTATCAGGATTTGCTTCAATTTCCCTATGTGAAACCATGAATCCAAGAAATTTTCCTAACGAAACTCCAAAGGCACACTTGCTCAGATTCAACTTCATGTTATATCGTCTTAACGTATCAAAGGTCTCCTGAAGGTCATCTAGATGCTTCTCCTCATCCAAGCTTTTTACCAACATATTATCTATATATACTTCTACATTTTGTCTAATCTATGGATGAAATATATGATTAACCAACCTTTGATAGGTTGCCCCCGCATTCTTCAAACCGAAGGGCATGACCTTGTAGCAAAACAGACTTTGACTAGTAATAAAGGATGTCTTCTCTTGATCTACCTCATCCATCCTTATTTGGTTGTAACCCGAGAAGGCGTCCATGAAACTTAGCAATTGATGACCTGCTGTTGAGTCTGCTAACTGGTTAATACATGACAACGGATAACTATCCTTGGGGCAAGCCTTGTTCAAATCAGTGAAGTCTACACATATCCTCCACTTGTCATTGGCCTTCTTGACCATCACCACATTAGCTAACCAATTCGAGTAATAGACTTCTCGAATAAATTCTGCTATAGTTAACTTCTAGACCTATTCTTTGATAGCATTATCTTGTTCAGGAGCAAAGACCCTCTTCTTCTAACGAATAAGCTTGGAAGATGGATACACATTCAAACGATAAGTAATGACACTAGGGTCATGTGATGCCCCAATTTGATTGATTGTGTGATATGTGTGGGTGTGTGGGTGTGTGGAGTTTCAATTGTGACTAGTCCTTTAGAGGTATAGCGCAGATGTGGCTAGCGCTTTTCCTTGGGTTGTTATATATGGTATCACAGTAGGCCTGGTAACCCCGTGTGGGCTTAGAGTCACTACTCCACAAAGTGGGTCCTAACGAGGACGTTAGATATTTAAGTGAGGGAGATTGTGATGCCCCAATTTGATTGATTGTGTGATGTGTGTGGGTGTGTGATGAGTCCTACGTCGGGTATTTACTGTGTAGATTTGAGCTTTATTAACAACTACAAAGAGTTTCAATTGTGGCTAGTTCTTTTGAGGTACAACGCAGATGTGGCTAGCGCTTTTCTTTAGATCGTTACAGGTCAATTTCTGGCATGTCTTCATGACTTCACGTGAAAACATCAATGCTCTTTCTTAAGAACTTTACGAGGTTTTGCTTCGCCTTCTCCTCCATACTTGTTCCAATTCTAGTAAACTTCTCGGGATTACCTTCTTCTAAAGGGATGTCTTCTAGTACTTTAGTGGGCTCTACAACAACCTTTCCTTCCTTTATATTCATCGTCTGCACATGCTCATCCATAGCCAACATGGCTAAGTAGCATTCTCTAGCAGCTAATAGATCTCCTTGTACTTGCCCTATTCCATAATTTGTTGGGAATTTGACAGATAGGTGATAGGTAGACATTACTGCCTTCCAATTGTTTAAAGTTGGTCTTCCAATGATGGCATTATAGAAAGACAAACAATCTACGACGAGTAAATTTACTTCTTTAGCTATCTGCTGTGGATACACTCCTACCACTACAAGTAGAGTAATAGTGCCCATTGGTTGTATCTTCATTCTTCCAAATCCTATGAAAGGCGAATTCACTGGACGAAGTTGGTTTCGTCCAAGCTTTATCTGCTGGAAGGCGAGATAATATTGGATATTTGTTGAACTCCTATTATCTATCAACACTCTTCTAGTGGTGTAATCTGCAATGAGCAAAGTTATGATGATTGCATCATCATGTGGATGATGGACCCTTCCAGCATCTTCGTCTGTGAAAGTAATGGCCTGCTCGTCTGCCCCCTTCATCCTTGGTGGTCGTCTAGAGAGTTGGACGTTCTGCACCACCTTCAAGTAGGTCTTCCTTGACTTAGAAGATTGCCCTGCTAAAGTTCCTTCTACAATAACTCTTATTTCTCCAAGTGGGGGCCGTGATGGCTCTTTTATCTTTACTTTCAACTTTTCGTCCTTATGATCTCGTCTTAGAAAATTCCTCAACTTTCCCTGCTTGATGAGATTCTCTATCTGCTACTTTAAGTCGTAGTACTCATCCGTGTCATGTCCGTGATCTCTATGGAAGTAGCAATACTTATTCTTATTGCGCTTATTGGGATCTCCTTTCATCTTCTCAGGCCATTTCAAGGATGGTTCATCCTTGATTTGCATAAGCACTTGATCAAGTGGAACGTTCAAGGTCGTGTAGTGCTGACTCCTTCCTGAAGACAAACCTGCCTTCCCATTGTCTCTATCCTTCTTCTCTCCCATCCGTGCCTTCTTTGGACGAGGGCCTTGTTCAGGATGGCATGGGAGATCTGCTTCCATTCACTCTCTCTTCTTGGCAATGATCGCATCCTTTGTATTCATGAAGCTTTAGGTTGAATGGACGAGTTTAGCCATGGTCTGTGGCTCTTGATCATAAAGCTTGTGGATAAATAAATCTAAACTAACTCCATTGTGGAAGACTGCCAACATCAACTTATTGTCCATCTCGTCTATTGTTAGGGCTTCCTTATTGAAGCAAGTGATGAAGGACCGCAAGCTCTCATTTTCTCCTTGTTCTATAGTCAGCATGCTGGAAGAGTAGTGTTTATGCCTTTGTCCTCTAATATAGTTGTTGACGAACAACTTGCTCAACTCCTCAAAAGAACCAACAGTGTTTGGAGGTATTTTACTAAACCACACCCGTGCTGGCTCTTTAAGAGTGATTGGGAAGGTCCTACACATTATCTCATTTAGAACTCCTTAGAGGTGCATTGTGGTCTTGAAGGTTGCAATGTGATCACATAGGTCGCGCGTTCTATCATACGAATTCAATGAAGACATCTTGAACTTGGAAGGCAGGGGATGACTATTGATGGAAGCTATGAAAGGGGAATCGGTTCGATGAACTAAATCATCTACATGACTTGTCCTTCTCATATTCTCCATCATCTCATCCATAGCCCTCCTCGTTTGATCCATTTCCCTTTCCAAGTGTGGCGCCCTACACAATGCTGTCCCCCTTGAGTGGTTCTCGCGTTCAACATTTTTTCCTTCTCTAACTTCTTGACTCTGAGCCTGCCCTTCCACATGCCTTTCATTACGCTGCCATCTTTGGTTGATCTCTCGAGTCAACTCTTGATTTTGACGGGTTAACTCTACCATGGCGGCTTCCATAGACTGTATTTGTTGGACAGAAGATAGTTGCATGACAGGTGCTGACTGGTGAGCGCGGTTGGGGTGGCTAGAAGCATTCCCACTCTCCTAGTGGCTAGTGACCTTGTCCGGACCATACGTCCTTTTGTCTAAGAAAGATAAATTACAAAACACAAATTTAATCTTTTCCCATAGATAGCGCCAGTTGATGATGCACAGGAAATCAGTAGGCTAAATGCTTCAGGCTTCAATGGACTTGTGGTTGCTTGGAAGGCCTGAAAAGAAAGAAAGAACTGTTAAAAGGTGACCAGTGACACCCGAATAAGGACCCTCTGACAGTTAAGTCAGTTTTCTTTCTAGGACATCAAGAAGGAAAATAGCGAATGGTTAGAACTTACCCTGTGTGAATGGAATTTCCTCCTTTTATAGAGAGTTAGATGTGGGTCTACTTGTTTGGATCCATTACCATCATAGGTAATGTTGGTAGTTAACAAAGAAAATGGGTTACATGAGGCATTGTATATGGAATTCCTTCCACGTGTCATGCAACGTGTCATATTTTGTTTATGTGAATCTTATAGAAGTTATTTTTCCGTGAAATTCACCAAGTGTTATTCACTTGTCTGTGACCATGTCATCCATAAACACACTCGTCCACAGAGAATTATCTTCATGGCCCGACTGGTTACCTTTTGGACTATTTTTCATACATGTTCTTGTTCCTAGACGAGACAACGTAGTTTCTTCTATGATATGGACGACAACTCAAGGACAAACTATACCATCATAATAATTTGTAATCTCATGCATAAATTGCTCCATTTTTTAAGAATAATAATAATTTGTTTACCTATTAACATACTTTTTAATTCTTCACAAAGTTTTTTTTTTTTAATTGTGATATAATCAATTTTTTTAATATTCAATATTTATAAATAAACATAAAAATCTAGTTAGTATGAACATATATTTAACATCATAGTTACAGTACTTTAGAATATGGTAAACTTCTCATTGATGTTTATACTTGAGTTAGTAGTAAGTTTTGGTAAGAGAATCTATATTAGTTTCAAATTAATTTGAAGTAGTTATATTAATTTCAAATTAATTTGAAGTAGTTTTAAACGGACTTGAACTAGATTCAAAATAATCAGAAGTAGTTTTTAAATGGGATGAAAGTAATTTTAAGTGCTCTAGAATTGCAGAAAATTAGAGTGGATTGTAAATATAATTTGGCGTATCTAACATAAAAGAGTGGATTATCACAAATTTTTTTTGAGCTTCTACTTTAAATAAAATATCAAGCTTGTAAAAATTTCATACACATAAATGCATTTAAGAATAATCTCAATTAGATACATATGAAACTTTCTATCCAAATATGATGATGTACAAAATCGTTAGCAAGTTGATTGTCCATACATGTGCTAATTAGGGTACCTAAGAATAAGAGAATGAAGAACATATAGAGAGCACTGGTGGATGTTGGCCGAAGGTTAAGTCAGTGATAGAAGAATTTCCAATAACTTAAAAGTGCTAGAGCTAGGAAATATCACGTACCTTGGAGAAGTGAAGACTTGGCGTTTATATAGTGGTGTAAAGCTGACTAAGATCCCTTAAATGCAGGATCTTTCTTTATAAAGAAGATATGGAGTCAAGGCCCCAAGATCTTAGGGTTTTACTTCTCATACTAGGAAGATACGAACGTGTAGTAGTGTTTTTGGACATGGTGTGCAAGCTCTTTCTATATAAGAATGCCTGAGTGGGGAACACACAAATAGCGTGGGAACCAAGTGTATTTACTCGTCAGTATGCCCGTTAACCCGACGGGTGGTTTCAGGTTCAACGAAGGACGTGGGTGATGTCGCGTGGCCATCCAACCTAAGGGACACGTTTTTCTTGAAGGATCAAGGAGCCCAACGGTTAAAGGAGTTAGAAAATTTTCTTTGGCCAAAATACTCCTTATCAAAATCTAACATTACCAATATTTGATTTTGAATTTTTTGCTGACTCTTAAAAAATCATGTAAGAATATTATATGATAGAGTATGTAAGTTGATCATTCTTGATTACCCTATTATAGTAAGAAAACGTAAGGCAGTTTGCTTTTTTTACTTCTTAATTTAATTCATATTAGTGTGTTATACAATTTTGTTCATCACAAAAATATTTATAAAAAAAAAAACCATTAGTTTTTTTTCCTGAACATATTATATATATATATATATATATACAAAATTTTTTTAGAATCAATAGTTTGGAGTGTGAGGATTTGAAGCTTGAGTGTCTTTATTAAAAACACGAGGAAGTGTCAACCAGTTGAGTTATAACGTTCTTAGAGGTTTGAAATAAACTTAAGTGCATGCACTTGAGATAGTTCAAAATTGACTTGAACTAGTGTTCAATTGGGTGGACACTTAATACTACAAAATTATAGTAAATTTGAAAACTAATTTGGGATAATTTGCAATAATTGGCTCAATTAAACTTTTTTATTTATTAATACTTAGAGTTGATTAACTTAATTAAATTTTTATTTATGAATACTTAGATTCAGAAAACTTAATCCTCTATCGAATTTCCAGTATTATCGTTTTTTTTTAATCAAAAAATAAAAGTTTTATCATATTTTTATAAATAATATAAACTAGTTGTGAATTAGTGCATTGCATGAAAAAACTAAGAAACATATATATATATATATATATATATATATATATATATATATATATATATATTATGATAAATAATAAGTATTAACAAATAAAATTTCAAAGAAAATGTGTATAACAAAATCATATGAAATTTAATTAGTTTGTTTAAAGTTTGATTAGCATAATTTAGTCAAAATTTATTTAATATTCAGTTGTCTTAATCTAGTGAAATGATGAGTTTTGGTTGTTTTCAACTAACATATAACAATTTAGCACTTGTTATAACTCTAAAATTTAAAACCTAATAAAAATACATATTATAATTTTAACATAAATGAACGTGAGCTTATAAAAACTTATTTAATAATATTATAAATTTTTTTTTAAAAAATGAAGCCTTCCAATTTTATTTTTCTTCATCAGCGTTTTTTTAATTTTCTCTTTACATGACTTTAATTAGCCACTTCTACTGCAAGGTATATGCATTCCACCGGCTTATGACACTAAACAAATTCCTATAAGCGTCCAAAAATCAGAGACGGAAAAATGCGGTCAAGCAAGAAATATCGAATCAGGTAAATTGTTGTCAATATTTATATTTTTATTTCCATAGGAAATTTGGTCTGTTACAATACAAATAATATTTTGGAAAACTTTAATTTTGCTCACCTAATAAAAAGTAATTGCCTTGTTTTATATTAAAAATATAGATACAACAACAACAACAAAGTCTTATTCCTAAAATTTGGGGGTCAGCTATGGATTCTCAATAGATTAGATTGGGTCAGTCACATTAATTCTATTCCTTCATTTTATTCTATCTAAAATCATGCTCTCCATTAATTTCCTAATTAATATGTCCATTTTTGTTACTTCTACTACTTTTTTTTTTTGGCTTTCCTCTACATTTTTTTGTTCTTTCAACTTGGATAAACTCACTCCTTACCAGTTCATTACTTGCTCTCTTTTGAACTTGATCAAATTTTCTGAAGCGATTCTCCCTCATCATTTGATCAATAGGAGCTACTTTTATCTTTAAGCGAATTTCTTCATTTTGATTCCTATCATTCCATGTATCCTCACTCATCTATCTAAACATTCGCATTTCTCCTACTCTAATTTATGGATGTGTTGCTTCTTAACTGCCAAGCATTTGGTACCATAAAGCATAGTTAATCGTATAGATCTAATAAAATTTTCCCTTTAACTTAAAGGTATTCTAAGCTCACACAATACTTCTAATGCCCTTTTCCAATTCATTCACCTTGCATTTATCCTATGCTACACATCCTTTTAAATCTCTCCATCTTTATGTATTATTGATCTAATATATCAAAAGTTCTCACTCTTTAGTATCTCTTGAAGATGCGGGATGTGGAAGTGTCAAGAAGTAGAACACGTCTACTTTCAGAGACAAAAAACAAATCACGTTTGCTTCTGAAAATAACCTAAAATCCACGAAGGTTTCTTGAATCTACAAGGAGAAAGGGTTTGGAATCCACCAAAAAATAGAAAGACAGTAGTGTCAAGAAGCAGAACACGTCTACTTTTAGAGACAAGAAACAAATCACGTTTGCTTCTGAAAATAACCTCAAATCCACAAAGGTTTCTTGAATTCACAAGGAGAAAGGGTTTGGAATCCACCAAAAAATAGAAAGACAAAAGTCTAAATTTCATTGATAGAATAATTGTTAAAAAAAAAAAAACGTTTATAGACTTAGGGGCCTATTTAAGGACTCCGTAAAACTTGATAAACAAGAAAATATATTCTAAAATAGGTCCTAATTAATACCTAACCATAACAGGAAACAAATTCTACCTAAAATGCATTAAAAGCAGCTAAAAACAGGGAAATAAATCACCTAAACCTAAAATAACGTTTTTTACTTAAAAATACCAAAATTAGATAATTACAAAAATCAAATTGTAGATTTTGTCTTACATCAGACCCCTCCACTTGAAACAAGTTTGTCCCCAAGTTCAATTTTGAAATCTGAAATCTTTCACACCAAATAAACAAATACTTCGAATGGTTGAGCCCATTGATCTTCTTTCCATACTTGCAACTCATCAATGGAATAAACTAATCAATTTGAATTTCTTGTTCCTTTAGCTTCATGTAATTGTAAAGATTTAGCAAATAAGAACTGACAATTGAATCAAATATATCAACCTCAATAAAATCAATAAACTTCGATGTACTGCTTATCACCAAAATAAAAGGATTTTGAGATTGACAATCATATGATTTGATTTCATTGAAATTCTTGAAACTCTCCTCTTCAATTTCTTCCTCAATGGTCTCTACCATCTCAACTTCTAGATCTTTCTCCATAATAGGATTTTCATTATTCTCCTCCAAAATAATCTTAATTTTGGGATCTTCTTCCACAACAAGGCCTTCTTTAATTTCCTCAGAAATCTCTATATTTTGTTCTTTGACTTCTACATAATTTTCATCAAGAACCATATTTTCTTCAACATGCAATTCTTCCTTTAATGGTGGAATATATGGCTCCTCAAAATAATTAAAGTATGAACTTCTTGGCAAATAATAATAATAATCTTGTTTTGTATATGACAAAAGTTCATCACAATCCAAAGGATAAAATCTGATAGCAAGCATCTTTTTCATCCTTGACCATGAACGAATTTTGTTTTTACCTCGTATGAGTCTATCAAACTGCATTCATTCCCACCAATGTAAAGCATACTCTCTAAGTTTATACAAAACAAGATCAAACTCTCATCACAAATATTCTCATAGTCAAACAAATCCTCTAGAACAAGTAACCAATCAAGAAAATCTTCTTTATAAAAATGACCATTAAAACTTGCAATTCTTTTATAAGGCCTATATGAAATTTGTTTACCAATAGGTTGTCCGTGAGTTATATCTCTACAATAGTTATCGCTATTGTTTCCATGCTCCAACGACGGCATCCTAGTAAAGATATTTGTGAATGCTAGCTATATGTCACGTTATACTTGCTAAGTTTTCTATTACTAAAATTGCTACCATCTCATACGCCAGCCACTAGACCAAGATAAGTCAAGACTCTAATACCAACTAATACAGGATGCAGAAGTGTCAGGAAGTAGAACATGTATATTTCTAGAAAACAAGTAACAAAACACATTTACTTCTAAAGATAACCTTGAATCCACAAAGAGAAAGGGTTTGGAATCCACCAGAAAATAGAAAGACAAAATTCTAAATTTTATTGATTGAATAATTGTTAAAAAAATGTTTACAGATTTAGGGATCTATTTAAGGGCTCCATAAAACTTGACAAACAAGAAAATATATTTTAAAATAAATCCTAATTGATACCTAACCATAACAAGAGCCAAATTTGACTTAAAAAGTATTAAAAACATCTAAAAACAAAGAAATAAATCATCTAAACCTAAAATAACGTTTTTTACATAAAAATACCAAAATTAAATAATTACAAAAATTATTCACTTGAACATCAAATTTTATTGCCCCTTCATCTTTGTTTCTACTTTAGTATTCCATGTACTTCGTTTTAATCGTACTTAAACGATGTGTAGATGAAAGTTACAGCTCGTAACTACCCACAAAGTAAGGGTGGAGGTTGCTATTTGTAGGATTTAACTACTTCATCTTCCTTGCAATGCGACAAATGTCTTCTTGTTTATTATCTTCTCGACAAGTGTCTTACACGTGACATTATTGCCAAGACACATGCCATGGTTACAAAACTTCCGCATGTTATGCCTACCAAATCACGTATGTCATTCTTTCTACCAATATATGTGGCTATATGCCAACAAGTAATTATAGGTTAAATTAACAACCATATCTTGGTCTTAAAATTATTTTTATGGTATAAATGCTATCATCGTTCAAGAATCTTCCAAATTCCTTGCGTAATATCTTGTTCCACCTAGAGACAATGCTAAGGGTGAAAGAGTAACATTGATTAGAGTTTTAAGTGCATGATATCATGCCTGCCTTTGTTTTTATTTTTGCAGTAAACAATAATACTTATTAGAACACACATAATAATAGTAATACTAGTGGACTTTTGACTTTAGAAGTTGTACCACTCTTATCTAGGAGAAACTTTTTAGAATTTAGTTGTGTACCATCAATAAAATCGAGCTAGGAGTATGATCAAAGAATGGAAGGTATTATTTTTGATACTTCCAAAGCACATAGTTAGAGCTATCAAACTTGATATAAAAAATTTGGTGTTTGTGGGATAGAAAAAAAATTTGGTGTTTGTGGTGGGGAACTTGTGGGATTGAAGTTATTTGTAGCTAACTAACTAATCAGTAAGGCCAGTTGAATACAATTTGAGACTTTAAATGAAAACTTTAAATGGGCATTTGTCTATTTAAATATCACTTAAATAATATTTAGTTTATTAATCATTAATTTAATTAATGTTATACATTATAAATTTTTTTATTTAAAATACATTATTCATACTTTTTTATATGACTAATTCACTTGAGTGATATTAGAAATATTACAAATTTTGTCATATAGGTACTATAGACTGATGTGACACCAATAAAAAAAATTGTTTCAACCATTCATTTATTATGTTGTTTAAATTATTCCAGACTACCATTCTTTTATAGCCACATCATTTTGTAAGTACTTTTTTAGTAGAATTTGCAGTAGTTTCAGCATTTTTCATTTACTTAATGGTGATTCGTTGGATTTTTATGAATTTTTTTTTAATAAAAAAAAAGGCTAAAACTACTACAAATATTGTTACAAAAATCTTACAAAATGATGTAGAAAAGAATGTTGTTTGTTTGTTTAGACCCCTTAAAGCAAATTGTTTAGCCTAATAAATTAGCCAAGTGATTACTTAGGTTAATTATGAGATCTAGGTTAAAAAAGGACAAATCATATCATGCACAACAGTGGAAAAATAAAGAATACAACGATATGTTGATCTAAGAAAACCAATGAAACCAATAATTTCAAGGTAAAATCCCGGGGAGGATTTGACTTAACTATCCTCAAGGTAAAACAAATCTACTATAGAGAATTAAAGTTTTTACAACAAGATTTAACTTTAAATCTATTGCTACCTCAAGTAGTAACTTATTGAAATGACCACGTACAAGCTCTGAATCCACAATACTTCTTCTCTCTTGGATTTGCACTACACAAGCACCCACACTTGTGAGTTTGAGATCCCACTCAAAGTTTTTAGATCACGGTTTATTGATCTTTGCAGCAACTAGATTCCACCAACACTTGATTGTAGATCTTGTTCTGGTAGATGCTTGTAGAGTTGGAAGGGACAGAACCTCTCAGATCTCACAAGAATAACTCACAAGTTTTCCAAGAGTCTTCAAAACGTAGCTAGGGTTTTCTTTTTATACATAGGAGTGTTGGATTGAAACCTTAAATGTTTTCGTGAGCTTGGGCCTATTTAAAATTCTGCAGAAATTCTTTTTTTGCGATTTTTAATTAGTCAAGCTTCATCATTTGATCAGTTGAGCTTTATAGAAAGTTAATTCTTTTTTCCTACAGCTTGTACATTCTTTAGTCTTGACATGAACATGCTTGAGCAATGTCTATCACCTATCCTAGACATGTTTTTGTTCTTGGTTTGCTAACACATATAAATTGAAACTCTAAATATTTAATCTTAAATTTTTAGAATCTAAAAAATGTGATTGATAGCACTTCCACAAAATAATAAATGAATATATGAATTAGTTCTTATAATTGGTAGCACAACAATTTGTAAGACCCATGCAATAAAATTTTTAGTATTTTCAACATCAATAAATTTTTTTTTTCTTTTAATGGCATTCTTAAAAAGAATTTTTTTTTTTGTTTTTTGAACAACTCACATTTTTTTTATTATTAAAAAGTACTTATTCGCCCTTGCATTTAGGGGCATTTTTCTAATAGGGGCCTAGGCCATGGCCGACTAGTGATTAGTTGGAGAAGGTATTTAGTATCAAATGATATCATGTCAGTGTAATTAAAATCCAATTAGAGTTAGACATGTCTCTCATTTATTAAGTTTTAATATGAATAACGTTGTATCATTTGATACAAAATATTTTTTTGATTTGATGAAGAAATGGAAACAATTTTTGGTTCTTTCAAGGCAATGGAGATTTAATTCTCTACTGTGCATGGACTCTAACAAAATAAATAAATACATTAGTCTCCATCAGCATAACCCTGCGTTTTTCTTTCTTCTCACTGTGCAGCTCGAGGATCTGTTTGGAATCTCCTTAAATTCCTGGGTATGATACATTTAGTCAATTAATTTTATATCTTACTCATTGATCATTGTGGTCAAATTCTTCTTCATTTTGTTCTTTTTTTTTTTCAATCATCTAGTTGATTAAACATTCCTTTGATTATTGACTCAGAAATCGATAAAATATATGAATTGAAGCTTCTTCACCACCAATCCAAAACACTTTTACTTCGCATGTGCGAAGTGTTAGCAGGATTGAGTTCTCAACAACTAGAAAATGGTAAGGTTGTTGAAGCCATCATCAAAGCTGTCAAGGAAGGGAGAGTTGAGTTTGTTAATGAAATACTGAAAGCATGTCCGGACCTTGTATGGTGTTTCGAAAGCTCCACAGGACGAGACATATTTATGTTTGCCGTTCTTCATCGTCAGGATGACGTATTTCGCCTCCTATGCAGATCTCCTGCAAAGAACTCAAAACTTGCTTCAGTAGATGACGATTTAAATAGCATTGTACACATGGCAGCGATGTTCAATCCTTCTGCAAGACGTAATAGGGTTCCAGGAGCAGCTTTTCTTATGCAAAGAGAACTACAATGGTATAAGGTATAATATATATCATATCTCTCAATTTTATTATAACTAGTTTTGTTACATGTGCAAACCTCGTGGAAAGCACTAATCTAACTACAAATAAAGATTGGGCAAATTATAACTTACTTATCTGTAGTTCGAAATTTGACACTTTACTGAGGTTAGCTTAGTTAGAATTCCGTTACCCACTTCGGTTAAAAACATGGTCAAATATATAATTTTGCTCAATTTTTATGTTCTTCTACTTCAAAAAAAAAAAAAAAAAAACCATAAATATACAAGATCAAATAAAATCAAATATAATCCAGCAGAACACTTGCATCATGAAATTTCGAACCACAGGTAGGTAATTTAAATTTTGGTCAAATTTCAGGTGGGTAAAGTGTCAAATATCAAGTTACAGGTAAACAACTTAAGTTTTGGCCAAACATTGATAAGTTGTAATTTGCCCAGAAATATTTTATGATAAGATTAGAACCGTTAAAACTAATTCATTATTGGAATAGTAATTAAGTTTTTTTTTTTTTTTTTTGATCTATCAAAGTAATTTTTTAGGTGAACAATATTCTTAATTCATAAGGCAGAAGTAATAATAACGACAAAACAACTTCACAACAGTGTTGAATACAAAATTAATATTCACCAAGTAATTCATAACCTTCATGATCAGAATCCTATGCACATTACATTCTATTATATCTTGTATACAAAGTTCATATATTGATATAATTGTTGTATATATAGTAGCCTATAGAAATCATGTATTTTTGTCAGCTCAAATAATCAGACAAACCATTCTACTGTAGCTTTCAAACTTTCCTCAATGCTTCTTTTATACTTTGTTGTGAAAGATCACATGCATAGAAACCTGCATATGACAAAAATGTCCACTAAGCAGCCATATAAACCAATTGAAGGGAAAACAAGCCATTCATGTCATGCATATTTTGTGAGAATATAAGGGTTTTGCCAATTGATGAGATAAATAATGTAATTAAGGAATTTTAAACTGTTATACAATACAATCATTGAACTTCTTTGAATTGAACTTGAAAAAGTAAATAGCAAAGGATAAGAGGAGAAAATGGGCAAATGCCCATTTAAAAAAAAAAATCAGCATTTTGCCTTATTTTCCAAATTAATTAGGGAAATGTCCCTTTTTTTAAACTCGGTTTTTTCAAAATCGAGTTATAAAAACAAATAATTCTGGAGCTCTATAATGATGTTTTAAGGAGCCTATAGTGACGTTTTAAGGATCTATAGTGGCGTTTTGGAATTCGATCTCCATGAACTCAAGTTATATACAATTTTTTTTTCTTTCTTTTACTTATAACTCGACTTCATGAAGATCGAGTTACAAAATGCCACTATAGGTCCTTAAAACATCATTATAGGCCCCCTTAAAAACGTTACTATAGGGCTTAACTTGATTTTGAAAAAATTGAGTTTCAAAAGAGGGGCATTTCCCTAATTAGTTTGGGGAAGATGGCAAAATGCTGGATTATTTTTTTAAAAAGGGCAAAGGTTCTAGGATAAGAGCTTCAACAAAAAATTATTGAATTGTTGTCAAAAGAAAACACCCAAGCCTTTTGACCTTTTGGACCCAAATTCTCCCTCTCACAAATACGAAAAAAAAAAAAAAAAAAAAAAAGCTTAGCAGAAGATACAAATTTAAACAAATCGCAAATGGAAAAATTAAAATCAAATAATTTAACTTAACCGGTGAACAAACAATAATGGTTGAAACTAATCTCACTTCCATAGAAATTGAAAATTCAACCAAAATAGTTGATAAAAAGTAGAGGAAACAAATACAAACAAAAACCCAGGCACTTATGAATCAAACTACAAAATCAAAGCCCTAAAATTGCACTTTCACTCAAAATAATACATAAATAATGATTAAAAATAGCTGAAAAAATCTTTCTCCTTTCCTTCACTCTCTTTCCCAAGTTTTCACACGTGGGAGTAGTTGGGGGTGAGAAGGTCTTCCCTTTCTTTGATTCCAGTTCTATAGTCTACTTGTGAGGAAAAATCTGGATTTTCTTCTCTTCTCTACCTCTTTGGATTTTTTTTTTTTTTTTTTGAGATAGAATTTTTCTTAATATTTCTCTCTCTTGCCTTTTCTCTTCCGTACGTGTATTTTCATTCCTGATTGGGAATTTTTTATTTTTTGCTGAATGGGACTTGAAGCGGTTGGAGATAAGTATAAAAACTAAAAAGACAAAAAGGCCCTTCAGCTTTTTACATCGTAGACTCTCAGTCGTTTTTCCTCTCATACCCTGAAGGGTAAGAATGTAATTACAATGAAATTAGTTTTTTTTTTTTTTTTTTTTTTTTGAGAATGAAGTGTGAATATTATTAATGCATGAAAGCCAAATCAGCTTGTACAAAGGACTGAATGCGTGGTGGAACATCTTCCATCCACACTGAAAAATCTGGTATGCTATTAGCATATCTAGTCAGACTATGCGCTACAACGTTGCCTTCTCTTTTAGTATGAGAGTAAAGCAGTTCTTCAAAACTTTGGGAAAAAAATCTCACATCCTCTAGTAGTAGACCCGTCGGTGTTAAAGACTGTTCATCCTCATGCAGGGCTTTCATAACAACCAGTGAGTCCCCCTCAAGGATAACCCGCCTCACACCTAGCTCGCTAGCAAATTCCAAAGCTGTTGTTGCCGCCATTGCTTCAAACTCGACTGCATTGTAAGCTTGTGCCAGATGCTTGGTGCAAGAGCCTAAGGCCAACCCCTTTTCATCCCGGACCACCACACCTATACCGGACTTGTTTTCCTTTGAAAATATCGCGCCGTCGAAGTTTACTTTAACGAAATTCACTGGAGGAGGCATCCAATGAGACCGGGAGTTCTGACTACGATTCTGTACAAGTGGTTCGGTATCCAGGATCATAGAACGGTAGTCATTTAGTGAGAGTTTGGAAACCTCAACTACTTGGTGGAGCGCTGTTGCAGGTGCTCGTACACGGACTCTGTTTCGCTGATTCCAAACAGACCAGGCCGTAAATGCAAACAGCACCAATTGTTTATCTTCCTCAACCAAACACGATACCAGGTGCTTGAAATCTGTGAAACCAACTGAGATTCGGAAGTCTTATAAGTTCTGATCTGCCTAAACGATATCAATTTCTGCATAGGACCACAACGCATGCAAAGGATCCTCAACCGCCTCTCTACACCGTTCGCATATGGGGTCAGTGATGATGGTTCTTCTTACCAGAGCTTGTTTTGTCGGAATGGCATTGCAGCAAGCCCTCTAAATGAAAGTCTTTACCTTCTGCGGCACTCTCATAGCCCAAATGGTCTTCCATAATTTCTTGTCCCTGAGTGGCGGTACCTGTTCTGTGTCCATCAGCTCTGCTTCTTCCTTGAGGAATTTGTAGCTCGTTTTACAGCTATACTCATCATTACTTGAATAAGGCCAGTACAGGACATCCTCCTTTACAGTTCTGCTTAGTGGGATTTTTTTAATCAACTCTGCATCTTCCTCCACAAAAAGCCCTTCCACCAAGTCCGAATGCCACTGCCTTGTAGATTGATCAAATAGACAGCTCACTGTGTTGTGTTCAGAGTCTACAATAGGGCATATAGGCAGATAGGGTGGATGTTTTCTTGGTAGCTATCGGTGCTGCCATATATTTATTTTCTCACCATTACCAATCCTCCATCTAAAACCCCTTTGGATGATATTCCTCCCTATCAAAATGCTCTTCCAAGCGTATGACCCCATCCTTGAATCCGAGGGTTCCAAAATTGTTGTGTTGGGGAAAAACCAGGCCTTGAACACCTTGTAAAAAAGAGAGGTCTAGTTGTGCAAGAGTCTCCACGCCTGTTTTGCTAGTAACGAGTCATTGAACAAAGCTAGATCCCTAAACCCCATTCCACAAATTGTCTTGGACTTTGTCATTTCTTCCCACCTCACCCAATGAATTTTCCTTCGATCGCCTTGTTGTCCCCACCAAAACTTCTTTATTAAAACTTCTATTTCATTGCACAAACCAATAGGGATTTTAAAACATCCCATTGTGTAGGTGGGAATAGCTTGAATAACTGCCTTCAACAAAACCTCACTACCCGTTTGAGAGAGTAACTTTACTTCCCACCCTTGCAATTTTCTCCACACCTTTTCCTTGATGTAGTTAAAACTTACTTTTTTACCTCTACTCACAAAGGAAGGAAGACCCAAATACTGCTCATATTGCTTAATTTCAGGAACATCCAATGCCACCATAATCTCATTCTTCACTTCAGTAGGCGTGCACTTGCTGAAAAATAAAGATGTCTTGCTTCTATTAATCTTTTGTCCCGAAGCTACTTCATACATCTCCAAAATCTCCAACACCTTACCACATTCTTCCATAGTTGCCCTGCAAAAGAGAAGATTATCGTCTGCAAATAGCAAATGTGTTAGTTTGGGACCTCTCCTGCAAAAAGAGAAACCATGTATATCCCCATTACTTTCCGCTCTCTTTATAAGTCCATTTAGCCCTTCAGTACAAAGCAAAAATAAGAAAGGGGATAATGGGTCACCCTGTCTAATCCCATGGGAAGGTTGAATCAAACCACATGGTTCACCATTTACAAGGACCGAGTAGGAAACTGTTGTCACACACCCTATAATCAACTGCACCCACCTTTCATTAAACCCCAATTTCCTCATTAGTTGCTCAAGGAAATTCCAATCTACCCGATTGTAAGTCTTACTCATACCTAGTTTAATTGTCATAAAACCATGAGTTCTAGACTTATAAGTTTGTAGACTATGTAGGGTCTCAAAGGCCACCAGGATGTTATCAGATATCAATCTATTTTTTGTAAAGGCCGATTGGTGTTCCGTTATGATATGTGGAGTTAATTTTTTCAAACGATTTGCAAGGACTTTTGAATAGATCTTGTAAAGAACATTACAAAGGCTAATGGGGCGATATTGGTGAGCATGTTCAGGATTATGAATTTTGGGAATGAGAGTAATAAACGTATGGTTTAGAGGAGTGGGTAAGATACCTGAATTCAGCCATGTTAAGATTGAAGAAGTGATGTCTTGACCAACTGTACCCCAGAAATGCTGATAAAATAGTGGTGGCATTCCATCCGGTCCAGCCTTGAGGGGTGCCATTTGCTTTAAAGCAGTAGCAACTTCTTGTTCACTAAATTTTTGGCTTAACATCTGGTTCATATTCTCATCAATAACTGTAGGAACACAAGACAACACCTCCTGAAACCCATTTAACTCACTTGAAGAAAAAAGGTTCTTGAAGTAGTTGACCAACACTCCTGCAATATCACTTTGCTGGACACGCCAATTACCTTCCTCATCTCTAATACCCTCCACCTTGTTTCTTCTATACCTTCTCGTTGCACGAGCATGAAAATATTTTGTGTTCCTATCTCTATTCCTTGCCCAAAGTAGTCGCGATCTTTGAGCCCACATAGTGGACTCCTTATCCAGCAACACATCAATCTCTTTCTTTAGTTGTCTCACCCGAATATTATTTCCACTGACCATGGCTGCTTCTTCAGCCTTTACTAGCAGCTTCTTCAAACGGTCCAATTCTCTTCACACATTCCGAAAGATGTTTTTGTCCCACCAAGTCAAGTCCTTCCCACATTTGTCAATTTTTGCAAGAATATCTCTATTAATTCCGAAGACTTCATCTCCTCTCCATGCCGAAAAAACTACCTCCTCACACCCTTCATTTGACAGCCACATCTCCTCAAATCGAAATAATTTTTTCCGCATAGGAGGATCTAATCCTGATAGTACAATATGGAGTGGAATATGGTCTGAAGAATCACACCTCAAGTGATGAACTTTTGTACCTAGGAACTTTAAAAACCAACTACTGGTAGCCAAGCATCTATCTAGTCGTTCCCAAATTGAATTACCATTCTCGAAATGCCTACTCCAAGTGTATTTCGAACCTTCAAGACCCAAGTCCATAAACCTGCAATAATCAATCACTTCTCTGAACAACTGCATTTGGGAATGCGAACGCATCGCACCACCCAATTTTTCATCTTGTCTGAGTATTTCATTAAAATCACCGCAACACAACCATGGACTCTCCCTTCTTAAGCTCAAATTCCGAAGTTTTTCCCATGCCTCAATCCTTTTTGCTGTTTCAGGTTCCCTATAAAAACTTGTGAAACGCCACTCACTTTCCATATCTTTATTAATAACTGCATCTATATAATACTTATCCAACCCCTAAATTGACAAATTTACTAAAGACCTCTAATAAAGAACCAGACCACCACTTCTGCCCACTTTCGAAACCACCCATCTATGATCAAAATTAATATTTCTCTGAATTAATTCTAGCCTTGCATCATCTGTGAGTGTGTCAGCTAAAAACACTACAGAGGGATCTTTTGCCCGTACAAGTTCCACGAGCTCTTTTCCTGTGCGTAGGTTCCCAAGCCCACGATAGTTCCACACTAGGCAACTCATTGCTGCTGGCGGGGCTGATTGTCAGCCTCCACCAATATGAGATTTGTTTGGACTTCATCTTGCAAAACTTGAATACGTTTAGCAGGCAACTCAAACTCTTCTTCGACTCTGTCTACTGTTCTTTTTTGGCCCAAGATTTTCTGCCCCTGACCATACTTTGGGTAACGTTGGTGCTCTCTCTAGGTCTTTGTGTCCATCTTGGAAGGATACGCCTATTCTGACTTGGCGTTGAAACCCTAGGTGCAACAAGGGTTGCACGTGATTTGTTTAGTGACACGAGTATCACTTGACTCCTCACGTGTTGGAGTAAAATTTAACTCTTCAGCTGCCTCCAATTCTCCACTCCTACAAAGCTCCTCAATATTGTCATTAAGTGCTGGATCCGTAATTGACCCCAATAAATCTCCTTCCAATGTGGGATTCGTTGTCCATGATGAGCTTGTATCGGTTTTTTGCGCTGACTTAACACCATTAAATCCATTAATTGTGTTGCGCATTGATGGGGCATTAACAGCCTCTGTGTAATGTCCCTTTCCCTCAATTACTCTCTTCGGTTCATCCACTTCATCGAACTGTTGTGAATGGCCTGAGTTCTGGTCCGGCCTTGGAGTAGGATTGGCCTTCTTTTTCTCGGCATAGTAACCAGGAACTTGAACAATGTTCTTCCTTGTCACTACATATGGTGCAGCACGAAGATATGGACCAAAGGCTCTCTGTTCCCCCTGCAATGTTCCTTCACTCTCAATCCAGAGCTCACAATCCCTGTCATCGTGTGTTAGACGGTCGCACCAGTAACAAATGTTTGGTAATCTCTCGTATTTAAATGAAACCCACACTTCTTTCTCGTCGTTTAGAGAGATTAGTTGACCACGACATAAAGGCAGGGATAGATCAATGGAGACCTGAAGTCGTATCAAATTCCCAGCATCAAACACTCTGGTATCCGAAGGTTTTGTCACCTCTCCAACCACCTTGCATATTTTGATCCTTGCTTCAAAACTCATGTACTTCAGCGGAATACCATGAACCTGAACCCAGAGAGTAGTTCTATCAAACTTAATGTCCTGTAAAAGAGCGCTACCATTGTATCTTTCCATTACTATCAATGCTTATCAAAGCTCCAAGGCTTACTCATCAGAATTCTATCAACATTGTTCTTATTGTCAAACGTGAACAGAAGTTTATGGTCACCAAATCTCTGGATTTTAAAATCATTCCTAGCCCTCCACAAAGGCATAAAAGTTCTAGCTATAACATCCACGTTGATAGCCCTCTTTGTCAAAAACTTAGCAGCTATGGAATACTCTGTTGTACTATGATCAGTTGTGAGCTTACATCCCGGACCTTCTCTCTCCGAGAGAGTTAGTTGTTTCCAGGATTGAGCTAGATCGTCCATGGTGTTACTTGCCTTAACTGTTTCCCAAATCCCCTGAAAGAGAACCCAACAAACCTAGGAACATCCTTGCTATTCCAAGGATACTACTAAACACCTTCAGTGAAGGGACGATCAATTCTACTTTGTGAAGAAGAGAATAGAGAGAAAAGGAATACAACAATTAAATTAGTAATATATAAAAACAAAGAATTAAAATGAAAAGAGATAAGATAGAGCCAAAAAGGCAAACAAGAGATAAGATAGAGACAAGATCCGAAAGACCAAATGGCCCATGCTCTTTAACTTTTCAAATTTATAGCTTTTAAGGATAGAAGCGCAAATCTATCTATTTGCACTTTAGGCTCTATTGTTTTAAGCTTTCTTTTACCAAACTCAAGCAGCTCAATTTTCTTTTTTATATAAAGTATAGATATAGATATAGATTTCAATTTTCTTTTTTATATAGATATAGATATAGATTTCAATTTTCTTTTTTATATAGAGTATAGATATAGATATAGATTTCAATGATGAGTTGTTTTCAGCTCTCGATCACACTCGATTCTAAACTACCATGTGAGACTGCGTGAGCGAATAGGTGATTAAAGATCCACGTAAATGTTAGAATGTATGAGTGATCTACAGGATAACTACGACTTCAGTATCCCACCAATACGATAAAGAAAATGAAAGGAAATGAGAAATACTTAAAAGGGGGGAAAAATCATAAACTTACAAATACGAAATGGAAGTGAAATGAAAGAGAGTAAAAAATTGGGTATTTATAATAAAGGTAATCTTTTATAATTAAACTATCTATAACTACAAATATGATGATATATAGGGAGTTAATAATATTATGATGATTATGTAAAATAGACTTTTTGCACACATGCCAACTTTTATGCTAATCAAATGTTTTTATTGATTTGATATATTAACTCTTGTTTTATATATAATTTTTAAAAAAATTGAACATTTTATATATAAGATAGTTATTAATCTATTATCAATTTGATATTTTGCAAACAAGGAGATATTATGTGTTTTCATTAATTCAATTGTGAATTTATCAAAAAATAATTAAAAAAGTTATAAAAATGTGTAACAAGTAATTAACAAGAGTTACATGAAGTGTGTGTGTATATATATATATATAGACAAATTATAATAGGGTTCCACCACATTAAGTTTAAAAGATACAATCTATTTAATAGAATCAACTAATATAAATAGATGAATTTATTAAAAAAAAAAGGTGTACAATTGTTTATAGTTTATACCATAAAGTTACGGTTTATACCATATTTCATATTATTAGGTCTTAAATTTTTTTTTTTTAAAAACATTTTGTCATTAAATTCTTAAATATATAAAATTGTTTCAATTTAAGGGTTTTTTTTTTTTGGTCTCTATTATTTTGGACAAAAACAGAACAAATTAAAACATAAAACATGTGATTAAACTCTACATTTCATTTTAGATTTGTTCATAAGTCAATTTTGCAATTATTGAATAGAAAGCGTGGAGAGGGAGAAAACTATGTATAGAGGGAGAAAGTTTCACTTAGAGAGAGAAAATGAGTCAAAAATCTGAAAGCTCGATAGTAACACTACTAGAGCAAATTAAGACCCCCAATTTTTAGATTATAACTTAATTGCATTTAATCTACTCTACTAGATGCGGAATTAGAGCAATCAATGCAAAATTAACCCAGACTACTTCCTAGTGCATGGATATACGTAATTAACAATTAAGTATAAAACACGAGGAGTAAGGGAAGAGAGATGCAAACACAAGATAATATGGTGATGTGTTATCGAAGAGGAAAATTGAAGTGCTTCACAACCCTTCAAGCCGAATAAATCCATTAGTGAATAAGTTAGAGTACAAGAATTACAAAATAGACCCTCCAAGCCTGGTTTACTCTCTGTACTTAATGTTGTGAAATTTTAAAATACTCGCAAGTGTACGAACCGTATCGAAGTATAGTTGGACAAGAACGAGGTCGAACCCACAGGGACTTGAATGAACGTAGGAAAATTAAATCAAATCTTAACCAAATTAATCCTAATCTAGTTTAATAAAAATTGGTTGTTTTGAAATTAAATAAACTAAAAAAAAAAAATTAATCTAAGCAAAGATATAAAGCAATAAAAAGATGTAAACAATCAAGAAAAATGAATTAAGGTTTTGGAATCCGCCTTGTAAGTCATATTAGTATATATTTATGATCATTAATTTTTCCCAACTCACTACATGATAATCTAGAAATCAATCTTGCTATCATGGAAAATATCATCATTAAAACTAATATTTAAAAATCTAAAGCATGTTCTTCTTCGCTTCTTAAGTATAAAACCAAATCATCAATTGTATCTGTAGCCAAACAAATCACAAAATATATCCAATTTTAAAAATCAAATCATAAATTGTATCCATTGACCGACAAATCACAAGCGATATCCAATTTTATAATCAAGAATTAATAAACCAAACATTCAATTAATTAAGACAAATCCTAAATCATGAGAAAAACATGATTGAACTCATATCTAGAATCTCATCTTAGTCAATTGATATGAAGCAAGAACAATTTAAATCATTAAAGAATAACTATTGTGGGAAAAATCAAATCACATAAATATTACTGATAATCCTTAACAAGGTTTCATCCTCAACCCTAATTATAAATTTAGCTACTCATAGTAATTGAAAGAAAACACAAGAATAAAATACTAAACATTAAACTAAACAAATAAAATAAAGTTAATTGTCATGGAAGAAAACCAAAAAAGTAGCCGCACTCTCTATACATTCAGCCCTCAGCCCTAGCACTGGCCTCCTTGAATTTTGCTCTAAAGAACATTTAAATAGGTAAATGAATCCTATTATAAGTTGAATTCCCGTTTGGAGAAAATCCCAGATTTTTAGGCTTCACTTAACCGACGATTTTGGCCCATTTAGCTTCAGATTTCGGACTTTTGGTAAACTAAAAAGTTGTAGCCCTTTAAGTTAAATTTCCATCCCAACTTGAATCATCTCAATTGGACTTCTGAGCCGAAAGTTATGCCAAAAATACTAACTGATGTGCAGGCTGGAATCCTAATCCGAATTGGACTTGGATTTGGTACAAATTTCCTTTGATTCCTTGCTCCAATTGGACTTAAATTTAATTGGATTGGTCTTCTCTTGAATTCATTCCTGGCTGGATGTAAGTTGGCTTGATTCAATTGGCCTAGCCCCACTTTGCAAGTAAAGCCCTTGTTACCTACAACATAAAAATATTATATAATCAGTCACAAAATAACATAAAAGTAAGGCTAAATATGTACATATGTGAGTATTTTATTGTATATATTTCATGCACATCACTTAAACCCTTCAAATCTTAGCTACCAATGGGCTTCACTGAGCCTTGTTTTTATTGGCTTTTTGGATCCCACAATTAACACCAATTGCATCCACCATATAATGGCTTTACCCAATACTTCCCAAGAGCTACGAAACAACTCACAACACTCAAAATGGGTGAGGTATGTGTTTGGGCTAAGAACTTCTCAATGGATATGGAATTAGAGAGGGAAGAGTATGAGGAAAATTAAGAGAAATGTGTAGAGGATTGTAGGTAAGCAATCTCTAACTCTCCAATGGATTTCTAGGGTTTTCTCTCTAAAACTCTCCTCATGATTTCATGGGTAATGTGAGCTTTTATTGTGTAGGCAAAGAAATGAGTAAAGGCACACAAACAGGTTGGTAGTGCATCTTGCAAGTTAGGTTGCGAGCCACTCACAAGATGCCATCCACACCTGGTCCTTTAAACTTTCAGCATGTGCTTCTCATGTGATCTTTCATGGGTTGCTCCACTCACAAGTTAGTTGTGAGTTGTCCTGTTCTTTATAGTTCTTCACCAATTTCTCATACTAAACCTATTACATTGCATCCCACAAACATACTAGGAAATGATTGAAGAATTACAATTAAATTTGACACATAATTAATGCCAACAAAACATAATTGAAAGTCACAACTTTACAAAATTGAAATTGATTCCTTAATAAAATACAAAATTTTATAAATGACTTCTTGAATACATGTATTATATGAATACATGCTCCAAAATTTTATAAAATACAATATTTTTTTTCTCTACTCTAATAGTGTCCGAAATAACATGTATTATATGAATACATGCTCCAAAATTTAAATGATTCCACAAGTTTTTTTTTTTTTTTTTTTTTTTTTGGTTGATAAATCCACAAGTTTATTATATTAATTAACAAAATTAAAAACTTTGGACCTAATCTAAAAAAGTGTGTAAACTCTAGTCCTTTTTATGTAATTTTACATATGAATTACAATAGATAAAACCTATAGAGTGCCATTTTTTTTTTTTGATAAATACCTATAGAGTGCCATATTATTATAGTTTATCCTACATACTAGGCCTTTCTCTCAAAGAAATAAAAAAATAAAAAAATAAAAATTCCTAGATACTAGGCTAGGAGGAGCACAAGGCCAAGCCGTAATTGTCATGATTCAGTGTACTAGTGTCAGTACACTTTATTATCCTTACATTAGACCATTAATTATTATCCTTACATTAGACCATTAGTATTAATGGTGTTTGTCATAATAAAAAAATATTTTATCTATTTTATCACTTTACTTTATAAAATACTTAATATTTTTATTTTAACATTTAACGTAATAAAATAATATAGACAACATAATAAAATAATATATCCACTATAATAAACATGAATGACAACCACTAGAGCTATAGCTGCAGCCATCCACAACAACCATCACCACGCCCATGGAAACTACTGCACAACCATAACCATAAGCATAGCCACCACCATCGCACAACAACACCCTTAGTTTTAGATCTGAAAAAAAAAAAATTGATCTCAAAAACCCAAACCCAAAATTTGATCTCCACGAAGCTTTCTTCAAGAAACACCACCACCACCACTGCCACCCACAGCCCGCGGCCACCTCCACTGCCCACAACAACTCTGATTTAAAAAAAATATCAATAACAACCATCACCACTACCACAAACCCACCTCAACAACCACCACAAATAACCACAAACCCAGCAATCCACCACACCCGCAACCCATTGCCGCCACAACCAAACCCACGAAACCCATAGCCAAACCCACAACTATGCTCAAATCGACGAGGGAGAAAGAGATCAAGAGGCAAACGCTCATGGAGCTTGCCGCTGGCTTTGCACGAGGGAGATGATTCAGATGGTATTGAACCGTCGATCAACGTTTTTTTGTGCTTACTGCCGGCTTCTCACGAAAACATTGCCCGAGAATCTGCAGATCCCGATGAAGAAAAGCCTTATCTCGAACCTTGCTGGCCACACTTGCAGCTTGTGTACAAGCTCTTGTTAAGGGAGAGGTGAGATGGTGATCATTGACGAAGAGAGAGCGTGTATAACGGGAAGTAAAAAATAAAAAAGAGAATAAAATGAAAAGAAAAAGAAGCATCATTTTAATCGGTGAAAAAATAAAGTAGATTATTTTGCTTTAACATTTGAGCTATAGCTACAGTGTACAGTTATAGATGGCTAAAATTTTTAACTATGACTCTATCAATGTAGTCTCAATTTTGTTGTTTGTAGTGCTAAAAATAGCATTTTAGCAATTTAATACCACTAATACTAATGCCCATAGAGCAATTGCATCAGTTGATGCAAATTTTCCTTCAATTTTGCACAAAAAAAATTATTTTTTCTATTTTACACCTATTTTTACAAAACACCTACATCAGTTTATCTATTCTATACATTTATTCAATAAAATATTCATTCTTTTACCATTTTTTATTACTCTCCCTCATCGCCCCTCTCTCTGATAGACCCAGTCACCCAACTTTTTATTACTATCCCCACTGCCCCTCTCTCTCATAGACCCAATCACCCTACACTCTCTCACAAGTCCAGACTCAACACGCAATGGAAAGTAGTAGTTGTTTTTGTTGGCGTGCGAGCTCCGTTGTTTTCATCGACGTTCGGTTTCAGCGGTTCGATGATTGAAATGGCTTCGCTTCTTGGATCGGTCTTCTTATGCTCCTCTTTGCATTGAAGATCCAGGTCTTTCAAGCCTTTTTTGTTGTTAATTTTTTTTTTTTTTGTTTGGTTGGTGAGAAAGTGGTGGAAAAGAGTAGAAATAGAAGGAAAGACAATCGGCAACCAAAGATTTGTTGATTTTCTCTGTGTTTGGTTAATTTTCTTTATTTCTTGTTTTCTCTGTGTTTTTCTCTGCAACTAAACAAATCCTGTGTAATACTAATTTCTTGTTCTACTTGATTTTGGAAGAAATTTTTTGATTGGTGTTCTCTATTGATGCATGGTGTGGCGTTCTCTGATGATCGGTAGTAGTGAGAGTGAGAGCAACCAGAGAGACAGAGAGAATGAGAGATAAAAAACTAATAAAATAATAAATGCAAGTGCTATAGTAATCGTGTGTATATATACACGGTTATTGTAGGAATTGTACATAAATGCATAGTTTTACACTGATGTGGGTGGTTTTTTACTCAAAATGTGTAAAATGAGCACATTTTTTCATTTTGTACAACTTTGCATCAACTGATGCAGTTGCTTTTACAATGTTTTACCTATACATACTTGCACATCTATGTATTTTTGTATTTTTGCATTATTTAGTTTGTTTATATAAAAGAGGAAAACAATTATTTTACATGCATTCATGTCCCCTATTTTACAAGTATATTCATAAGAGCATTAGTATTGATAGTATTAAAAAGCTAAATTGCTAATTTTAGCTATCATGATCACAAAAAAAGAGCTACGACGATGTAGCTATTTCTAAAAGAAATTTACCAACTGAGCTACAGTGTAGCTCCCAGTTATTTATAAAAAATAATATTATATTCATCCCCTTATTATTATAATCCCACTCATTTTTTTATCTACTCCTATTCCACATTTTTCCTTCAGACATTTTGCTTTCTTCTCCATACCGGTCTGAACTCTCTGCCCTCTTTCGTCTCTCCCTCTCGCCAAGCACTCCTGCCCAGCCGCCCAACCCACCGGCACCAACCCAAAACTTTGAACCCGCCCAACCCACCGGAAACCGTGAATCCACCCAAGCCAAAAACACTGAGGGAGAGATTGATTACTGAACTTGGAATTTTGGTTTTTTGGATTTGAAGGAGTTGCATTTGTATAACAGTAAGTGATTTGCTAGTTGTTGGGTGGCTGAGCTGTTGGTGCAGGTGATCTCTGGCCAGTTACAGTGGGACGAGATTTTTTTGATGATGTCCAGTGGCTTAGAGATAGTGGGTTTTCCCAATGTTGCTTTAGTTTCCGCAGGGACCGTTTCAGAGCTTTTTTTTTTTTTTTTCTTCACCGTGGGCTGTGGTTGTCACAGCTTTTATGGCTGGTGGAGGGGTGGTGTAGATGGTTGTGGCTGGTTCCTGATTGTTAAAGTTTTTGCGGTGAATTTTTTATTTAATAAGTTATTTATATTATTTTAATTGGTAAAAAAAATAAAGCCATGAATAAAATAGGATGTTAAAATAAATAAAATAACTTTTTGATTTGTTAAAAATTAAAAATTTTAATTGGCTCTACCAACGTTAATGCTCTAATTGACATGAAAATAATGTGTGAGAATCAAAACCCATCCCTTATACAGCTATACAACAACTCAACATGCTAACTTTTGGGCATCTAATCTTTCTCACTTTTTAATCCAATAAACTTTTCATTCACAATAGATCGAATCATTTTTTTTTTTTTTGAGAGAGTTTCAACTTATGGCGTCCGCTTCTGATGACAGCTCTTTATCATCAGATCAAGACATCAATCAGTTTTTGGTGTAGGCGGGGATTGAATCTCATATCTCTTATACAACCATCAGAAACTTTACCAATTGAGTTAACTGGAACTTACATCGAATCATTCTTTAAATAAAAGATAACAGGAAAAAGATTAAAAGATACAAGGTATTTAATAATGTTTTTATATCTTAAACAATACTAGTCTCTATGATGTTTTGCATAATAAACGCAGGAGGTGGAGAGCATTGTCCATCCTTCCGCATTAGAATTTACAAACACAAATGGTACAAGACCTCGAGAATTGTTTACAGAATGCCATATAGCGTTGGTGAAAGAAGGAGAAAAATGGATGAAGGAGACATCATCTTCTTGTACATTGGTAGGTGCTCTAATTGTCACCATTATGTTTGCGGCAGTAATTACTGTTCCAGGTGGCAGCTATCAAGATTCAGGCTTGCCAACGTTCTTACATGAGAAGGTGTTTATGGTCTTTATAATATGTGATGCTCTGTCTCTAATTTCTGCCTCAACTTCATTGTTGATGTTTCTTAGCGTCCTCACATCACGTTATGCAGAGGAAGATTTCCTTAGATCCTTACCCATAAAGATGATGATAGGCCTTTCAACCCTTATCTTCTCCATAGGAACCATGATGATAACATTTTGTGCTTCCCTTTTTATTATTCTACAAGGAAAATCCTGGGTGGTCATTCCTATCATTTGCTTTGCTAGTGTTCCAGTCACACTATTTGCCTTGATGCAATTTCGCCTTCTCATTGAAATGATCATTTCGACTTTTGGATCAAGAATCTTAGATAGGAAAGTGAAGCATGGGTCATAAGGTATTTTGTGGTACAAGATGATGTTAAAAATTATTATTTTTACTTTGTTTTGAACGATAACGGATGAACTTTCCTCTTGTGATGGATATAGTGTGTTTTTTTTTTTTTCATTTGAGACCTTTTTATTTTAAATCAAACAAATAATAACTCCATTATATATTTTCACTCTTTTTATTATCTATTCATTTTCTAATTTTGTTATTTATTTAGAACAAGGATAGAATGATACCTAATCCATCAAGTGTCAAGTCTCATCCATGATAAGTGGAATGTATATCTATACCTTTTGAAGCAAAAGTAGTCTAATTAAAATACAATAATATCAGTATACTAAAATAAATAATAAGAAAACTAATCAATTGTGGATTAATTTTGCACCGTGTGTTCAATTGTGGATTAAATCCCAATTTTGCAATAAGAAAGCTAAAATTGAGAGAAAATTCAATTAAATCCCAAATTAGATTTCAATTGTGGATTAATTTTGCACCATGTGTTCACTAATATTTTTTAATTTTTGTATAAAGTGAGTTAATAAATGCAAAATATTAAAAAACCACTACTAAAGAAATATAAAAATAAAAAATAAAAACCCAATCATATATCCACTATATAAAAAAAAAAAAAAAAAAAATCACAACACTTACTATCTTATTAAAAATTAGAATAAAAATAATCATAAGTAGTATTAAACTTAGACAATAATTTTAATATGCATCTAATTATGTTTATTTTTCTAATAATTTAATTAATCATGTATATTTTATGATTAAAAATGCGTTTAATTTTAAATACATTCATGCGTATGCATGAATTATATGCTAGTTGATAATATAAAGGACAAACTATTCTTCTTCTTCTTCCTTTTTTATTTTTTTTTTATTTTTTTTTGAGAAACAAGGACAAACTATTAATTCATGTCTAGATTCAAAGTTACGGTGACATTCAACAATTTATCCTGCATATAAAAATCAAAGAAATTAAAAATTTTAAAGGCAAAAGTATATGTTTATTCCATATCATATTTTAAACCTTAAAAAATAATTTAAAATATATTCCATTTTAGTCCCCCATTCCTTTATATGGATTGCTTTTATAACTGGAGGGCCAATATGCCTTTTTTTTATGTGCAAGATTTTGGTTTAGTTTCTATTTTAATCTATGAAATATAATTTTTTTTTCCTTATAATCCTCGTAATATATATATATATATATATATATATATATATATATATATATATATATATATATATGAGACATACCTTTTTTCAAGACAAAAAAAAAACAGTAAGATCCCTTTCCACTATCATGTGGCTAATGGAATGGCGATATAACCTCCTTTTTACTTGGTTTTTATCATAAACGGTTGGGCAAATTGTGGCCGAAAAATTTGCATGTGTAACACTTGGATCCCACAATTTTTTTAACTTTCACAATGGATTTTTCCTTTTTTTTTAATAAAAAGATTGTAAGTTTATTGAGAAGAACGTAACATTACATCATGTGCCAACGTGGATTCAATCATAATAGGATTTTCCTCTATCAAAGTTACATAACCATCAATATTTTGGCATACTGAGCCAAAAGATGAGCTGGATGATTGTTGTGGTGCTTAACAGGGGAGATACTCACATGTCTGAAGTCTTGCATTTTAGTTCTAATCGCTCCAATAATGTTGTCTATAGCTATTGGAGCTTCACAAACTCTACTTAGTGCATCAACAACAACCTTAGAGTCACTCTTAAACACAACATCGCGTACCCCTATAGACACTGCATTTTTTACCCCTTATAATTTGGGCTCCATTCTCCAATGATGCTTGAACTCTACGGCTCAATACCAATTTAGAACTCAATCAGATATCAAATTGACTCGAGGAGTGTTAAAATGGAAAATATAATCTTTTAAATGAGCAAAACTCGATTTTTGGAAATAAATAACCAAACAAGCCCTTGCCCCATGTACGTGGGTAGCAGTCTGTGTACATGGGCCAAAGCATGCGTACGTAAGCACACTCTTACGTACGCAGTTAGGGTTTTAGAAGTATGGAAAATGCAAATTTTTTGTAATAATGGCTGAGGTTTGGAATGAATCTCATATCGTCTGGGAGCCATTCCAAACCCCATTTTTTCCATTATAAAAAGCCTTATATGGTACATTTTCAAAACACAGAGAAATCCTATAAGAAAAACCTAAGATTCACTAGAAAATAGTGAATTAAAAGGGAGTTTTTCAATAAATACCCTCAAGTCAATTTTATTTGATTGAGACCTTTTCTGGTCTCAATGCTTTTAGTTTAATGTTGCTAATTGCTTGTTTAATGACTTGTGATAGATTTGACTGAAGAGAATGGTCAAAATCAAAGCTTGGGAACTCCTTTTTGAGGTATCAAGCTTCAAACTTTCTTTTTCTTTTTAGTCTTTCTTTTGTTATTTAATCTGTGTTCTTGCTTTGTTTGTGTTATAATCTGTTTGTTTAAAGTAGGTTTATGTTTTTCTTGCATGTTCTGAGCATGTTAGGTTGTTAGAATTAGGGGTTTCTTTTATGCTCTATTTTTCTGTTTCGTATTTATGGGTTAGGGTTTTGAACAAGTCCCATGCATACGTGGGGTTAAATCTTGTGTATGCAGGCCTCTGGCTGCGTACAAGTACTTGCCCAGAAACCCTAATTCATATTTCTTATGTTGTTTGGTTTGTTTGCTTCATATGTTTTGCCCCTTCTTAAACCCTTTTCATATGTCTATACATACCAGAGTCTCTGTCTTGTATGCTTTCTTGTCTTTAACATGCATAGATTAGTGTTTCATATTTATGTCTCATTTAAACACCATGATCATTCATTCACATGTCTATGCACAATGTCATTGGTTCTGAGATGCTGTAAGGTAAATAAGGTAGGTCATTCATTCACATGTACATGCATGTTGTTTGTTTAATCCTCTCTAGATATATGTGTACAAAGTTGATGCCTTGTTTTTGATTCATGATATGACTTGCTTGCTACCATATTGATGTTTATTGCTTTGTTGCCATGTTTGGTTTGCTGCCTTGACTTGCCTTGAGATGTATGATAGGGTTTTACATGCTAGGGTTTCCCATATGTGTTTGGCTCTTTATTACTTTATGGATAGATATGTGTTTTGAGATGAATGATGCCATATTGTATGTTAGATGCATGCTAGTGTGTGTGTAAGTTAGAATACAAGTGTTGAATTTGTATGAACATGGAGGTTAAGACATAAGACACAACGATTGGAGGCCAACTTTTGGGTTGGGCGATCTTAGGTGCCTAACACCTTCCCAAAAATGTACCTAAACTCACAACCTATACTTTGGTAGTAAGATCGAAAGGTCTTTCCTCTAAAGGATGCTATATATATGGTTCCTTGTGAGAAATACCTTGTAAGAGCACATAAGCAAAATGCACGAAGAAAGTATGAACGTGGCCTTTCACCCACGGGAAGGGTCGAATTGGAAAAGTACTTAACAACCAACCTAAGGTTGAGCTTGCCAAAGACACACCACCTATTTGTTGTGGTGGAAGGGACACCCAACACAACTTGTAGCAAGGAAGGGAGGTCCCCGCCCATGGTAGGGAAAATGAGATTGTCAATCTCTGGTTCACCCATGATGGCGCCAAATTCTTCGTTAGTGGGGCATAGTTCTATTCCATTTAAGCGGAAAACATGCCTAGAAGGAACCCAATAGTTAGCAGCAGCACGAAGAAAAGGCTCATCCACCCTAATTTGATGGTATGAAAAGATACAAGGAAGACCATAGGGGGCAATGGAATCCTTAAAATCTAAACCAAGCCTCCTAATCCAAGTTAAGACATCGAGTGGAGAGTTTTCTGCCATTGAGGGACCTCAAAAAAATGCTCTCTGAGTTGGAAATATGTTGGTGAGGGTTTTGAGATTCAAACGATTACTTTTATACTTAAGTAGAGCAGTTAGGGTTTCCTTTAATTCGCGGCCCACGTACGCAAGGTCAACCCCACATATGCAAAGTCAAAGCTGCATATATAGGCCCATCCCCACGTACGTATGATGCTTGGCAGAAGCCCATTCTCCCCTGTTTTAAGCATAGTGTTCACTTCAAGGCATTCCTAGGGTTCCTACAACCTAAGGGATCATCCAAGACATATTCAAAGTACAAGATTTCAGGCATCCAAGAAGCAAAGTTGTATAGAAACATACAATTAGTCATATCTTGTAAATTAAGTGCTAAGTCCCAATTAAAAGCATACATGTAAAAATATGTTCTTAAATACAATCTTTTGTCTCAAACTAAATCCAAATGTTTGCTAAAGGGAAATAAAAAAACCATAAAAGCAAAAAAGAAAGTTGTGTGTTGTATGCCTATATCTCTTGAATTGTAAGTAATCAATAGTGTCGCCTCTTCCTTGATTGGTAGCTAGGAGTCGCCTCCAGATCATCCTCCTTACCACCGCCACCGCCATCATCATCGTCATCATCACCACCACCTAAGTGGGCTGCCCTTTCAGGACCGTACAGGTTCCTTGAATAGTTGTTCACCTCTAGCTTGAGATTCCTAGCCAGCCATACCAACTCCTCATGCTCTTGGATAGTGGGCTGCAATTCAAAGAAAGAAGAGTTAGTGACTGAAAAAAAAAGAGAGAATTGGAAAAAAGAGAAATAATAAAGGGAAGAAAGAACTTACCACTTGAGTATTGGGAGGGAAAGGATAGCCCATGACACATAGTGCACTCCCGAGCAAAGCCATTCGGGCCATAAGCATAAACCGTCCAAGGAAGGTGTGGAGGATCAATGAACTCACCGGCAGTAGGCTCTTCCTATTACAATTTTCCACATTAGTAGTCATGATAAACAAGATAAACGAAAAGGAAGAGAAGAAGAAGAGATTGAGCATAAACTCGAGTAGTAAGGGAAAGCATGAGGCGGGTGATGTTAAACCCCTTAAGAAGATACCCGACATAGGGAACGCCACTCCCCCACGAGTTGTACTCAGTATCAATCATGGAGTGTGGGGCAAGCATGAACTCTGGAAGGTTCATTGGAATCTGTGGGTCATCCCTACTCACCAACTGGCACTGCACCCTCTCCGCTAGGTATAGCGCCCTCAAGCCCGCTCCTTTAAAGAGGCGGGTAATCATCAAAGCAATGAGAGTGTCAGGCTCCAAATCCCGAGAAGCGGGAAGGGGCTGGTCAGCCCATGGATTCTAGTTAACCTATAATAATACAAGATGAGAAGAGGGATATCCTAAGGGAAATGCATGAAGGAGCATGAAAATTAGAAATCTTGAATTTACCTTATCTGAAGTTAACCCAGTGAGGTGAGCCTTCACTCGAGGGAACTCCTTTAGAATTAGGTCGGTGCTTGGGGTTATGAGGCCATACCTAATAACCCACTTCTACAAAAGGAAGCACAAGCCAGGTTAGATGCAAGATGACAGTCTGCAAGATAATACAGTTTGCAAGACTACAAGCTACAAATAAAAATGCAAGGAATGATAACAAACCTCAAGGAGCTTTCAAGGCCCCATAAGTTGCCACAAGGTACCCTGGTTGAAGGTGTCAAAGGTGGAGTAAAGACAAGCGAGACATGCCTACCCCTAGTTGGCCTTCTGTGCCTCTCCAAAATATTGAAAGAGGGTCAACCACCTCAAAGACACCGTTTGCCCCCATTGACAAAGAGGTACGCCCCCAACAAGTGAAGAAAGAAAGCCCTAGCCTTGCAGACATGCTTTTCCATAGTCCTTTATAGGAGAAACATGTAATCCGACATGAAGTCGAAGTAGCTGATGGTCTTAGTAGAGTACTTCCTTTCCAACATGTCGAGACCTAGCAAGATGCCCGACACACTGTCCAAGTTGATGATAGCCCATTCGAAGTTAAGGCTTGTTATGCGGTAGAAGTCGTAGGGAGTCATCGTCATCTCCCGCTCAGCAATATGAAAGGTGTGGGTAGTATCCCACCACCTTTTAATGAGGCACTATACCAAGGTAGCGCTTGCAGACCTCTTTAGAAGAAGGCCGATGATGGGCTCGAAGCCTGGTTCTCGGGTGTAGGCCTTGGTTTTGGGGACAAGAAGGCTGTACATTCTACCACCTCATTAGTGCTTCCCCTGCCAGCATAAGGGGATGATGCCTGCAAAAAAAGAAGATGACATTATATTCTTGATTCAAGCAGAATTGATGAAAAATGGTGTTTTCGATGCAAGAATGAAGATAAAAAAAGAAGGATACAGCGATATTCAAGTGCAAAAATTATAGAAAATGTGTTAGGATTGCATATGGAAGTGAAATGGTTGAAAAATGAGTGAAAATGGGCAAAATTGGGCTTCTGCCAGGCGCCTCATGTATGTGGGTCAAAGCCTACGTACGTAGACAGGACCTCGCTTACGCAAGCCCATTCCCACATACGTAGAGCCTTAAGAACAAACCTGTCGACGCAAGAATAGAGTTACGTACGCAAGCCCGAGCTCACGCATGTAGAAGCACAAACAGAAGCAGTTCTTTGACATTTTCAAGCATACATCATCCAAAATCAATCCTAAACATGTTCCCACCCCTCCTGAGGTGTCAGGTTTTCATCTAAACCCATCCTATAGCAAAACCCAAGCATTTGCATGGCCAAAGACACATCAAAATGGAAGATCAAAGAGAAACTTGAAAATGAGGAAAAGTTTGAAAACTTACAAATTCAGCTATGAGAATGTGATTCTTTGGTTGGTATGTCAATGGTGGAGGCCCTATCAATCTCATCGCCCCACTCCAGTGGGTGAGGTGGAATGCATCAGAAGAGAGGATGTAGAAGGGCTTCTTGGCCTTGGGTGCCATTGGAGGAGATGAAGAGAGTTTAGAGGCAAAATGAGAGAATGAGAGAGTTTGAGAGAACGAGAGAGTTAGAAAGTGAGAGAAAGAAAGAGGAGAGGGAGGTTTTTTGTAGAGATAAAAAAAAGAAAGAAGAGTTATGAGGAATGTGAAGAGATGAGGGAGATGAAGAGAATGAAGAAGAAAAGAAAAAAATGGTTGGTAACTGTTGGAGGAAAAAATGAAAATGTGGGAACGCACCTGATGGCTAAACTACGTGTAGTTTAGGCCTCACCACTAAACTATGAGTAGCTTAGTCATAAACAGTTAAAAAAAAAAAAAAAAAAAAATCCTTCTTTCAAAAAAAAGAGCATCTCATGATTGCCCCAATTAGGCACAAAATCATCAAAGGACTCCCTCGTGAGCAGTAAGGAAGTAGAAGATTCTTCCTTAGTAGATTAAGCGCATCAAGAACACTATCCTCAGTAAAGAAGCAGGAGACTCTTCCTCAATGGTTCAAGCATATCATTGCTGAGGGGGAAAATAATGTTATTTCCAATTTTTTTTTTTTGAAATATGGTACATGTTTTATTTTAGGGGTGAAAATAGTTTTTTTTTTTTTTTTTTAGTTCTATTTTCATACTTGAAACTCCACTTTCTGTCGATGTCTCTAAAGAAATACATATTTTAGGGGTGAAAATAAAACCTAAAATTATAAACTATTATTTAGAGACAAAAAGGATATAGTTAGGTTTTATTTCTGTCTCAAAATATCATTAAACTTTTTATGTCCTTGAAACTTAACAAGATTGGACAAAAATGTATGACATTTGGGGACTTTGGTTTTTTTTTTTTTTTTTTTGGGACAAACCCCACCATTATTTTGGGGCCTTATTGACATGTATTTTGATGTGTGTTACACTTGGTGATGCATGTGCGAGAGTAAGTCGCTTTAGTTTAATTTTTCGTTTTAGGAGTAGTCATACATTAACCATTTTAGGTGTGATTGATCACCTTTTGCTGCACATTAAGAATTCATAGAGAACTACGTCAACAATGATTTCAGAAAAAGATCTTCTAGCTGATGATGAACCGTTTGATATAATGGGGAAGGGTGATATTTGAACCATACTATACTATTGAGGGGAGCTATATGGAACATGCAAAATGTTAGGCCAGACCCTGATTTTAATAGAAACTTTGATTTCTATAGTGTAAGGTTGAATTTATTCAATCATTAGTTGGCTTTATTCCGTGCCAAAGTTGCTTGTAATTCAGCATTTAGAAATCCTATATTTAGGTGGGAATCATGTAAGGGTAGTGTGTGAGAGAGTGTGAAGAAAAGTTTAAGAGTGTGCACTTAAGAAGGGCCTCGCGACTGGATCTCGCGATTGGCAAGTCGCCAAAGGTGGCACATGTGTGAAGCATGCAGGGGAGCTGAAGGGTCACGCTAGCTGTTATACTATACGATAAAACTTTCAGTGTGGCTAGGCAGTTAGCTCGCGACTCAAACTTGCGACTCATTCCAGTCGCGAGGTTAAGTCGCCAGAACACCTTGTTTGTTTGTAATTGACTCTTCGCATTCCATACACACCCTACTATAAATACCCTTATACCCACAAAATGTAGAGAGCTTCCAAAGAGAATTTTGAGAGGGAAATCCTAGAAAAAAACAAGATTGACTCATCCACAATCTTCATCTTTTGATTCTCCAAATTCCTCTACTTTCATCCTCTCCATTGATACATACTTGAGAGGTACATTAGCCAAATTCTTATCTCACCATACCCATATCTGTGAGAAAGTTATTTAGTGCTTGGGAAACAGTTTAGAAGGGACCAATTCATTTTGGTTGATGCAATGGGTTATTGCGGGATTCGGTAAGCTAGAGAACACAAGGTTTGGCGTTACCCTGTTGGAGCAAGAAGCTTGGAGGGCTTAGGTGCACTGGGTAGATTAGGCTTGGAAGGTCTTCTGCTATTCATGTATCCCAACTTTATTCTCTAGTGGATTATTGACCGTTTGGAGGGTGGCAGAGAGGTTTTTCGCCAAGGACTTCGGTTTTCTCTTTGATAACACATCGCTGTGTTGTCTTTGTGTTTGCATTTCTCTTCCCTCAATCTTTGCCTTTTAATTATTGTTGTGGTTGTGATTAATTTTGGTTTAGACTGTTTTACTAATTCTGTTTTAGCTTATATTCATATTCCGCACTTACAATTATAAGCTTGTATTGGTAATTTATAAATTGGGGGTCTAAACGTTCATAGGTGTTTTATACACTATTTGAACTTTAATTTAGGATAGCTTGGATCTGCAAGGCAAAGATTTTGAGAGGGGATTCATTGTCTTGTATATGTCAGTTGCGTCAAATATCATTGGAAAAGATAAAGTTTAACATGACAAAGAAAAATATTTTATAATATTACCACCAAACATATTCTATAACTTTAAAATTAAACTTTGTTATTAATAAATTATATAATTTTCTTTATTCGAAATTTTGATCCTTCGATCAAATGCATTTTTGTTTTACTATTTTTATAAATTGTTAGAAGGTAGCTTAAGCTGTAGCTAAATATTCTATGGAGATGAAGGAATTATTAATCTAGCTTGAGGAGATTCCTTCTTTTATCCTTTCCATTGTAAACTCTTTTTTTTTTTTTTTTTTTTTTTTTTTAATTCATTGCTGAGGGGGAAATTGATGTCCTCAAATGAAATAGGGGGAGGCCAAGCCGAAACTCAACGTTGGGCTCTAAGATGATACCTAAAATCTTTCAGTGTAATGATAAGCCTATCCAAGAAAGAAATAAAGGCTGCACCTTAGCAAGAACAACATTAAGGCCCAATAAAGCACTTCATAATAGTTAATTAATAGATTAGTGGTCCTATTACAGCAATGCAAGAAAATAAAATTCTCCAGCGGTAGGGTAAAATTAAACTGACGGTCCAACGGTCAATTATTGAACAAATTTAAGAAGGTGTTCACTTCAGGCAATCCTTGTGTGTCTTGGTCAAAAGGGTCTAGGGTACTTTTTGCTACTACTACATCAATATGAGGGAAAAATTCCATTGTTACAAATACACTATATCCTTCAATAGAAAAACAAAATGTAAAGATCAATGGCTCCATGGTGTGAAGAAAGGGGTTATTTGGCATGGTGTGAAGGGAGAGAGAGATTCCAGTTCAGAGCAGTAGATATTGAACCAAGATCCTTGTGGATTATGTATGTGGGGTATGAGTGGGGTAGTAAAGGCTATTTTGAATGAGTGGGTGTAAGCTTGTAATGGGATGGTGGAAATAATGCTAAAACTAAGTCTTTAATGGGGGGAAGGGTTGTTGATTGCTGATTGGGAAGCAGTTATGAACCTTGGATATGCAGAAAAGGGAAAAGGAATGTTTGAGGTTAGGTGAGTGTGGGTTTTTATGGACTGAGAGAGATGATTTATGAGTTGGAGGAAGCTGAACTACAAGCTGCATTAAGGCAGAGTAACAAGAATAACAGAAATTTCGTGGAGGTTGGTGTGTGTTTGTGGGGCTGATGTGATTACCCTTTTATAGTGGAGCTTAGGGGGGTGATTAGAAAGAATCTAAAAACAAAGGGCTAGTTAGGAGGCAAAATGGCAGACTGCTCATCCTAGAATTTGGCTATGAATGACAGATTTTCTTTTGGGGCCGCCTTGCTTCTTTGGGCTATATGACACATGGGTGAATATTTGGGTAATCTTGCATTAAATGCTGAGATTTCTAAGGTTGTGTTCAGCCAATACGATTAAGGCAAGTATTAAGGATGAATCTTGGTACTGCAACTGAGATTTGGACCATAGGGAGTAGGATTCAGCACCCCAAGCCATGTGTCAAGTTTTTGACCTACTTTAGAGGGTTTCGTTGGAGATCCCTTTGTGCCCTCCAAACCACATTTTCCAAATTTTCCCCTTTAGGATTCATGGGCTTGGCACATGAACCAATTCTTGAAATTTTTTGGCATTTATAGAATTGATTTGTTGAGATTTAAGTAACTTGGTTATGACTTCCTTCTGTTGGAGATAGAGCATTGAGGAAGATGATGAAATCCCATTAGCCATTAGACTTAAGCTGCTAGTACAATCTCTGGGCACTGTTCACGTCATGGAGATAGTGGCAGAAAGTTGATGGGACAGCTCTTAGTTCATTCTTAGAGATTTGGTTGTCTCTTGTGGAGATCCCCAACTGAACCTTGGTTAGAGATGTACAAGAAGGAAGCTGGTTGGCTGGTTTAGTCATTTGCATTTGCTGGAACTTTGGATTGGGCTTATTCACATGGGCTGAACCTTTTGGCTAGGTTATGCCTATGCCCCTTTTCATTTGTGCTCGTTCTCCTTCTATCACATATTTGGACCTACAAAATGGACATCAATAACACAATTGTCATGGGTTTTCATCTCTCATGGACTCTTATTGTTAGTGGATATTAAATGTAGTTTGGGTTTTGATAGATATTTGTAATGGATTTTTGGGCAATGATTTGTAATATTTAAAATAATAGCATAAGCTTAATTATTTCAAAATGCTTTGTAAATAATATTTACTATTTTGAAATGATGAATTCCATATCATGTCATAATTTCAATGATGAGCTTGTTGGATGAATAATTATTATAGAATTATGAATAATGACTGTAGAATCAAATAATCATACTTTCCCATGAATTTAGAAATATATGAGCATTCAAGCCTTTTTTTAAAAACAATTGTGGTTATGGGCATAGGTAATCATATGGTATTTCCCAAGTACTAACAATATTGGATTTTTCACTAAATAGTACCAATATGAATTGGTTTTTTAAATATCACTAGTGAGAATTGGGCTTTGAAGGTGTTAGGACATATGTGAATCATGTTAGGAAAATATGTCAATATTTTATGTAATTGACTAATCCTTTGACAAAACGCACTTTACTTGTAATTGGATAGATCTAGGATGTGTTTAATATTTCAAGGAACAAGATTTCAAGTTCAAGTGTTAAAACAATGCAAGTTTGTCCAAGAAACAAGTGAAGAAGTGCTAATTCATTAAAGCTCAACAGATAGCTATCTATCATAGCTATCTATCGAGGCTCGACAGATACTATCTATCGAGAATTACGAAATTCAGATTTTCAGATCTAATTTTCAGCTCATGCTGACATATTTGTGTAGTGTTTCTTTTCTCACAACCCTAGACAAATATAAGGCTTTTTTTAAAGGCCGTCACATAAGAGAATACAAAGAGAACATATGCAAAAGGTGATTGATGCCTTATTCTCTCTAAAAGAAACTACTGCGTCTTTTGTGCCTTAGGGTTTTGTAACCAAGTGCTTCTTAATTTTCATTGTTGATGAAATGAAGAACTTTGCAGCCAACATCTTTTTCAAGTTGGTGAGTTAGTCACGTACTGGGAGCTATGTATCTTTGGTTAGTCATGTACTGGGATTTGTGCAAAAGGGTGGCGTTCATATATTGAAGAGTTTAGAGGTTCTGAAGCAGTAGAATGTTTCTGCTGTAAGTTCATCTATAGAGATTGTAGAGTCTAGGGACAAAGGTTTTGTACTAGATCTAAAACTTCTCTTTACTATAGTGAATTGCTTATCGGGAAGGTTTTCTCCTAGGTTTTTTACTGTGAAATTAGTTTGTTTCATTGGTTTTCCTGGGTTATCATATCTTGTCTTATTTATTTTTCCGCTGCATGATTTTGATATGATATTGATGTTTGTTTGTTTTAACAAGTTTTATTCATAATAAATTTAATTAACAACTTGGATTTAAAACTTGTTAATTCTATCAATCGGGGACTAAATTTTCCAACATAAGGGAATCAGTTATTTATTTATTTATTTATATACTGCCAAGGTTGAGAGAGAGAGAGAGAGAGAGAGAGAGAGAGAGAGAGAAAGTCACCTTCTTCCTTCTTATTTTTGGAAAAAACCAAAAAGGGAGAGAGATAAACTCACCACTTTGCTTCTTCTCTTCTGATTGGGCAACAGAGAAGGAGCAATAAGCATAGAGCTTGAAATTGCATCTAGCTACAATTTAGGAATTGCCAAATGAGCACTTAATTAGGCAAGTCTAGTATTTAACCTCATCAATAATAATATATTTCACTTCCAAGGTTTCTCAACAAATTGATTCACAAGGCATAAACTTCAATTTATAAGGTTAACTCATTTAATATCATCCCCAACATTATGACTAGCTTCCATAAAATTTACACTACATCATTAAGAGATCCATGAAAGCAAAATCAAAATATCCTCAAATACAAGAAATTTAGAACTTCAATTAACTCCAAATAAACCCAATGGCAATGGAAAATTTGATTTACCAACCATCACATGTTATAACTTAAAACTCCTAAATTTTTCACCATAAATAAACCTTACGTAGTCATCATTAGCACAAACCATATACCCTCTTATCAAATAATTCCACCAATACAAAACCCATACATATAAACACACAAATATCACTTCCAATGCTCAAAAATCACAGGGGTAACATTATTAAAGTTTAGATAAAAATAACCTCAAGTAAAAGTGTAAAACCCACCGAAAAGATTAGAAATTTTTACCTCAAAAAAAGGATGTGAAGGTATTTATAGGTTCACAAGAATTTTCCGGTGATCTTGCCAGAAAATGATGGTGGAAATGGTGGTGCTGTGGAAGTGCTGGTGAGAGAGGATGTAAGAGTAGAGAGGAGTGTATGAGAGAAAACAAAAAAATGTAAAGAAAGGAAGAGTGAGCCGGCCAAAGAGGGGAGATAAGGTGGAGTGAAATGTGTGGGGTAGGTGGGGTAGTTGGGAAGCACGTGAGACCCGTTAAAAATCTGACTTTCATTTTTTTTTTTTTTTTTTTGGGTCTGACTGGGACGTTACATTCTTCCCCTCTTATAAAATTTTCGACCTCGAAATTTTACATACCTTGATCCTAAAAAAGGTTTGAGTATCTTGACAACATAATGTCCTCATGCTCTCAAGATATCTCTTTCACCCAATGATTCTTCAAAAACACCTTTACCCAAGATATTGTTCTATTTCATAGCACTTGCTACTCAAGATTCAAAATCTCTACTTGAATTTCTTCATATGTCAAATCATCTCTAATTTGAAGAGACTCATAGCTTAAATACATGTGAAGGGTCAGGAATGTATTTCCTGACAGGGTCGGAGGTAGGGCAATTCTATATGCAATTTCTATATGCAACTTCGCCTACTCTTTCCAAGACCTTAAAAGGCCCTACAAACTAAGGGCTTAACTTACCCTTTTTGCCAAATCTCATTACTCCCTTCATTGGTGCAACCCATAGGAAAACTTTATCTTTAATTTCAAGTTCCAAAGCCTTCCTTTTAGTGTCATAATAACTGTTCTGTCTACTTTGGGCTGCTCGTAGTCTAACACGAATTTGATTTACCTTTTCACAAGTCTTCTGAATAATCTTTGGCCCCAAGATTTTTCATTCTCCAACATCATCCCAACAAATTGGGGATCTACACTTTACAAAGCCTCATATGGTGCTGCTTCAATACTTGAATGGTAACTATTATTGTAAGCAAACTCCACCAAAGGTAAGTGACTAGCCCAACTCCCTTTAAAACCCAAAACACATGCTCTCAACATAACTTCTAGAGTTTGAATAGTCCTTTTAGATTGCCCATCTATTTGAGGGTGGAAAATTATGCTAAAATCCAATCTAGTACCCAAGGCCTTTGCACACCACTCCAAAAATGAGAAGTAACCCTTTGATCTCTATCTGAAACAGTAGAAGGGGTACTTCATGAAGTCTCACAATCTCATCAACATAGAGCTGAGCTAACTGATTAAGAGAGTAGTTCATCCGAATAGGGAGAAAATGAGTTGATTTTGCCATTCTATCAATAATCACCCAAATAGCATCGTCACCTTTAGGAGATCTCGGCAATCCTAAAACAAAATCCATATTAATTTTCTCCCAACAAACCTAAGGGTCGTTAGTGCAACACCTTAACTTGCTGACAAGCCAAACATGCTCTATAAAGTGAGCAATCTCTCTCTTCATATTATTCCACCAAAATTTTTCACGAAGATCATATTATATCTTTGTACTACCCGGCTGTATTGTATATGGGGAATAGTGAGCCTCCTCTAGAATCTCCTTCTTAATCAATGAATTATTTGGCACACAAAGTCTACTCCCAAATCTCAAAGCACCATCCTTAAAGATAGAAAATTTAGATTTCTTTCCACTATGCACCTCATCCATAATTTTCTTTAAGTGTGGGTCATCGGCCTGTGACAATTTAATTCTTTCTACCAAGGTTAGTTGAACACTCAAACTAGCCAGGTAGGCCTCAGAATGGCCCATAACAACCTCAATCTCCATCATTTCAATAATAATGTGACAAGAATGATTAAATGATGAAACACAAAATTTCTCAAAATAATACCATGAAACTATATACAATAATCTGTGAGCACTAATAATATAATTTCCAAAACCATAATATATAACATAACGTAAATTATCACCAATGTACCACACTACTACATAGACCAATCAGGGGATCCACCCATTTACAACTAGCATGATATTGTCCTCTTTGGTATGTAGACTCTTGGCCCCATGGACAACAGCCTCACTCATACCCTCAAGGTTTTCTTCTCCCCCCATGGGTAACAGAGAGACCACGCCAAATAAGACCTCTCGTGCATGTGGTCTCTTAGCCCCATGGGCAGCAGCCTCATCCACACACAATCAATGAACCTTTTCCCCCCATGGGTAGTAGGGAAGAACATGTCATTCAAAGTGAAAGGGCACTGACCTGGATTTGATTCTGTTAGGACATATGTGATTCACTTATTAGGAACATATGTTACTATTTTATATAATTGGCTAATCCTTTAACAAAACACATTTTACTTGTATTTGGGTAGATCTAGGATGTGTTTAATACTTCAAGAAACTTTGTTTCAAGTTCAAGTGTTAAAGCCATGCAAGTCTGTCCAAGAATCAAGTGAAAAAGTGCTGAATTTTAAAGCTCGATAGCTGCTCGATACCTCTTGATACTTGGCTTATCTGTCGAGCTTCCAAGCTTTTTCTTATCGCAATCTCAACAACTCCTCGACACTTGGTCGATTGATCGAGCAAATTTCTATCCCCTCGACACCTCCTCGATAGCTGTATTTGTCGAAGTTTAAAGCTCGACACCTGCTATCTGTCAAGGTTTAAGAAAGAAATAAAAATTCTGATATGTTTTCTTGGAATCCGTGAATGTGTCTTTGAGACTTTTTTTCTCCTAACCCTAGACATATATAAGGCTTATTTTAGAGACCGTCACATAAGTGAATATATGGAGATCATATGCAAAAGGTGACCGATGTCTTATTCTCTCTAAAAGAAGCTACTGCGTCTTTGGGTCTTAGGGTTTTATAACCAAGTGCTTCTTGATCTTCATTGTTGATGAAGTGAAGAACTTTGCAGACAACATTTTCTTCTAGTTGGTGATTAAATCGCGTAGTGGGATCCACGCAATTGGTTAGTCACATACTAGGATTTGTGCATCAAAGGATGGTGTTCATATATTGAAAAGTTCAAAGGTTCTGAAGCAGTAGAAAGTTTCTACTGTGAGTTCATCTACAGGGATTGTAGAGTTTAGGGACAAAGGTTTTGTATTAGATCTGAAACTTCTCTTTACTATAGTGGATTGCTTTTCGGGAAGGTTTTTCTTTAGGTTTTTTACTGTGAAATTAGTTTGTTTCATTGGTTTTCTTGGGTCATCATATCTTGTCTTATTTATTTTTTCGTTGCATGATTTTGACATGATATAGATGTTTGTTTGTTTTAACAAGTTTTATTCATAATAAATCTAATTAATAACTTGGGTTTAAAACTTGTTAATTCTATCAATCGAGGTCTAAATTTCCCAACAAGTGGTATTAGAGCGGATATACTCTGATTGGATTAATTCCCTGAGTGTGATCCTTGACCCCAGTTGTCATGGATTGTGGACAATCTCTTTTGATTCCTCCTTTATTTGATAGAACTAATTATGCGTTCTGGAAAGTTCGTATGAAAGTTCTTTTGCAGACTCTAGGTGAACAGGTATGGCAAGTTGTTGAAGTTGGCTGGATTAAGCCAAAGGAAGCACCAATGGATTGGGATGATGCAACAATCATAGTGGCAAATTTCAACAGTAGGGCCTTGAATGCTTTGTTTTGTGGGGTGACAAATGAGGAATTTAAGAAAATATCATCCATGGAAGTTTCCAAGGAAGCATGGATCATTCTTGAGACCACCTATGAAGGTACTAAGGCAGTAAAGACTGTGAAACTTCAAAAACTCACTAATAGTTTTGAAGAAATAAGGATGGAAGAGGATGAGACATTTGATGAGTTCTATGCTAAACTCAAATATATTGTGAATTCTGCTTTCAATCTTGGAGAATTTATTGCGGAATCCAAAATTGGTAGGAAAATCTTTAGGTCCTTACCTAAAAGATTCCATGCCAAGATCACTGCCATTGAGGAAGTGAAGGACATTGATCAACTTCCTTTGACTGAGCTTGTAGGGAACCTTTAAACCTATGAGATGAGATTAGGCTTAATAGGAAAAGGTGGAAAGAGTAAAAACTTGGCTTTTAAGGGTATAAAGGAAGAGATTGAGGACTCTAAAGATGAAGATGAAAGTGAATATGAAGATGAAGATGAGGATGAGGATGGGGATCTAACCTTCATAATTGATGAAATTATCAAGCTTCTTCAGTTCAGGAAAAAGGATAAAGGCAAACCTCCTAGGAAATCTATATCTTATAGGAAGGGTAAGAGTGAGAAACCCCTCATCCAATGCCATAAGTGCAAAGGTTTTGGTCATATGAGGATAGAGTGCCCAAACTATCTTATGAAGGAAAAGACCAATGAATCAAAAGATAAAGGGTTGGTTGCTACCTGGAGTGATATTGAGAATGTAGTCACGTTATGGCCTTTATTGTCTCAACCGATAAGGTGATTGTGGAGAGTGCAAGTGACAGTGAGGATTCTTCTAATGATGAAGTATCGAAGAAGATGATCCTTCAAGAAGCCAATGATAAGCTATGCATTGAATTCATAAAATTTGAATAGACTTCTCATCTTTGTAGAAAAAAAGTTTAATGAGGTAAAAACTGAAAAAGTTGATCTGTTAATCAAATTAGATGATACTACAAGATTAGTTGAGACACTTGTTGTGGAGAACACCTCATTAGAAGAGAAGGTCAAGAATCTTGAGGTTGAGCTTAGCCAAGCTAGAACTCAAATAGAGAGAATGTCTAGTGCAAAGCTTGATGAGGTATTGAGTGCTCAAAAGCCTAGTTCTGATAAGACTGGTTTAAGATATACTGTTTCCTCCGACCCCTCCTCTTCCACGGCTTCTAGATCAAGGACTGTCTTTGTGCCCAAATCTGAGAAAGGTAATAAAGGTATGAAATCCAAAACTGATCTAGCTAATTCTAAATCCTTTGTTAAACCTCATGTTTGTCACAATTGTGGTGTTTTTGGATACATTTGTCCTAATTGCTTTAAATTGTATCCTCATAAGCAATTTTCCAAATGGTCACAGGTTTCCTCTCAAAGACCTATACCTTTGTTCAGAGAGTTATTAAAAGTTTTGAGGTTTTTAACTCAATTTCAGGAGAATTTCATTTGTTAAGAACATATGTCACTATTTTATGTAATTGGCTAACCCTTTGACAAAACACACTTTACTTGTATTTGAGTAGATCTAGGATGTGTTTAATACTTCAAGAAACCTTTATTCAAGTTCAAGTGTTAAATCCATGCAAGTCTGTTCAAGAATCAAGTGAGAAAGTGCTGAATTTTAAAGCTCGATAGCTGCTCGACACCTCTCGATACCTGGCTTATCTGTCGAGCTTCCAAACTTTTTCTTATCGCAAGCTCGACACCTCCTCGACACCTGGTCAATCGATCAAGAAAATTTCTGTCCCCTCGACACCTCCTCGATAGCTGTATCTGTCGAAGTTTAAAGCTCGACACCTACTCGACACTTGCTATCTGTCGAGGTTAAAGAAAGAAACAAAAATTCTGATCTGTTTTCTTGGAATCTATGAATGTGTCTTTGGGACTTCTTTTCTCTTAACCCTAGACATATATAAGACTTATTTTAGAGGCCGTCACATACGAGAATACAGGGAGAACATATACAAAAAGTGATCAATGCCTTATTCTTTCTTAAAGAAGCTACTATGTCTTTGCGCCTTAGGGTTTTGTAATCAAGTGCTTCTTGATCTTCATTATTGATGAAGTGAAGAATTTTGCAGAAAATATCTTCTTCTAGTTGGTGATTAAGTCGCGTACTGGGATCCGCACAATTGGTTAATCACGTACTAGGATTCGTACATTAAAGGGTGGCATTTATATATTGAAGAGTTCAGAGGTTCTGAAGTAGTAGAAGATTTCTGCTGTAAGTTCATCTACGGGGATTGTAGAGTTTAGGGACAAAGATTTTGTATTAGATCTAGAACTTCTCTTTACTATAGTGGATTGATTTTCGGGAAGGTTTCCCCCCAAGTTTTTTACTGTGAAACTAGTTTGTTTCATTAGTTTTTCTAGGTCATCATATCTTGTCTTATTTATTTTTCGCTACATGATTTTGACATGATATTGATGTTTGTTTGTTTTAACAAGTTTTATTCATAATAAATCTAATTAATAATTTAGGTTTAAAACTTGTTAATTTTATCAACCGGGGTCTAAATTTCCCAACAGATTCCATTGTCATAAAAACTACGGAAACCAAATCAGGTGATCACCGAGAAATCACACAAGGCATGGTGTTAAAATCACATAAGCTCATAGGTTACATTATTTTGAAACACATAGTTCATATATAGGTAGTTTTAGAAAAACCTTAAATAATCTAACTTCTACAAAGTTTGTAAGGTTTTCAACTTCACTCTTGTCAAGAGATTTCTATCAATTTTCCACATAACAAGACAAGATAAGCATCTTTAAATTTTCAAATATACCATAAAATCCATGATTTTCTTATCAAAGATTAATTAAAAGATGCTCATTTTTCCATGTCAACAATTCATACATTTCCCCAAATGCTATACTAAATATGATACATTTTCATATATATATATATATATATATATATATATATTAAGGTTACGATATAATAGTTTTTAGGAAAATATAGTTTCCATAGGTAGTTCCAAAAGCGTGTCTAACCCAAAAACAAAATTTATGCAATATGGTTGTTTTCTAAAAATCCCATTAAAAAGCTACTTACCTCGCAACTGTAAAAGCCTAATTCTCCAAGCACCAAGGAGATTAGCTATAACTTAAACAATATCAGGTAAACCTATCACAATAAACATAGAGCTTGAAATTGCATCTAGCTACAATTTAGGAATTGCCAAATGAGCACTTAATTAGGCAAGCCTAGTATTTTATCTCATAAATAATAATATATTCTACCTCCAAAGTTTCTCAACAAATTGATTCACAAGGCATAAACCCCAATTTATAAGGTTAACCTATTTAATATCATCCCCAACATTATGACTAGCTTCCATAAAATTTACATTACATCATTAAGAGACCCATGAAAGCAAAATCAAAACATCCTCCAAGACAAGAAATTTAGAACTTCAACTAACTCCAAATAAACCCAATGGCAATGGAAAATTTGATTTACCAACCATCACATGTTATAACTTAAAACCCCTAAATTTTCCACCATAAATAAAACTTATGTAGTCATCATTAGCACAAACCATATACTCACTCATCAAATAATTCCACCAATACAAAACCCATACATATAAACACATAAATATCACTTCCAATGCTCAAAAATCACATGGGTAACATTATTAAAGCTTAGATAAAAATAACCTCAAGCAAAAGTGTAAAACCCACCAAAAAGATTACAAATTTTTACCTCAAAAAAAGGATGTGAAAGTGTTTATAGGTTCACAAGAATTTTCCAGTGATCTTGTTGGAAAATGATGGTGGAAATTGTGGTGGTGTGGAAGTGCCAGTGAGAGAGGATGTAAGAGTAGAGAGGAGTGTATGAGAGAAAACAAAAAAAATGAAAAGAAAGGAAGAGTGAGCTGGCCAAAGAGGGGAGATAAGGTGGAGTGAAATGTGTGGGGTAGGTGGGGTAGTTGGGAGGCACATGAGACCCATTAAAAATCTGACTTTCAATTTTTTTTTTAATTTTAATTTTTTTTTGGGTCTGACTGAGACGTTACACAAATCGGGTAAAGATGTGTGCAACCCCATAAAGCATGGAATGTAGATTTCTGTGTTGAGGAACATAGACTACACCTTGTATCCTCCAAGACTTTCATATTCTCCAGATTTTCTTTGATAGCACCTGCCAGAGAAAAGTTTTAATTTTATTCGAAACTCTAAGCTTCCAAATGCAAGACCAAAAAATTTTTGCCTTGAATTTTCTGAGCTTGACAGAATACCCTTATCTTCATCCTCGCACAGCAGCTAATATCCAGTCTTAATCGAATACTCTCCATTCTTGCATTGTTGCCAAATAACACAATCCACTTGTTTGGACACACATAGAGGAATAACTTTTATTCGTTGGGCTTCAAAGCAAAGGAAATGTTGATTAATCACCGAACTGTTCCATAAACCCAAGAGTCTAAGTTCATCAAGCAGTCGATTGTAGCATCCTCCAAGGCAAGAACTCAAGGTGATAAAATCTTTGTTGTTTCAGTACCTAGGATCCATCTATCATCATAGATCTTTATACTTTTCCTATCCCCTATTCTCCGCCTCATCCCAACCGATATGACCTTCCTAGCGTTCAATATGCTTTGCCAAGCAAATGATCCCGAAGAGGTAGTAGCTTAAAAAATCGACCCCCTAAGGAAAAAAAGGGTGAATTAGGATACAATAATCTAAATGGATTTGAATTGTCCAAATCATGGCTAGGATCTATTTAAATTAGATCAATGGCTTATAATGTGCCACCTCATTTAAAAACAGTAATGGAAGTAATGGATATGGAGTTTAAGTTAGTCCAACTAAGAAATTAAAAAAAAAAAACCTTATATATATATATATATATATAAACACAAAATAGAAAGAAGATCGAATGGCTTTGAGAACAAAACAAGCAGATGTTGGGTAACGGTAGATCTACTACCCGATGATGGTCTGATGGCGGCTGTGGTGTGGCAAAGAGTGAGAATACTTGCTAATTTTGAGTGAAAATTGTTATGTAGGAGACTAATACCAAATCTAGATTCCTTATCTTCCTATAACAGATTACAGCCAATCTGGGTTCTTTATATTTCTATAACAGATCAAGTGATCAAAGCTCTTATTCTTCTTCTTCCCTTTTTTCTATAGTCAACGAATGGGTTTGAGAACTGGGTTTTTTTTCCTTTTTTTTTTCTCTTTCTTTCTCTTCCTGTAGACTGGGTTTGAGAATCTTGCATTTGATAGGAGCTACATTGTAGTTGTAGTTGCCGTCTGTTGGGTTTGTTAGCAGAAGTGTTGATGTGGCTTTGATGTGGAAATAGTTAGTTAACATGAGTGGAGGAAGAGGTAGTTGAGTTAGTTAGCACAAGTGAATGAAGTTGGGTTAGTTAGGGGAATAACAGACTGTATTGATTGGTAACTGCATATAAACACTCGTAAGGGAATGAAATTGGCATCTGTGAAATAGGAAATTATTGTGTACTCCTAGAGTACCATAAATGTGTACTCCCTCATCTCACATGAATGGTGGGTCCCACTAATTAAATTCATAATGGGACCCACTATTTATGTGAGAGGGGGGAGTACGCATTTATCAATCTTTTTTTGGTCTTTCTGTAGCGTTGCCCCTTCTCCTTTTTTATTCTTTCTAATTTGAATTGCTACTAAATGATTTGATTTAAGATTTGGGCAAGGATTCCTTGGTTGCAGCAAGTCCTACGTAATATGTGAACGTGAGAGACACTAACTGGACATGTGTCACTTTAACATATTGCCACATCCACTTTTATGCAAGATTTGTAGCAATCAAGGTAGCAGCAAATCCTTGTCCTTAAGAATTTAGTAAGTATCTGGGTCTTGTTCTTCTTCTACTCTACTCTCCACCAACCTTTGATCTTGTTCTTGTTCTTCTTTATTTTATTTTATTTATCTATTTACCTTTATTTTTAACGATCTTTAGCATTGCTAAGTTGGGCTTTTAAGTGAGATAGTGAGGTGGGTTGTTTTAAGCCATTGATCTATTTAAAATAGATCCTAGCCATGAAGTGGAGAGGCTCCATTTCAAAGTGAGATGGAGAGGATTTGGATCTCACCTAAATAGTAACAAACATATTCCAAATGTCAAAGTGTGTCTCCCGCAATCACCACGCGTCGCCCTAGTTTAATATCTACACACTACAAAAAATGTAGTTTTAAGCTGCGTTTTCTATAGCTGCATTTATAAAAATGCAGTTATAGACTGGCTTAGAGCTGTGTTTGATAAAAATGCGGCTCCATCGAGCCGCATTTACTAGACGCGGCTTCAGAGCTGATCTGGAGCTGCATTTAGTGATGTTCCAGCTGTGTTTATGTGAGAAGGGCTATAGTCACTTTTTAAAAACGCGATTATAGACCCATTTATTTATTTAAATATGTCCTAAAGCCGTGTTTGGAAAACACGGCTTTAAGGTGTATTTGGAGCTGCATTTGGAATTATAAGTAAAAACGTAGCTTTAGGCCTTGGTATATATATATTAAAGCCATGTTTCCAAATGCGGCCATAGAAGCACCTAGAGCTACGTTTATAACTAAAAACATGGCTTTAGGCCATGGTATATTTATTGAAGAAAAAATCCCTCATCACCAGCAAACAAACCCTCTCACTCTCACTTTCAAACAAACCTCGCTCTCTATCACTGTCAACACCACGCCGCCACCACCACCTCTGATTGACACCACCGCTGCCGCCCAGAACCTCTCCACCCATAGCCGCGTTCTCCATCTTCGCTCCACCGCCATAAAGAAGCTCGTTCTCATAGGTCTCTCTCTCAGCTTTTACCACCATTAGACACCAGTCTTTCTCAGACACTATTACCAGTAAGTTTTCTAATTTTGTTTTGTAAGTTTTCCTGTTAAATATGATTTAAGGTTTTGTCTGGGAGTGTTTTCTCTTTTAGATTAATGGGTTTGGAGCCCGTAGGTGGGGTTGGGACTTTATTCTCGTTGGTCATGAAGGATATGGCGGTTCGGGTAGTTGAAGATGCCATGGCGTTTATAGCCCAAATAGCCAAGTGTGAGGAGAGTGAAAAAGCGTTTTGAAAAGTCTTGGGTATTGGGTTGTTGGTGGATTTGTTGGATGGAGCAACAAAATATCACTATTCTGCAACTGTGTGTTGTCATTTCGCTTTCGTTTGATGCTGTATCTATCTGTTTTTTTGTCTCCTAAATTTCAATTCTACTGGGCTGTCACTTTATCATTCCCCCTACTTCACCTAACTAGTTTTGTAAAATTATGTCACACCCTTATGCTTTGCTTTGAGTCCAAGACCTTCTTTGCATTGTGTGTTGTGTTTATTTATTTTTTTCCATTTCTAGATATTTGATTGTGTCAGATATGGGATTTAATGTGGGTCTTTGGGTATGAATGTGTGGGTGGGTTGATTGATTTTTGGTGCTTGGAAATGGGTGTTCTTAGATTTTGTATTTGAAGCCATTGTTTGGGTTTATAGAAACCCAATTGGGGGGCTTTGGTGAGTTTGGGATTGTGATTTTGTGGTGGGTTTTGAAGAAGGTGGCAATGTTGGGGGGTCTTTGACTTGAGTTTTGTTTGTGTCTCAGAATTGTAGTCTTTGGTGTTTTGGATTTTTGCGTAGAAAGTGAGTGAGGAGAGAAATGATTTCCATGCGAAGACAGCTGATGCAACTGCGTTCATAGAGGCTGCGAGATCAAGATTTAATTCTTTGGAGCTCATCGGGAAAGGATCATTTGGTGACGTCTATAAAGGGTAAGTGTTATTGGTGTAATCTTTCTTCCTTAATTACATTGTGATGTCTTCCACATTTAATTTTTGGGAGAACTTGCTATTAGTTTTGCTATTCGCCCAATGCTTTGGGATCCTTATTGTTGGGAAATTTAGACGCTGGTTGATAGAATTAACAAGTTTTAAATCCAAGTTGTTAATTAGATTTATTATGAATAAAACTCGTTAAAACAAACAAAAATCAATATCATGTCAAAATCATGCAGCATAAAAGTAAATAAGACAAGATATGATGACCTAGGAAAACCAATGAAATAAACTAGTTTCACAGTAAAAAAACCTGGGGGGAAACCTTCTCAAAAAGCAATCCACTATGGTAAAGAGAAGTTTAAGATCTAGTAAAAAACTTTTGTCCCTAGACTCTACAATTCCCGTAGATGAACTTATAGCAAAAACCTTCTACCGTTTCAGAACTTTTGAACTCTTCAATATATGAACGCCACCCTTTTTGCATGGATCCCAGTACGTGATTAACCAAAGATGCACGGCTTTTAGTACGTGACTAACACACTAACTTGAAGAAGATTGTTGGCTGCACAGTTCTTCACTTCATCAACAATGAAGATCAAGAAGTACTTAGTTACAGAATCCTAAGGCACAAAGACGCAGTAACTTCTTTCAGAGAGAATAAGGCATCGGTCACCTTTTGCATATGTTCTCCTTCTATTCTCTTATATGACGGCCTCTAAAATAAGCTTTATATATGTTTAGGGTTATAAGAAAAGAAACCCTACACAAATACAAAAGCTTGAGCCGAAAATTAGATATGGAAATCTAAATTCCCGTAACCTCGATAAATACCTCGATCGATCGAGAATTTGTTGAACTTCATTCATTAAATCTCGATAGATAGCTATCTGTCAAGCAGCTATCAAGCTATCTGTCTGCAGGTGTCGAGCTATCTGTCCAGCTTTACTGAATAGCCATTTTTCACTTGTTTCTTAGTCTAATCTTCATGGCTTTAATACTAGACTTGAACAACATGTTTCTTGAAGTATTAAACACATCCTAGATCTATCCAATTACAAGTAAAGTGCGTTTTGTTAAAGGATTAGCCAACTATGTAAATATTGACATATGTTTCTAACATGAATCACATATGTCCTAACAATCTCCCCATTTGACAATCCGGACAAAACCACAATAAACAAATGAACATATGAGAGAAGTTATAAATCACTCAACTTATATTCACTTGTTGAATACAATAAAATCTATCATAATACAAACTCTTGAAAAACTTTGCAAGAAAAGAGTTTATGGTAAGAAAACTTTGACAATCTGTATTTCTGAAACACTTTAAACAAAACTCATTAAGGCATCTTTGTGTGAAACAGAAATAATAGATTGCATACAAGTATAAGAAATATGTGTATAAAGAGAGAAAAGAAACAACATATGTAAAGGTAAGTGAAAAAGACATACATCATCATGATATATATATATATATATATATATCAAAGATAAACACAATGTATGTAAACATGGTCATAAGACTGGTGTACAAGAAGAAGGAAGTAAGCACTTTCCCTAACAAGATGGAACACATCTCCCCCTTACAAAGGAATGTATTTCTCCCAATAACATGTAGAATCTTAAGAAAGAAACCACATATTCTCCACAATTTCTCCCCCTTTTTGTCATGATTGACAAAGGGTATAAAAAGCTATAAAGCTTCACCCGAGAAACATAAAGATTATCAAGGATGATCAAAGGGGTACAAAGAATCCATAAAAATGCATGAATGTAATGAAACAAGATGCTATGGATGACAAGATAACAGAAGGATGCAAAACATGTGAAAAACAATTAATGCAAAAAGGATTTCGATCGATCAAGATGTGTTAAGAAGCTATCGAGAAGACCTTGATGGATCGAACAGCTATCGAGAAGCTATTAAGGAGACAGAAAGTTGCTTAATCGATCGACCTAGCTATCGAGAGGTGTCGAGATTGCGATAAAAATCAACTGAAGAGCTCAACAGATAAGCTAGGTTTCGAAAGGTGTCGAGGAGGTGTCGAGATTGCTTAAAAACAGTTTTTCAAGAAGGGAAAAACACAGATATGAATGCAATCAAGTATCCAACTCAACCAAGGATCCAAACAACATTTTAAGCTTTCAAAAACATCTCTCAACATGAAAAAGGTAATGCATTTAGATCCAAAACATACGCACTCACTAAACAACTCTAACCAGTTTTATATTTCAAAAATAAGTCAAGGCAGTTTAGTGAGCACACATTAACACATGTAAAGCTTGTTGTAAGGTTGAATTTAATCAACCATCTTGTTGATTTTATTCCGTGCCAAATTTGCTTGTATTTTAGCAATTAGTAATCATGTATTTAGGTGGGAATCATGTAAGGGTAGTGTGTGAGAGAGTGTGAAGAATTACTCAAGATTGTGCAAAGAAACAAGGACTCACGGCTGGATCTCGCGGGTGGCTCGCGGCTTGCAAGCCGCCAGAATGTTGCACATGTGCAAAGCATGCCAGAAGCTGAAGAGTCGCGCCAACTGTTGCACTATAGGAAAAAAGTCCCAAGCTGGCCAGACCATTTACTCGTGACTCAACCCAATCATGAGGTCAATTCGCCAGAACACCCTATTTGGGAAAAACTGACTTTTCACATTCCTTCTCACCCTACTATATATATACCCTTATACCCACGATTTTGAGAGAGCTTCCATAGAGAATTTTGAGAGAGAAACCCTAGAGAAAAACAAGATTGACTCATCCACAATCTTTACCTAAGAGACTCTTCAAATTCCTCTACTCTCTTCCTCTCCATTGTCAAATCCTTGAGAGGCTTGTTACCAAAACCTTATCTCACCATTTCCATTTCTATGAGAGAGCTGTTTGGTGCTTTGGGAAGCAGTTAGGAAGGAATCAATTTCACATTGGTTGATGCTATGGTCAAGTAGCGGAATCCGGGAAGCTAGAAAAGAAATAGGTTCGGCGCAACCTCGTTGGAGCAAGAAGCTTGGAGAACTGAGGTACACTGGGTAGATTAGGCTTGGAGGGTCTATTGCTGTTCATGTATCCCAACTACATTTTCTAGTGGATTACTTACCGCTTAGAGGGCGGCGGAGAGGTTTTACGCCGAGGGCTTCGGTTTCCTCTTCGATAACACATCGTTGTGTTGTTCTTGTGTTTGCATCTCTCTTTCCTTATCTTTACCTTTTATTTTCTACTGTGAATGTGATTTTAAGTGGCTTAGATTGTTTATCAATTCTGTTTATAGCTTGTGTTCATTTTCCGCACACTTTGTGTTTGTCATAAAGCTTGAATTGGTAATTTTGTTTTTGGGGGTTTAAACATTCATAGTGTATTTTACACTATTTGAACTTTCAATTGGTATCAGATGAGGTGCACTTTTTGTGGTTTAAATACCTTAGTGCGATCCTTGACCTCGTATTGAGATGGACCGGTCTCAATCTTTGAATGTTCCACCATTTTTTGATGGAAACAATTATGCTTTTTGGAAAGTCCAGATGAGGGCATTCTTGTGTTCAATTGATGATACTGTTTGGGATGCCGTAGAGGTAGGTTGGACAAGGCCGGAGGCTGCTAAATCCACTTGGGATAAAGCAGCCCTTGCGGCAGCTAATGCTAACAGTAAAACCTTGAATGCAATTTTCTGTGGTGTTTCTCCAGATGAGTTTCACAGGATTTCTCACATTACCGTTGCCAAAGAAGCATAAGAGATATTGGAGACCACCTACGAAGGCACGAAGAAAGTGAAAGACACCAAACTGCAGATGTTGACCACTCGGTTTAAAGAGCTCAAAATGAGTGAGGATGAGTCCTTTGACTCTTTTTATAGCAAGCTAAATGAGGTGGTTGTCGGCAAGTTCAATTTGAGGGAGAAAATTGAGGATTCTAAAATAGTAAGGAAGATCCTTCGGTCATTGCCGGAAAACTTTCGTGCCAAAGTCACAGCAATTGAAGAGAGCAAGGACCTTGATGATATCAAAGTCCAAGAGCTGATTGGTTCTCTTCAGACCTACGAATTGTCATTGCCCAATCAATGAAAGAGCAAATCTCTTGCTCTCAAGACTGTAAATGAAAGGGTGGATGTTCATGACTCTTCGGATGATGATGTATTCGAGAAGAACGTTGCCTATCTTGCAAAGAATTTCTGAAAATTTCTGAAGTTCAAGAACAGCGGGAAATTTGGCAATAAAGGGAAATTCATGAATTTCGGAAAGGAGAAGAAAGATTTCAAGAAGAAAGATGGGAAGGAGTCCCAATCTACCCAAGAAGTCACATGTTTTGAGTGTAATAGGCATGGTCACTTTAAAAAGGAATGTCCCAATTACTTGAGGATGAAAGGCAAGGCATATGCCACAACATTTAGTGACTCGGACTCTTCAAATTCTGATTCTGATCAGAGCTGTGACGGAGAAGGAAATTACTCCGCATTCATGACTATTGCTCATGTCGAGTCTTCGGAGGACTTGAATTTGCTTGTGCAAGAACTTGGGGAACATAGTGATGAAGAATCCATGGGAATTGTGGAAGATTCAGATGTTGAAGAAGACGAGAATGCAACCTGTCTTCAAGAGAATTATAATTCTCTTCTTGCAAAATCAAGAGAGTATGCACGTGTGGCCAAGGCGGCTGTGAAGAAGATGAAGAAAGCTGAGGAGGACTATAGGAGTTTTCTAATGCGTCATAAGGAAGCTAAGTGTGAGATAGAGAAGCTGAATGGTGAGCTATCAGAAGCTTACACAAAAGTGAGATTTCTTGAGCAAGAGGTTGTGCAAGCCAATGCCAAGATAGAGAGGGTCTCCACCAAGAAGCTAAATGATGTCATTTCATCTCAAAAAAAGTTCTCAGACAAGTCCGAGTTAGGATATACCGGAGAAAGCAACTCATCGAGCAATGTCACCAAAGAAGTGAAGTTTGTAAAGGCTAAAGAACCGATTGAAGTTGTTCCTACTATTGAGAAACCTATGATTGAAAAGAAGAAGAATGTGGTGGATCAACGGATATTGAACAAGCCCCATAATCAATCTATGGGCAGGTTTGAATCCCGAGCCAAGTCTCGTCCACGACCACAAAGAGGTCCTAGATCGAACCATGTGTGTCATCACTATGGACTTCAAGGGCATACTCGACCAAATTTTCAAAAGCTGAGAGCAATGAATAATGCAAGTGCTCCAAGGTCACGAGGACCTAGAAATGATAGGAGAAATTGGGCTGGTGAACTGTCAAGAGGTCGAAATAGTGATCACGGAATGATGGACGTGATGAAGATGATTGGTACATTCACCAACTGCTTGAAAAGCTTCACACGAAGGTTTGAAAGCCCTAACTCCCGTACCAAATCCTATAAGGATATCACCCCAAACGCAAGTGACGTGTGGGTGAAAAAGGGTACTCATGCATAAGCATTACAACATGTCCATGCATCAATACTTCTTATATTTTGTGACTTTGTTTAGTTGTTTTGATTATCAATTGTATGAGTTGAAATTTGTTTGTTTGTTTTTGCATACTTTCATTCATTTTTTTACTTTTGATCAATCTTTTCCTTCTTATGTGTTAAAAATCCAAAAACCACATAAATAGTAGAAAATCAAAAAGTTTGATTGACATTGTTGAGTTTTGTCTCAAAACTTGTTTTGCCTTGTACCTTTGTGCTAATGGCTTTGTGCATTTACGAGCGTAGCTTGTTCCTTTGCACTCTTATCACTGTGGAAGAAATCTTAAAATCTATGTGACTGTTGTAAATAGATCTTCAAACTTGTTATGAATTATTAGTGAATGGTTTTGTGGATCTTGAGACATGCATAGACTTGTGCCTATATATCTTCCCACTCTTTATTTTTTTGTTTTTGCTAAAAAGAGCTCTCCAAATGTAAATCTCCAAATGTAAAGAGATATTGAGCTACAAAAGCCTGTTGCACATACTATTATTCAACTAGGAAAAAGGGAAAGCGACCAAAAATAAAGTGTATGATTTTTCAAAAAGCCAAGGCTATCCCATCAAGGTGAAATATCAAACTTCATTCTCACAATGAGATGTGTTTGTTCCAAAAGGATAAAAAAGATCTAATGTTATGACTGAAAAATAAAGTCAAATGTAAAGCTCCAAGTTATGTTATCAAGTCATGTGGGAGGTCATATATGCATACTTCTATAATTGAGATGAGTCACATGATCTAGTGCTAATTGTGTATGCCTTAGTTGAATTGATCATTGAAGCTTCACATTAGACTAAGGACTATCTCATTGTTGATATCCACACACAACACACAAGTTTATGTTCAACGAATGCCATATTCATTTGTGTGAGTGTACTTGATAAAATGTGCTTTCATATGCTCAATCTTTGTTGATTCAAACATAAAAAGATTTTTGAGTGTTTTAGGTGTTTTTGGAAAGTATTTCGTTTTTACAAAAACTAAAAAATTTCAAAAATAGTGTTACCCTGTTTTGGCGACTTAGTCGCGGGTCATCTAAATCGCATTCTACAGCCGCGAGCTCGTGGGTTGGTTTGGGGACTTGTTCAAGAGTGAAAGATCCAGTCGCGAGGGGTACACAGAGATTTTCGCAGCTCAGTTCGCGACTCCCTTACGGGTAGACCTTCCAGTCACGAAAAACACTTAGAAATTTTTTTTCATAAATTTGACTTTGAGTGTTTTGGCGGCTTGCCCTGGCGACTTGTTGGTGACTTTCCCCAGTCGCGAAAAATGTGTGTTTTGCGTTTCAAAGACAGTTTTTAAAACTTTTTTAGTTTTTCCCTCGAATTTTTGTGACTGTTCACTGTCTTCCCCATTTCTCTCTCAACTGGAACTGACCCAAACACTCCTCAAACTCCATTTCTGCATCATTTCTTCTCAAATTTTCAAGAAAAATGTATGGGTTTTCTCTGTCTCGCTTCATTTTCCATGTTTTGAGTGTGCTTTTCTTGATTTTGTGAGTGTGTTGCCATTATGCTTTGAAAAATATCATGCTCGTTCAAGGATTTGTTTTATCTTGGTGAGTGTTCATTGATTGAGAGTTAGTGTTTTTGACTTTATTACTGGTGATTATATGAAGTCTGTGGTCTGTGCTCTATTTCATGATTGTGTTGTTTCATTCATATCATGTTTGTGGTATTTTGTCACATTATTTGTCATTTGGATCCTTGTAATGCTCAGTGCCCACTTGATTATGAGCTATTACTATTCATCATCATATTTGATTGCCTATTCCAATTATTATGTCCGTATGATTTCTTGTCTTTAACCTGGTTCTTGTTTCTGTGATTGAGTGAAATCTCCCGGTTTTACATTCTTATACCTGAATGTAATCAAACTGATGTGTGTACCTTGTGGTATTGCATTTGGCTCTTTGCTGTGTGACTGTTCTCTTGCAAATGACTTGTCGTTCTCCTAAAGGCAAAAACATTGTAACCAGTGATCAATCAACTCCAATTGCTAAACGAACTCGACTATCATCTCAATCATCTAAAGACTCCAATTATGAGAGGTTTAGAAATCCTCTTAACTCACACATCCACTCAAGCATCTTTGATGTGGCATCTCCTATAGTGGAATGTGTGGTTGAGTTTAACACTTTGAAGACCATTTTTGTCCCTCGGATCTTTGAATTAAGAGATTGGGCAGCCTTATTTGGGAATTTTGAAGACCCAATGGATGAACTGGTCAAAGAATGCTACTCTAATATAAGTGACCTTGGAGTTAAGCTGATTTGCTGGGTGAGAGGAAAGGAATTTATCATCAACCCAAACTTCATAGCCGAAATTCTCCACATCACTAGACCTCAGAATGTGAATCTAACTCCTTATGATGATAGAACTCCAGAGATTCAAGACATTCTACAAGTTCTTGGACCTGACTATGAAGTCTCTAGTAAAGGCACATCCATAAGTACTGCCAAGTTTGCACCTAAGTTGACCACTTTAAAGCTGATCATGTTCTCCAATCTTTACTCGTTGTCCAACACGACTTTCATCAATCTCAGAAGAGCTCAATTCCTATGTGATCTTATTACAAGAGCGCCCATTGATATCTGTGCCCACATCTTTCAAACCATAAGAAAGACCACGACTCGATCAGCAACACGAGGATGTATTCCATTTTGCAGTCTCATTATGAAGTTCATTCTTTGTGAAGGTATTAATCCTCCCTCAGATGGAAAAATGATGACCCGTCCACGACCAATTTCCATGATCACACTCCAAGCAAGCAAGAGTCATTCTTCTAGAACTCCTAAGAGTGAGCCATCCACCTATGAAACTCCACCTGTTCATGCTCTAGTTACACCTGCCCAATCAACTGGCACTTCATTCGTTCCCCCTGGGTTTCAAACAGCCAAGCAAAGCCACTTGATTGCGAATGTGTTTCATCAGATATCCGATTTAGAACGGCTTCTTCACTCCTTTCACAATCAAACTCAAATGTGTCTCACAACTATTGAGACACAACTGGATGCTATTCAACATAAGCTGGAAGAAAGCTTTTAGCTATTCATGCCAAAAAGGGGGAGAGCAACACATAGTTAGGGGGAGAGCAGCGCAAGAATGAGAAGGAGTGTGCATATTGAAAGGGGGAGTTTTGTGCTCACATATATTTATACTTGTCTTTACTGTCTTTTTGTTTATGGTTATAATTTTATGTTTTGGATAATTGTTGTTATTATAGGTTGGGTTTGATACACTGTGGTTATGGTTAAGGTTTGGTTTAAACTTATAACTCATGGATGGTTTTGAAACTTTGGTATATTTTATATATTGATGATGTTTTTTTAGTGTATATAATGTTTGTACCCATGTTATTTTTGTAAGCTTTTAGGGTTATGTTTTATGCATAGTTTGTAGGCTTTATGGTGTGTACTATGTTTTTATGCAGTCTTTATGCATTGTTTAATCAGTACTTCTAACTAAATGTCATGCATTTTCTTTTTAAGTACTGTCACTCTTGTGCCCTTGTAGGATTGTTCCTAGATGCATATACTTAGTGTACTATGCATTGATTGAGTGTTGGGCATGCAAGTGATTTGCATTGAGCTCATTAGCTTGTATGTCCAAGTGTTCATTCCAAGTGTGAATGAGCATTTTGGTCACTACCTTGTAGTGATTGCTTGTTTGATCAAGCTATGGTTTGTTTCTTAACTCCATCTTTCCTTGATCATATCATGCCTGCTTCATATGCAGTTCATGCTTTTCTACATACAATGATCATGGTGTATTGTTGTGTTTCAAGAAATTCATGTTCATATGATTCAAGAGTTTCACAGTTTCTAGAGTTAGGTGTGAGTGAGTTATGTTCAACTGTTCCCAACTCACATGTTAAGTTTAGAGTCTGTTTTAGGTTTTTGTCACAGAATAGCCAAAGGGAGAGATTGCAAGGTTGAATTTAATCAACTATCTTGTTGGCTTTATTCCGTGCCAAATTTGCTTGTAATTTAGCAATTAGTAACCCTGTATTTAGGTGGGAATCATGTAAGGGTAGTGTGTGAGAGAGTGTAAAGAATTGCTCAAGATTGTGCAAAGAAACAGGGACTCGCGGCTGGATCTCGCGGGTGGCTCGCAGCTTGCAAGCCGCCAGAGTATTGTGCATGTGCCAAGCATGCCAGAAGCTGAAGAGTCGTGCTAGCTGTTGCACTATAGGACAAAAGTCCTAGGCTGGCCAGGCCGTTTGCTCGCAGCTTGAACTCACGACTCAACCCAGTCGCGAGGTCAAGTCACCAGAACACCCTGTTTGGGAAAAACTGACTTTTCACATTCCTTCTCACCCTACTTATACCCTTATATCCACGATTTTGAGAAAGCTTCCAGAGAGAATTTTGAGAGAGAAACCCTAAAGAAAAACAAGATTGACTCATCCACAATCTTTACCTAAAAAACTCTTCAAATTCCTCTACTCTCTTCCTCTCCATTGTCAAATCCTTGAGAGGCTTGTTACCAAAACCTTATCTCACCATTTCCATTTCTGTGAGAGAGCTGTTTGGTGCTTTGGGAAGCAGTTAGGAAGGAACCAATTTCACATTGGTTGATTCTATGGTCAAGTAGCAGAATCCGGGAAGCTAGAAAAGAAATAGGTTTGGCGCAACCTCGTTGGAGCAAAAAGCTTGGAGGGTTTAGGTACACTAGGTAGATTAGGCTTGGAGGGTCTATTGATGTTCATGTATCCCAACTATATTTTCTAGTGGATTACTTACCGCTTGAAGGGCAACGGAGAGGTTTTATGCTGAGGGCTTCGGTTTCCTCTTCGATAACACATCGTTGTGTTGTCCTTGTGTTTGTATCTCTCTTTCCTTATCTTTGCCTTTTATTTTCTGCTGTGGATGTAATTTTAATTGGCTTAGATTGTTTATCAATTCTGTTTATAGCTTGTGTTCATTTTCCGCACACTTTATGTTTGTCATAAAACTTGAATTGGTAATTTTGTTTTTGGAGGTCTAAACGTTCATAGTGTATTTTACATTATTTGAACTTTCACTTGTGATGGCCAAATCACATTGTACCTACACACGTATCAAAAGTAGCAAAGAATATTGCGTGTTGTGTGTGAAAAATATCGCAAGATTGCATAAGTGTATACATGTTATGACGATTTGAAATATGAGAAAATCACTTTAACTCACACACAGTCATAACTGTTTGATGGAGACTATCACCTTTGAGGTACATCCTATAACTCTCACATCTCTTAGAATACACGCTTGCAATTATATTTAAAAGCATTTTGATTCTTTTTGCTTTTTATTTTCCTTTGCATATTTTTCTTTTAAGTAAATCATGCATGGGCATATAGTAGATTGAAAATAAATACCCAATGATGTTAAGCTTTTGACATTGCACTTTTACTATGCCGAAGCATACAGATGTCATTTCATGATTGACGGGTAACAGTAGTGAGATGGTTATTTATGCCTTTCTCTTAGGATTTTCTAGTCCTTTCCGTCAAAAGAGTAATACGAGTGTTAAGTATGAGAGATAACTTAATCTTACTCATCACAAATAAGAGCCACAAAGCTCACTTACTTAGTTGTGCAGAGAGATGCTCATCTAAGCTACAAAAGATTCAAAGTTTGGAAAGTTTTGTTTCAATGACCATTCAAGGTACACAAGTACCAATGTACACAAACACACACTGTTTTTCTATTTTTCTGATTTTTCTCTTTTTATTTTGAAAAACAAACAAAATAAAGACTAAAAAACCAAACAAAACCAGACAACCACATGAAAGCATGAAAGAAAGATGCATATGCATGAAGGCATGATAGAAGGGTGCAAATGCATGAAAGCATGATTCCAAAAACATATAAGAAATCAAGCAAAAAGAGTCCTATTTTAGATAGAAAGAATTAAAGCAAAGAACAAATAGAAAAGACAATTAAGTCTTAGACTCCTTTCTCATCCACACAGCACGAGTCTTTGGCCGTAAAGATGAAAAGACACGTGTCCTAGTATGTCTACTAAAGGACATAGAAGAATTAAAATTCTCCTGAAATTGAGTTAAAAAGGTCAAAGCTTTTAATAACTCTCCAAACAAAGGTGTAGGTCCTTGAGAGGAATCCTGTGACCGTTTGGACACTTGCTTTTGAGGATACATAAAGCAATTAGGACGAATATGTCCAGAAACACCACAATGGTGACAAACATAAGGTCTAACAAAGGGTTTAGAATTAGTCAAATCAGTTTTGAATTTCATACCTTTATTACCTTTCTCAGATTGTGGCACAAAGACAGTCCTTGATCCAGATGCCACGGAAGAGGAGGGGCCGAAGGAGACAGCATATCCTAAGCCAATCTTATCAGAACTAGACTTTTGAGAACTCAAAACCTCATCAAGCTTTGCACTAGACATCCTCTCTATTTGAGTTCTAGCTTGACTAAGCTCTACCTCAAGATTCTTAACATTTTCTTCCAATGAGGTATTCTCCAAAATAAGAGTCTCAACTAACCTTGGAGTCTCATCTAGTTTGACTAACAGATCAGTTTTTTTCAGTTTTTACCTCATCAAGCTCTTTTCTACAAAGATGAGAAGTCTTTTCAGATTTTATAAATTCAGTGCATAGCTTATCATAGGCTTCCTGAAGGGTTAACTTCTTAGGTACTTCATCATTAGAAGAATCCTTACTGTCACTAGCACTCTCCACAATCACCTTATCGGTTGAGGCAGCAAAGGCCATAACATGACTACATTCATCCACATACTCATCAGAAGAGTCATTCTCAGTATCACTCCAAGTAGCAGCCAACCCTTTATCTTTTGACTTCTTAGTCTTTTCCTTCATAAGGTAGTCTAGGCACTCTATTCTCATATGACCACAACCTTTGTACTCATGGCATTGTGTGAGGGGTTTCTCATTCTTGCCCTTCCTTGAGGATTTAGATTTCCTAGGAGGTTTGCCCTTATCCTTTTTCCTAAATTGAAGAAGCTTGATAATCTCATCAGTTATGAAGGTTAGATCCTTATCCTTATCCTTATCTTTATCTTCATCTTCACTTTCATCTTCATCTTCAGAGTCCTCAATCTCTTCTTCTATACCCTTAAGAGCCAAGTTTGTACTCTTTCCACATTTTGCCATTGAGCCTAATCCTATCTCATAGGTTTGGAGGTTCCCTACAAGCTCAGTCAAGGGAATTTGATCAATATCCTTCACTTCTTCAATGACAGTGATCTTGGCATGGAATCTTTCAGGTAAGAACCTAAGGATTTTCCTAACAATTTTGGATTCTGCTATAGATTCTCCAAGGTTGAAGGCAAAATTCACAATATCCTTGACTTTAGCATAGAACTCATCAAATGTCTCATCTTCCTTCATCCTTATTTCTTCAAAACTACTAGTGAGTCTTTGAAACTTCACAGTCTTTATTGCCTTGGTACATTCATAGGTGGTCTCAAGAATGGTCCATGCTCCCTTGGCAACTTCCGTGGATGATATTTTCTTGAATTTCTCATTGGTCAACCCATAAAACAAAGCATTCAAGGCCCTACTTTGAAATTCGCCGCTATGATTGTTGCATCATCCTAATCCACCGGTGCTTCTTTTGGCTTAATCCAGCCAACTTCAACAGCTTGCCATACCTGTTCACCTAGCGCTTGCAAAAAAACTTTCATACGAACTTTCCAGTACGCATAATTAGTTCCATCAAATAAAGGAGGAATCAAAAGAGATTGTCCACGATCCATGACAACGGTGGTCAAGGATCACACTCAGGAAATTAATCCAATCAAAGTGTACCCACTCTGATACCACTTGTTGGGAAATTTAGACCCTAGTTGATAGAATTAATAAGTTTTAGATCCAAGTTGTTAATTAGATTTATTATGAATAAAACTTGTTAAAACAAAGAAATATCAATATCATGTCAAAATCGTGCAGCAGCGAAAAAGTAAATAAGACAAGATATGATGACCCAGGAAAACTAATGAAACAAACTAGTTTCACAGTAAAAAACCTGGGGGGAAACCATCCTAAAAAGCAACCCACTATAGTAAATAGAAGTTTCAGATCTAGTACAAAACCTTTGTCTCTAAACTCTACAATCCTCGTAAATGAACTTACAGCAGAAACTTTTTACTGCTTCAAAACTTCTGAATTCTTCAATATATGATCACCACCCTTTTTGCACGGATCCCAATACGTGACTAATCAAAGATGCACGGCTTCCAGTACGTGACTATCACACCAACTTGAAGAAGATTGTTGGCTGCAAAGTTCTTCACTTTATCAACAATGAAGATTAAAAAGCACTTGGTTACAGAACCCTAAGGCGCAAAGATGCAGTAACTTCTTTTAGAGAGGATAAGGCATTGGTCACCTTTTGCATATGTTTTCTTTCTATTCTCTTATGTGACAGCCTCTAAAATAAGTCTTATATATATCTAGGGTTATGAGAAAAGAAACCCTACACAAATACAAAACTTGGGCTGAAAATCAGATCTGGAAATCTAAATTCCCGTAACCTCGATAAATACCTCGATCGATCGAGAATCTGTCAAGTTTCATTCATTAAATCTCGATAGATAGCTATCTGTTGAGCAGCTATTAAGCTATCCGTTTGCAGGTGTCGAGTTATCTGTCCAGTTTTAATAAGTAGCCCTTCTTCACTTGTTTCTTGGTCCAATCTTCATGGCTTTAATACTAGACCTGAACAACATGTTTCTTGAAGTATTAAACACATCCTAGATCTATCCAATTACAAGTAAATTGCGTTTTGTCAAAAGATTAGCCAACTACATAAATATTGACATATGTTCCTAACATGAATCACATATGTCCTAACACTTGTAGTTATCACAGTTGCAGAATAGTGATATTTTGTTGCCTCCTCTAGTATGAGAACCAAGGAGAATTCAGTTGGGGCTTTGTTGAATTTGGTGAGGTGTGGGAGTGAGACGATTGGGAGAGAAGTTAGGGAAATGGGGTTGGGTGTGGGTGTGGGTGTGGTGGAAGGGATTGAAAACTGGCAGTCCACATAGTGTGGCTAACAGATTGAGTAGGTTTCCCTTTTGTGATGTGGACTAGGTTTTCTATTTTTAGATTACCTTATAGATTTTCCATTCCTAAGGATGATGGTTTTCTGTGGTTAAATCATAAAAGTGTTTTCGTTAAGTAGATACATCATCTTTGTGAGATTTAGGAACATGGGTTTTTATTTTTATTTTTTCCCCTTGTTTTCACAAAATAATAAATACAACAGTGAAAAAATTAATTAAGGGCAAGGGTTTTTCAAAGGGTTCACATTCTTCTAGTCTAGTTGGATGGACTTTGTTAATACTACTTTAATGTTCAAGCTGACTCTCTTAATTACTCCTTTTGGAAATGGTTTTTTTAGTTTTCTACTGAATTTCAAATCACTCTTATCATCCGTATCTCTTGAAAATATAAAAAGAAACTTCCAACACCCACGCAACGAGATTTGGGTGGTGTTTATTTTTGATTTCTGATTCTCATGGCCTAGATGTGGCATTATATAGCCTACTCAAATGAGATCTAGTTTTTTTTTTTTTTTTTTTTTTTTTTTCAAAAAAAAAAACTGTGTGCATGTCCATTTGATCTTGTTGAGAAAAGAGTCTTCTATGCATATATTTAGCTAGGAATCTTGATTTTATGGTGATCTACTCAGAGTGCAAACCATCTATTTTAATATTTCTTGACATCATTTGGGGTTGGAATTAAACAGCTATTCTCTGTTAAGATAGATCCCTTCACCATATAGTTATGTGGCGATAGTTTATAAAGTTATTTTGCCTTTTGCAATTAATTAGTTTTCCAAAAATAAATACAAATATTTTAGAAGTCATTGCTAGTGATGCAACATTACCTACCTTTAATGAAGATATCTCAATTTATGAAAATCCTTAACCAAAGTTTTTCATAAAGAATTTTTTTATTATGAAAGAAGATTTTCTAAGGGACTCTATAATTGTGAACATTAAAAGAGAGATTGCAACTAAATTATGTACAAAGTCCATCATATATGATTTATTGGGAATTAAAACAATAATCGAATTCCATTTTAATAGATAATTTAGTTTAAATGTACTAAGAAACAATTATTTTATGTCTTTTCTTTTGTTGATTCTTTGTTTATATATATTAAATAGACGTTAATTAGGTTGGATTTGCATGAAAAAAAATTTATCCATGTTTGGCCCCCCTCGACTTCGAATCTTAGTTCCGTCCCTGCAACCAAGGCCAAGGCACGCAGCCAAGGCCAAGGCAACCCCCATAGGCACACAACCAAGGCCAAGGCACGCAGGCAAGGGCAAGGCAGCCCATGACCCCAATTTAAAAGTTTTTCTGTATTATTAAAACTTTTAAATTTTTTTGTTTTGATAATACAGAAAAACTTTTAAATTCTCCGACTATAGCCTGATACCTGTTCGTTGTCAATTGTTGTCATAGCTTCTAATGAAGACTCTCACAGTTCATGCTCTTTCTAAGCATGCCATGGTAAGTCTGTGATTAGAATCCTTTAGTTCCCATCTTGGCTAGTGGTCCAGGTTTATGAACTTATGCTATGAGTCTTATCTTGCCTTTTGTGTTCGCTACATCAAAACTTGTCATATGTTCCATCACAAATCATTTACATTCACTCCTCTCCTTTTTCTTTTTTTTCTTTTATGGGGAGAGGGCAGGTTTTAATTTTTTAGGCTCTATCAATGATTGATATTTGACCGCTACCTATGTTTTTAAACTTGGTTTTGCTACTTTTAGACTGCTGTAATCTTGTGATTGAATCCTTGTATGTTTTGTCCAGGTTTAACTAGAGAGGTTATGCGTTATTTGCGAGAGAATAATCAGATGTGAAAAAAAGAAGGTAAGTAATTGTAAATTAAACAATGTGGTTTGCAACTAATATTGTATTTGTAACTATGATTGTTTTCTAGAGTTGTCTCTAAAGGTTCCTATTATCTTCTGATATTGTCTAAGTTAGCCGAGATATCTGCTGCCATGCTGATGGGTGTTGAAAATTGGTTTGTTTCCAATTGCAGGACAGAGCGTGCATTGAAGTTCAGTTGGTTTTTCTTGTTTTATTTGGTATGTGATATATAATTCTGTCTTAGCCATGCTTCTCATGAATAGGTCTATTGATCAATCTGGCACAATGCAGCTTCATATTGGTTTTTGTATTTTTGCTGCTATTGCACCCCCAATCATCTTTCATGGGAAGTCATTGACTTCAGTTCTTGTTTCTTGAACTATTGAATTGGCTGGTTGCCATTAATAAAGCTTACAAATGTATTTGCTATGTAGTATGTTTTGAAAGAGCATTGAGTGAATAAGATAATAATTCAAGCACTTTAGTTGTTATGTAGTATGTATTTGTCTCACCTGAAAATCCTCAAGACTAAGAAGCATTCCAGATTAGTATATCCTCCTGAGGGAAATTAATCTTTATAGAATATAACTCCATTAGGAATAAGTCCATGCCCTCTAGCTTCCAATCATGAAGAAGCTGAATGAATGTGATTCCATGGATACAAGCATTGGAATCATCCAAATATTCGGCTACAAAAGCCTCTTTATTTTTTGCAATTTTAAAAAGGTCCAGGAATCTGTCCAAAAAAGGACTCATTACTCCACCAGATATCTAATCAAAAATGAATCTTATGACCTGTTCCCACTTCAAAAGAGATGTTATTTAGAAGATCATAGTTCTACTTTTTCCATTGCTTCAATAAAATTTTCCCATTTATTCTTTCAGATTCCCTTATTATTTGAATTCGTGGTGGGTTTGTATAAATTAAGGATCTTTGCAACTTCAATGCTTTAGTTTTTTTAAAGTCATTGGGTCATGTATAAGTTTTTGCACCCACTTCATGCGGCTTCCAACCTTAAGCGGGTTCAATGGTTCAACTCCTCCCCCTCTTGCACCCCCTGGGGCCACTCACTTAGTTACCATAAAATAATATTTCAAAAACATGTCTGATTTTGCTAACAATTGCTGGCATGGCCCTATTCTGAAGGTTGGAAAATTCCAGCTATTAGGAACAGATGCTTAAATTTAATTTTTGCGTTGTTTTTCAATTCGTTGGTTTGTTGATGGAATCTTGCCAATATCCTGTTTTCTCTTGTACTTGATGCTGACATGGGAAGTCCTTAGAAATAATGGAGAGATAATTCCTACTAAGTTAAAATCATGGGAAGTTTCGTTCTGTAGGGATATTATCGCTTAAATTTTAAAAATTCTTAAAAAGCATTTTAAAAATAAATAACTTGTTGCAACTAATACTTTCATAAATAATAAATATGAGATTGATCTTTAGTAGGTAATTGTTAAAAGTAGAATGGATAATCGTGTTGACTGAATGGAAGATAGGAAAAAACTAATGAGAGGGTAGCGCTATTCTGTGGATGTGCAACTCAATTTTACTTTGTAATAGTGTTTGTTGATAAAGTGGACTGTATTTGTTGACTTGTCATTGGTATTATCCATCTTCTTGGGATGTGTTTTGATACCACTCAAGAGGTTGGATCTTTTCTTGTTGCTCCCCTTCTAGTATGGAGAGTAGTGCTTTCAGGACAGACTCTCTGGGTTGGGGAAGGATTGGGGATGTTACAGGCTCACGCAGTTACATTACTTAATATGATGTCTCTGTACTCTCATTTTGTGTTTTTGTTTTTTGTTTTTTCCTCCCTTTTCCTCATTTTGTGTTTCTATGTGTGTTTTTAACGTTTATTCTTCCTGATCGAGCTATTCTATATTTGTCCAGTTTTATTAAAGTAGAAAGGTTGAAAGAGAAATTTCTTAGAAACAAGAAGGAGACTTGCTGGGTTCCTGATTTTGTGAAGGTATAATATCTCCCTACAACAATGACAACAGATTCTCAAAGAAAGCTGGCAGCCTTTTTAAGTCTACAATTGTTGAGTTTTAGATAGAATTTATGACGGCACAAGTTTTCCCATAAAATTTCTATATGCTAGCTATCATACAAATGTTGACAAACTGAAGCTGGCCCAATCTGTTTGGCTTTGAGAGTGTAATAGTTTGGCTTGGTTGCAATTTCTCTGCAACCTGACTGGTTGGATTTGTGTACAGGTTCATATTTTTGTAATTTACTAATGACCAACCTGAAGACAAACCTGCACCACACCTAGTTGTTTGCTCACATGATAGTTTCTTAATTGACTAATTACTGACTGTTTTAAATATATTTTTTCATGTAACAAAGATAAAGCGCATTGTTATATAATGAAACTGCATATACCTCGTAATTTTCTTAAATCAAACTTGTCACCAGGGTGCAAAAACTTATATATAACCCAATGACTTTAAAAAAAACATTTCAGTTCAAAAGACTATGCAGCTTGGGTTGACGTATGTATTATTTAAAGGAGACTCAAAACACAGTTAAGGGGTAGTTTGGTACACCTATTGTGTATTCAAGGTGCTAACTGTATTATTATTTATTTATTTATTTTGAATATAATTTTTTTACTTAAAAAAAAGATCAGTGATGATTAATTCTTTCTATGAAGTAAAAGAATTTTGTATCCATTTAACATGTTCCTTAGATATCTTTCACAGGTGATGTTGTTCTCAAAGATTTGAAATTGCAGGCAGAGTGATGCAGATTGATTAAGGAAGAATAAAATATTTTAATATTTTATGTTGTTTTCTTTTTCCTTGTTGAATTATGATTTATTTACTCTAGTACTTTGAATTAAAATCATTTTCCTAGTTGAATTGAGATTTTAATTGTTTTTCTTTTCCTAATTAAATTGTTTTTCCTTTCTCAAGTAGAAGTAGGTTTATTATTTCTTTTCTTAAAAGAAGTAGGAGAAATTCTATTCGTATAAATACTCTTTATAGAGAGGTTATTGATGTTATGTGTTGATTAATAAATGTTTGTTAGAGATGTTTTCTCTATTATTTTGCCTGCTAGCCTAGTGTTCTTGTAGAACTTAGGTTTCGTGGAAGAGTTGTAGTAATTGTGTGTTACAGATTCTGCTTCTACATGTCCACGCTGCATCACAGAGGCACGAAGTTCACTAAAACTTCCGGTCATTGTGCAAGAAAATAATCCAAACGCCTCTCAAAAGCTATTCACCTTCATTTTCTATCATTTTGTCTTGGTACCCCAATTCCCACGCCTCTCCTTTGTTGTGTTTACTATCTTTCTTAATTTGATGAATACTTGCATCTTTGTAAGTCTTTTTTTTTTATATTGTTTTTTTCTTTTAATTATATACATTCAGATTTGTATCATAGGCCCGTATTTGAGAAATATGTAGGCCGTATCAAACAAATTTTCAAAAAAAAATTGTAAAACAAACACATTTGGGACATACCCAAAGTGCAGTAGTATATTGGAAAGGGAAGTGGTATTATATTTGAATAGGTGAATTTCTCGCTCTTGAAATTGCATGAAGAGACGCCTGAATGTGTGTGTATGTGTGTATATATATATATATGCAACCTGAACTTCCTCTAAACTAAATTACAGAGTACAGTACCTAAATTGTTTATCACTTCATACATCTTCTCTTTTGACTAACTTATTTCATAAATGAAATAAAGTTTCATAAATTAAATTAATTTTAACCCTTCATACAACCTTCCTTCTTGACTAACGTTTTTCATAAATTAAATCAACTTTAAACTCCATAAGAAAATGTGACAATCGACTCTCAACAAGTAACTCCTAATTACATGGATGCATTAGGTTCTTTCTTGCTAATAGAATCAACAAATCTTATCGATTTTTGGAGGCAACTTAGACCAACTGTTGGAACCTCAAAGAAGTGGTCAAAGCCCCAATTATATTTCTTGAAATAACTAACTTGTTATTTTTCTTTTAAATAGAATTTAAAAGCCAAAGCAGAGGCTTTCATTCCATTTGGTGTGGGCAGTAGATTTTGTCTTGCAAGTGATCTGGCTAAGCTTGTGATAACTATTTTCCTACATCATTTTCTCCTTAACTATAAGTGAGTTTCCTCAAACCTTTTACCATGTGGGCAACAATTTTACTTATTTTGGAAATTAAATATCACCATACATAGTATTAGTATATGTGCTCTATTACAATTCTATAGAAAATCAATTGAGTAAGCAAGATAACCCTTTTTCTATTCTATTTTGTCATTAACCAAAAATGAGTTCCAATGAAATAACAATTAATGATTCTTGTTGAGGTTAGCGGTGACATAAGTATGCAGTTGCAGATTTTTATTACAAACTAAAATAAAAATACTCATAGTTGGTGTGTAATATAATCTTTAGCTTTCTCATACATCTTACATGTGTACATGATTGTACTACATTGTGGACATGTGGTCCAATCTTCTATATCTTACTATACTTCTTGTTTATTTTGGCTTCGTAATGGGGGTTTCAGGTAGGAAGACACTGAGCCACCTGTGATTCTTCATCTTCCACTGCTTGTTGAAGATAAGGTAGCTTTCTTTTCATTACTTGCCTTGTGGGAAATGCACTTGGGTGTAATATATGATTACAAAAAATAGAAAGAGTATTCCCTAATCTAGCTATAGTTGCCCTATAGCTGCGTTTCTTATAAATGCAGCTAAAACCCACCACCTATACCAGTGTTTTTAAAAACGCAGCTATAGGTCCCCTCTGTAATAAGGAATAAGTTTCACATGATCATAGCTGCATTTATTTTGACTGTCTTATTTGTTTAAAAATACAACTATAGTTAACAATAAGTGAGGCTTTAAAAACTTTACATCCTTTGTTGGTGAAATTCAATTTACATTATAATCTTAAACAAATTTGTTTAAATAACTACCTTAGCATATAAGGTTCATGGTTAGGCGTCTACTATTTTCTAGCTAGAAAATGAACTCACAAACGAAACATCCTCGATCTTTCTCAACCATGTGAAAATCATCTTTATAATACTATGTTTATTGCAAACCCATAATCCAAAATCACATTCTATATTTCTATATAACAATTTGACAATAACCTAAATGCACCAGCATGTTTTTGCTAAAAGATAGGATTGTCTCACAAAAATTTGATAAGGCAATGTTAAGTTTGAATAGGTATCACTCAATAAAAAAGACCCCTACTATTGTAGCCTTGATCTCTTTATTTGTAGTAATAAATGCCTTGTAGACTGAAGTGCGTGAGTAGGGTTGTATATAAGGTTTGCTAAAATAAGAGGGGAAGCAAAAATTTGTACTTGTTCGTATATATGTTATGTAATAACAAAAATTTGTACTTGTTCATATATATGTTATGTTATTCGGCACATATTGATGAACATACAAACAGCATCATATGATTTTAGCTTATATTATCTCATGTAGGAGACAACTTCTTTTTTGGAAGTACTTATCTTGGTATTGTGGAGGTTGTAATTATTATAATTACATTCATATGTGATTTGTTAATATCTTATTCCAACAATTATGCTTAAAATATTCAAAAACATATCACATTAAGTTATGCTTCATTTAGTGTTATTATTTAGAAAATTGAAAGCATAGGTTACTCTTGAGGTAGTGTTATATATATGTTCTATGAAAATGTAAGCATAGTTGTTATGTTTATTCATAACAAATCACCTATAGGTCTTAAATCACCTATGAGACTAATTTGAAGGTTTACTGGCTATGCATTACCAAATGTTGTTGTAGGTCAAATTTTGGAAATCTTGTATAGCAATGGATAAAAGTTGGATGAAGAAGCAGAGGGGTTCAATGGAATATATTGAAGGTGTACTTAAATTTGTGGAATTTGCATCTTTAAATGCAAGCGATGGGAAAATCTTTTGTCCTTGTACCAAATGTGTGAATTTGAGTTTGGTACCGCCAAGGGTGGCATGTGAACATCTGTGGAGTAAGGGGATGCTTCAAAGTTACACACATTGGAAATGGCATGGGGAATTGACGGTTGCGCCAACGGCCACCAAATGTGGGAGTAGTCATGTGCAAGACTCCCTAGAACAATATTGTGACTTTCGTGGGATGTTGCATGATTTGTGCCCCACGCATGAAATGCCACCTGAACCAATGGATGAAGGTTCGAATGATGGTGCACAAAAGTTTTACAAAATGATAGATGATGTGGATATGTTGGTTGTACAAAATTTAGCATATTCTCAGCCATCGTTGTGTTGTTCTAGTTGAAGACTCTTTGTGGTTGGACGAACAAGTCATTTACTATGTTGCTTTAAGTCCTGATGGATATGCTTCCTTCAAACGCTAAGTTGCCAAAGGACCATTATGAGGCTAAAAAGATAGTTCGAGATTTGGGTTTGGGTTATGAGAAGATCTATGCTTGTCCCAATGATTGTATGCTATTTTGGAAGGAGAATGTTAACCTCGAGGTGTGTCCTTGTTGCAAAGTTTCAAGGTGGAAAACGAATGAGGCATCCGTTACAAGTAATAATGCCTCATCCAGTAAGGGAAAGAAGAAAGCTGCAAAGATCCTATAGTGGTTCCCCTTAAAGCCAAGATTGCAGCGACTGTTTTTGTCACCCGACCTGGCTAGTTCTAGGAAATGGCATGTTAATGGTCGTACAGATGACGGGGTAATGCGGCATCCTATTGACTTGGATGCATGGAAAATGTTTGACACTATGCATTTACAGTTCTCGTCTGAGCCTCGTAATGTCAGACTTGGATTAGCTACGGATGGGTTTAACCCCTTCGGAATTCTGAGTACTACTCACAGCATTTAGCCTGTCATGTTAGTCCCTTACAATCTCTCGTCTTGGCTGTGCATGAAACGGTCATCTTTAATTCTATCACTAGTTATTCCTAGTCCTAAATCGCTAGGGATTGCGATAGATGTGTACTTGCAACCCTTAGTAGAAGAACTAAGGGAATTATGGGATGTTTGAGTAGAAGCGTACGATGCATCTTTAAAAAATGTATTCCAATTGCATGCAGCATTAATGTGGACCGTACATGATTTTCCTGCATACGCAAATGTGTCGGGTTGGAGTACGAAGGGTAAGCATGTGTGTCCTTGTTGTGCCTTGGAGACTAACTCTCGATATTTAAAAAATGGCCACAAATTCTGTTACATAGGACATAGGCGATGGTTGGGTAGTGACCACGAATTTCAGGAAGAAGATACATTATTTGATGGATCTACTGATATGCGAGTGGCTCCTATGCCACCAGTTGCATCAGACATAATTGTGGACACTGAAAGTTTAATTGGACATTGTTTGGGATAGAAATGTCAAGAAAAATACAACAAAAGAAAGAAAGGTGAGGCAAACCAGTGTGTTTGGAAGAAGAGAAGTATTTTTTTTAGCTTGCCTTATTGGGAGGATCACAAGTTGTGACACAATCTTGATGTGATGCATATAGAGAAGAATGTGATGGACAATATACTTGGCACGGTGCTGAACTTAAAGGATTGGACAAAGAACAATTACAAGGCATGCCTTGACTTGCAGACATGGGAATAAGAAGTGAACTCCACCTACGACGAAAAGGTGATGATAAGTATATGATATCGCCCGCGTGTTTTCATACGACTGCATTGGAGAAAGATGGTTTCTTGCAAGTTTTGCAGGACATAAGAGTGCTTGATGGATATGCTTCCAACATCTCACGCTGTGTCAATTTGAAAGAACACAAGATTTCTGGTTTAAAGAGTCACGATAATTACATCTTGATGCAACAACTCCTTCCAATTACTTTATGAGGATCTTTGCCGTCGCATGTTACTAGGCCTTTGATAAAGTTAGCTTGTTTCTTTTGGAAAATTTGTTCGAAACCCCTTACGGTTTCAGATATTGCAAGTGTTGAGGCAAACATTACAGTCACATTGTGTGAATTGGAAAAGATATTTCCTTCATTTTTCTTCACTGTGATGGTACATTTGGTCATGCACTTGGCTACTGAAGCCAAGATTGGTGGTCCAGTTCAGTACCGTTGGATGTACCCTATTGAGAGGTAAGTCATATGTAATACATGTACAGTATGAGCCTCATGTGCACTTTGTAATAGCTAGTGTCAATTACTAACCTTCTCATGTGCATTATAGGTGCCTCTCACGCCTTAAGTCTTATGTAAGAAATAGGGTTGCTCCAAAAGGGTGTATTGCCGAAGGATACATAGTGGAGGAATGCTTAACATTTTGTTCACGGTGTATGGAAGGAGTTGAAACTATATTCAATCGACCCACGAGGGTGATGGAGGAGTCAACAAGGGCGGTTTCAAGTGTGGCACTAGACAATAAGGAGTTGAACCAAGCTCATTGCTACGTGCTATTCAATTCCGAGAACATTTACCAGTTTTGTGAGTAAGTACTACGGATACCAATATAATTGCACGACAATCCAATGTTCGCTACGTGTATTAACACTAATACAATTGTCATCACATGCAGGATGCACAAAAGTTTGATGGAGGATGAACTTCGAAAGGGCCATTGTCGTATATCCAATGCTATTATTCATATGCACCACATGGAGAAGTTTTGTGGCTGGTTTAGATCTCACGTATGTGTCATATCTTCAAATTCTTAAGCTTGCAACTTTCCCATAAGTAGAATGACTGTACTAATTATAATAAGTTTGTTTGGTTATATTAGGTGATGTCAATGACTAATGCTGATAGGGAAAGTACTGCACTTACTGATACACTTATCACACTTTCCAAAGGGCCATATACTTCAGTAAATCGACTGAAACATTATGTCATAAATGGGTTAAAATTTAGGAGTTCGAATGTCGAGGCAACTAGAAAAACGCAGAATAGTGGACTTAGTTTCGCCACTAAATGTGGCATTACGTACTATGGTGTGTTGACAGATATTAATGAGTTGAATTATTATGGCAGTATCAGACATGTGTTATTCAAGTGTACATGGTTTGATGATCAAAATAGGAAGGGATATAAGATTGATGAATTTGGGTTTCCTATGGTGAATTTTATTCACTCCATACATGGTAGGGAGGAAATGGTGCATGAACCATATGTCTTGGCGTCTCAAGCTACACAAGTTTTTTATGTTGAAGATAAAAGGTACAAAGATTGGTATGTCGTTGTTAAAACGAAAGCCAGATGTGTTTGATGCCGATATTGACCCCCATTGTGATGAGGATGACACGGATGGGTTTTATAAGAACATTCCGTACAGTATAACTAGTGATGATGTTAGTAGGGATGACCTTCGTTCGGGTCGAGATGATGTGGAGGGAATGACAATTGATGCCTTTATCATTGGCAAAAGAGATCTTTATGAAATGGACAACTTGGATGATTGCGAGTTCATTGATGATGGATCCAACATTGAAGATGACAATGAAGTCAAGTACAGCGATGATGAGTAGTGTAATAGGATATTGCTGTTGTATGCATAATTATGTTATAGTTATTATTGAAATTATAAGTAGAATTTGTAAAGGTCTAACGCGTGCACAGTTTGAAAATGTTGCATATATATGTGGAAACTGTTATTTCTTCATGTTGTTAAGAAATAATAGTTTTAACATATATAATTATCAGGTGAAACTGTTAGTTCTTCATGTTGTTGCATATATGTGTTATAACTGTTATTTCTTCGTGTTGTTAAGAAATAACAGTTTTAACATTTATAATTATCTTTAAAACTATTATTTCTTCATGTTCTTATTTCTTCATGTGATTGCTTGTTGGCTATAATTATCTGTATGTTTGTGTTGTAAAGGTGTTGGACGCAAGAATGGGGAGGAAACGTCAATTGCCACTTGTTTACGTTGGGCAAGGATCATCACATTCCCAACAAAGGGTGGAGGCAGCAGATAAGGAAGCCCATATTTCTGAGGAGGCAAGACCGGTGGCAAGACTAATGGCAAGTGATGATGAGACACAGCCTCCAAGTAGTTAACATGTCATCGAATGTAAAGTTTGATGTTTATTACTGGATGCATAATTCAATTCTAATAGCTATAGGAATTCATTGGGTTCACATTTTTTAATATTGTAGGATTTATGTTTTGCAACTTCAATTATGAGTTGCTGGTTTACAAAACCTAATAACATATTTAAAATATCTAAATAATTCTATTTGACATCAAATTTGTAAGAAAAACAAGGGTTTTACTTCAAAGTAAATGTTCCTTTACGTATTTCTTCAAAATTTGTAATAATTTAGTCCAAAATTGCTTATGTATTAGTAGTTAAATGGTGTCAAACAAGTTTTTATAAGTTCAATGTTAACTTAACTTAACATGATTTCACATGTTTGGGGTCATGATAAGACAAACAAACGGATTTTCCTTGGCTTTTTTATTTTTTAATTTTAGGGAAACTATTCCTAGCTATTATCTTTAGGTTTAGGAATTACTTCAAAATCAGTATTTGAAAAAAGTATTAGCATATATGTAGTAGTAGTAGGGGACACCTACATAAGCTCCTATATATATATATATATATATATATATATATATTTTATGATCTTGAAAAGGTGTGCATATAATGCATGCATTATAATACGGTGGAGGGGGATAATCTATTTCATGAAAGAATTACACTAGTGTTTAGCGTATTATTCACAATTTTTTTAGGTGCATGGTAAAGGTTCTGATTTGTATAATGTATTTTACATGAGCCTATTACTAAAATTATTTTTGTTAACTTGTTATGAAATAAGTTATGAAAAAGCAATTTGTGTATTGTTTTATCTCAAGTATTTACACCACAGCTAGGCAATTCAAATGATAAAGTTCATCCTAACAAAAAACTTAAAACCTTAAGCACCATGTAACCAAAGTTGATTAAAATCATATGTGGCTTGTTTATCCTATTTGGCTTATTTTTTAAAAAAATATAGATTAGATAAAAACACAGTTATACACTTATTATTATTTTAAAAAATGGGGGAGTTTTAAAAAGTAAAAACTTACCTAACTAAATAACTCAAATAATCTATATTTATATAATATTTAATAATTTTTTGTTGCTTCGCTCCTATTGAGCTACATTAGTGTAGCATTTCGGTCCATTATGGTCCATTCAGTATATTCTGTGGACTTTGGTCTGTTTGGTCCATTCATTTCCCTTGGGTCCAATTTGGTCGACTTTGGTTTATTCGGTCCAATTTAGTCTGCTCAATCCATTCATTTTCCTTCAGTCCATTTTGGTCCAATTTGGTCTACTTCGGTCCTTTAGGTCCACTATGGTCCATTCGATCACTTCGGTCCAATTTGATCCACTTTGGTCCATTCCGTCCACTTTGGTCCATTTTAGTTCACTTTGGTCCATTCAATGCACTTAAGAATGATCAAAGGTAAGTTTGGGTTGAAATTATATATTCTAAATTCAAATTTATTTAGGAAAAATGAAGGCAACCCAAATGAAGTGAGGTTGCTCATCTTTTCAAAAGCTAGGTAAGTGCATGCTTGTTTAAAGATGCAAAATTAACCTAAATCAAAATAAACTCACAAAATCTTGTGATAGGAAGAGGTCATAATTTGATTTTCCTTTTATTTTTGTAAGTGCCAAGACATAGTTTTGGTAAAGCGCTCTCCTTTATAGGCCAAGTTACAACCTTTCTATGGGACTTATAAGTTACTGTTAAGGAGAACTTGTTGCAGGTTATCATGGAGGGTAATGCGTTATGAAATGTGTTGATTGCCAATATAATGGGTGAACAAATTGACTGGTCGATTACTCACAGTGCCAATAGGCATCTAGGTTCATTAGTCACAGTACCAAGAAGTCCCATACATTTATGAAGTCACAGAATTAAGAATTACCAATCATTCTAATTATAATGCAAGTCAGCAAATGTTCTCAACAATTAACTTGGTCTAGTAGGGGAGGTATTGGTCGTTTGTGACCTCATTAAATCCAAAGTCAACTGAATATGTTGTTGTTCCTAATCATTGAAAGTTTCACTTGCATAACCAGTGGGTTACATGAATTCGTGGGAGAAAGGCCTAAATTTACTCATGTTTTGTTTAAATGAAATCATAAACCTTTTATTATTTAAGTTATTAGATGCATAATTTTTGCATGGTGTGATATTTTTCACTAGTTGTGAGCTTTGGTAAATCAGTCCTAATATTGGTGGTTTTGTATATACAGATAATTATGTTCAAACCCCAGCATCGGTACAAAATCCAGCACCGGAAAATAGGCGTGCAGGATGTGGGAAAACAATGTTGGCTGACATATGGGCAATGACTAGTGAGTACAAAATCCAGTAGCCATTAAATGATGAAGGCCAACTGATTGGGTGGGATGGGTCTTTGTTCGTTCAGTGGTTAGGCTTGTTTTGCGAGAATGGCCTATTATGCCTGCTTACGCCTACTGGGTTGCCAAGCGTCCCTGAAAATTTTGAATAGGAATGTTGGGTGGAGATTGAGGTAGTATGAAAATAACAAATCATTTACTACATTTACAGTTTCTGTCCTAATTAAGGGCACGTTTGGTAGACTGTAATAGATACTATAATGTAATAGATATTCATATGACATAACTATTCAGTTGTTTGGTTATGTTTTTATTACAATGAATAATTATTCCTTATGAATAGCTATTCTTCAAAATGAGGAATAACTATTCCTTATCAAAAGTATAGAATATCTATTCCTTTACCTTATGTAATAACTTGTTTTAAAATTTCCTAAAACGCCATTAGTTGCCACATCTTCAAAAGAAAAGAAAATAAATTTTCCTTATTGTTAATTATTAGCTCTATTTTGAACACTCTAAAATAAGTGTATTTTAGGAAATTTGATTTAAAAATGATTTAATTATACCTTCTTTTTATACTTTACTAAATTGTGGATGCATATTTAGGATTCTATTCCTAAATGGTTACCAAACTAATGAATAGTAATACTTATTACATTCCAACTTAATGTATTCCTTGTAATACTTATTTCTATTCCCATGTAATAATCATTACAGTATACCAAACGTGCCCTAAATGTCATATTCAGCTGATGTTCTAATTAAGTTACTACATTTTGCTATCTCCACTTTTGTATTTCAGAAACGGTATATAATTGATCCCACTATTGTCGCACCACCCAATCAAATGGCATGGGCAATGCATCAACTAGGGGAATTGAGGAGAAATCGTAGGACCAAGTTGAAGAAGGATCACAAAAAAAGTGGGATGACATGTGAACAAGTATTGGCTAGACAACCGCCAATGGTTATCATAGCGCAATGGACAGAGATGGTTGACTATTGGTTCAATGACAAAACAGAGGTACTGCTACTTTCTTCGTCAATCTCATCTTCGTGGTAATTTAGTCAAGAGATGTTTTATTTTTTTATTTTTGACGGTAATGTGGTTGCAGACATTAAGTAACACAAACAAGGAGAGTTAAGGTAAATAGGAGTAAATAGCAAGGTTTGGGGCCAAAAGCTTTGCACAAATTTCTGATTAAATGGTAAGAAATAAACTTAGAATTCATGAACGCCTACATGATGTTTTTAATATTTTGTTTTCCCATTTATGGTTTTAACCTCATTTCATATGTTTTAGGAATAAGGATAAGTTAGTTAAATTATAGGTATTTTTGTAAGTAAAAAATGCAATAAATAACTTTATGCATCCTCTTAATATATAGAGATGACTTTCTTAATCCTCTTAATATATAGATATTAAGCAGCCACTTAAGGAGAGTAATTATCCTAACATGATCCTAGTCTAATTATGCATGTCTATAAATATTCAAAATCACCCAAACATGATTAAATGACAATCACACAAGCTTGCTATTCATTAGAGCAACTAGAAGCATAAAAACAATGAAATAAAAAGGGATTTATAGAATAGGATTTAAAACTAAGGGGAAGCTTTGGAATTGATGAAGGATTATTTAAATGGGTGAATTTTCTAAATTGATTTGGGAGAGAATTTGGGTGTTAATTTTATGGAATAGGAATAACAAATTTTCTCTTACATACCATGAGCATTAGTGCCAAAGCACAAGGAATCTGTGAGCATGTGCTTTGGTTCCAAATTTTGTTCATCTTATTTTGAGTTTTTTTTTTTTTTTTTTTTTTTTTTTTTCTTTTTAGTTTTGAGGTACAAATTATGCCCACTTGGTCAGTATGTAGTTCACGAACACCATTTTGCTTGTTCTTGATACAAATGGAAAGTTTGTGTAATGTACTTTCTAAATGTACCAACTTTGGGTCATTTTGTGCTATGATAAAAAGAAAAAAAAAAAAAATTCCTTAGCAATTGAGAAGTGGGGTGATTCAAATGGGAAGTTTTCAATGTTTATTTTTTGTCATCCTTGGTGCACATATTTTCCAGCAATCTGGTGAGCATCCAACATAACTTTTTGTTGCAAATCATAGAGAAACATACTTAGTTTACTAAGTCCCAACATTTTAGATCACCCATGGGTAATTTGTGACAAATTTGTGTGCAAAGTGGGCATATCAATCTTATCTTGAGCCATTTTCTATGGGTTTTGCATGATCCTTTCCATTTATATAAACTTACATTTTGGCCTTTTGGATCATTGTTTAAGTCAAATAAAGTGTCATTATGGAAAGCTTATGATGCCTATTTTCTAACTCCCCATGTCATTTTTTAGAAGCCCGAAAATGTATCTCTGTGGATTCTCTTTGTTTGTGTGGAATTTTTGTGGTCCAAACCTATCAAAAAAACTTAATAAGACCTCACGTTATTTATGTAAGACGAACAGTTGGATTATTAAAAATATTAACATTAACACATTTTCTCCTTCATTGTTTAAATGTTACTAATTTTCTATGCTTTATAGAAAAAGCATATATATCCTTATTTAATTGAAATATATACTTTTTTACCATGCGGTTCATTTCATGAACCCCACCATCTATATATAGTATAAATCAACTTGTAGATTAGTCATCTATATATATATAAAACCAAAACTTTTGGAGCTTCTACAATTTTCCACGTCACCATTAATTAAATTAAAAATAATAATAATAATAATAAGCAACCCAAAATTTTTTTCACAATCGTGGAAAGCAAACCCGATACCCTCTCTAACCGTAGTCAAATTTGTCCACAAAACCAACTCTAAATCCTTTCTCTCTATTTCTCTACCATTCTCCCCAAAACCCAACTCTGAAAAAGAATACCAAACGCCATCTTCTTCTCCTCTCTCTTCTCTAAAACCAATACTTCCCTAAAACCTTCTCTTCTCGCCTCCCTTGGAACCCAAATTTAATCATCAACCTTCTCTCTCTAACCCTCTTCTCTCTAGGTTGCCTCACAATACCTCTTCAGAAACAAACCATCCTGGATCAATGGGAAGGTCCCTTTCCAATTCCGCACATCCAAGTGAGTGTTGCCCTAAAATTTCTCAATTCGATTTCTGATAGTGGTTTTTGTTGTTATATTATTGCAATTTTAATGTGGTTTCCTTCCCTTTGTAAATTTGGATTTTTTTTTTTTAGGTTTCTATGTAGGCACCGATTTGTGAGCCTTTGATTTACAGATAAATTCAAAATTCGATAGGAAGTTTTAGATAATAATTTTTATTGGGAAAACTAAGAAATAGGTATGATTTTTTTATGATTCATTTATGGTGGGTTTGTGCATTAACATTAGAATTTGGGAATTTCTCTGCAAATTTTAAATTTTTCATTGAGAATGAATTTGGGTCTAATTTCTCTGTAATTTTACTGATTTTGATTTTTGGATCTGCGAAGGGTTTTTTGCTCATCGGACCTCACCTCGACCCAAAGCCCTAAACCAAAGGTTTCTCTCTTTATCTCTCTCTCTCTCTCTGTTTGTTTTTCTATTTTCTTTGTTTAAGTTTTGTTTGGTTAGAAAGTAGTGTTTTACACGCTTTGATTTTTTTTTTTCGTAGAAGATCAGAGTGAAAAGTGAAAGAGTGGTTCCTCGGTTGAGCTAAGCAGGTCAGTTTTCCAATTGTGCTTTCTCTATTTGGTTGCTGAGAAAGAAACAAATAAGAAGGATTGTTGTTTTTCCTGTCTGACATAAGAAATAAAAATGAGCTGAATACAGCTGTTTGGTTTTGTTTACCGTAGTCTCTAGGCCCTCGCTTTTATTATTTTTTGTTTTTTTTTTTTTTGGGAGGAAGAAGCAAAAAAAATTAAAACTTTCACGCTCTCATATATATTTTCACTGTTTTTTTTTTTTTTTTTTTTTGTTTAATAATCTCTAATTCACAATATATATATTTTTTAACTCTATTTCTACCCGGCTTATATTAATGAAAGCATTCTTCTCCCTAGGCTGCCTCACGATAAAACCTAAACCTCATCAAGAACAAACCCAATATGTGCAGAGGCATTCACTACCCAAAGGTAAAGTCATACCATCCTGGATCCATGGGAGGTCCCTCTACAATTTCCACACATCTAAGTGAGTGTTGCGTCAAAATTTCCTAGTTCAATTTCTCCAAATGATTCCACCAGCTTTGAATCTTTCTACTCAAGATACCCCAAACGCATCAGATCAGATCTCCTTGGTAAGATCACCTTGAATCTTCAATCTTCACTGCATTCTTCTTTTTTTGTTGTTATCCTAATCTATTTGCTAATGAATAATTTGTGGTTTTTTGTTTCCATTCTGAACATTCTTGAATTAGGGCGAAAGACAAATTAAATTGCAAGGTCAAATGTTTGGAAATTGGGGTTCCTCATCAGGGTTTGCTGCAATTATAGATTTCAATTCCTAATCTGTTTTCCTCTTTGTACTTTTTTTGTTTTTCCCAGGGAAACACCATTGCAGTGGGCAGTTATAGATTTTATACAGTTACAATTAAATTTCACTTTATATTTCTTTAGACAAAAATTGAAAACAAAAAATTCAACTTCCTTCTGATTCTTCACCCTCTCTTTTTAAACGGTGGTGAACCTTTGGTTTTTACAAAAACATTTTGGGGGTTGTAATGCTATGTTCCATTTTAATTTTTTGATCAAGTTATTGAGTCATATTTCAATCTAGGAAATTTTATTTCTCTTTTACTGGACTCACTTATTTCAGATTTCCAATTGAAACTTCCAAAATTGGGCGAAGGTGCGTTATTCAGAAAACTTTCTCAAACACCTCAAATAGTCGCACATCTTTAGAGAAACAAAAGAATGCCTAAATTAATCTATAGAAGCAACGTTCTACTTTTTAAAAATAATTAAAACAAGTGAATCAATATACATAGCAGCGAAAATTATCTGAAAAAGGAAAAAGAAAAAAGAAAATTGAGTGAGAGAGAGTTTGTAGATTTTGAAAGGTAAATTTTTACAAATTTTCCCCTTTATTTTTCTGGTTCTTAATTTATTCTTCTGTTAATAAATGGTTGATTTTGTATTTACATAATTTAAATTTCACTATTAATTGGCTAATGAAATTTGTGGGCATTTGTCGAGGAGGAGGAGGATAATCAATGCTATATGTTCGAAGTCCAGCAAGATTTGGTTTTTGAGATTAGTTTATGATTAGTTTTAGGGTTATTTTACAAAAGAAATACAGTTGACAAAAATCTGGATAAATAATTAATGAAAAAATATATATAAGAATTTATTTTTGTTGCATGTAATACTATAGGTGTTGAACAATTATTGTATTACAATGTTAGGGGTGAATTCATTGAATTTTGAGTCATTGTTATTCTGTTTTAGTACGATGCAGCCAAACAGATGCATTGAGAGTTGAAAAGAGTTTTAGTTTCAGTTGTTTCAAGCATTCGAATTTAGTTACCTGCTTGGTAAATCTTTGTTTTAAGGCATTGAAATAAAAAAAAGATATGTTATCTATTTGTTACCAAAAAAAAAAAAAAAACACCAATTATTCACTTTTTTTTTTTTTATGGGTTTGGTTTGATACTCTTCAAAATTTGTATTACATGCTGAAATTGGTAACATAAATGTGTGTATGTATGTTTTGTTTGAAATGTAATTTTCCAATTAGTTTTTGTTTAGATGGTTTTCCTCGCCCCATGTTCGATGTGGAGCAGCTTAGATGGTGTAGACTCACTATGTTCATATTTATTTTTGTATCGTAGATAGTTTAGCCTCACGATACGCATTTTATCTTTGCATCTTATAGGCCTTTAAAGAGATGAATGGTAATATCCCTTCTCTGACCTTGAAAAATTGCTGATATGTCAAGTAGAAAATAATTAATTCATCAATCTTACTTATTTTAAGATAAGTGCTAATCAAATTTAGAAGCTTTGCATATTATGCCAAGAGCAGCAGCTTTTGTATTTAGATTTCTTTGAGATTAGCATGGAGTATTTTAGTTACAAAGGAAGTGGGTCTACCACAAGCCAAAAAATATATAAATACATAAATAAAGAAATTTGTTTTCGGGATTACACTGATGTAATTTGTTGGAGCTTAACATCTAAGAGAATATGGAGTGCATGATATTGCTCCAATATTCATATTAGCTGTAAAGGATTAGGAGTTAAGTTTTAATTTTGGAAGCTAATAACCTATTGTTTTACTAATTTATTTTGTTCAAACACAATCTGTATTTTGTATGTTTCATTCAAGCCATAAATGGAAAATTGTTGTAATACCACTTTTTTGTTTCTTTTGTAGGAAAAAAAAAAGTTTCCATCATTGGTATTGAATTTTTTTGTATCATCCAACTTAAAATTCATTTAAAAATCTGTAATATGCCTTTTAGTTTTGCATAGTGATAAAGGTGTTCATTAAAGCTTGCTATTTGTTAAGTCTCTCTCAACCCTCTCTCTGAATCTTTGCCTCAAATTTATAATATCTAATACCATGCCCATCTTGCGTAATCATATATAACTAAGTTATATAACTTATATTTTAGACCAAGTTACAATTTCAACAGCAAATACTATCATAGGAATTATATCCTTAGTCTTTTGTAATGTCCTATGTTAAAACAGAGTTCCAAACATGTTTATATCTATAATTATTTATAGCTGTGAATTGACTTTCTCATGCTCAACCTTTACCACAATGATGCAAAGAATTATTGTAGTTCTTAGCGTGTATAGATCATATCATTTAAGTTTTGCTTTTGCCTTTGTCTTTGTCTTTGTTCTTCTACTTGCAATATTCCAGCATAATATAGGCATATTTGTTTCTCCGTATTACTGTAGTTCTTAGCATGTATGGATCATTCTTCTTCAATTGGTTTATAGGAAAGAGATGAGATTTTAGAAGGAGAATGCTTGGGTCAAGATTGTCATAGCATTGAGTAACTGTGATAGCTAATTGCGGTTGCTATTGGTTTATGTGTAAATTAAATTTCTAGAACTAAGATAGATGTGACAATAGTGTTTATTGAAATTCTGGATAAATTGAATCTTAAGGTGCATGATTTACAATTAATATGAAGTTGTATGTTTTTATTGTTGCAAAATCTTATTTGGATTCTGGCAGTTGCAAAATCTTATTTGGTAAACATACAGCAGTTGCAATTCTTTGTGAATAGTTTTCCCTTTCTTTTTTTCGTTCTTTTAAATATTTTTTTCATGGGCAAATCAACCTCTTAATGATTCCTTTAGCCTTTTCTCTTTATCATGAGGTTGATTAATTATTATTTTTTTATTTAACTATCCCGTGCATTGCACGGGTTAGCGACTAGTATTAATATACATGCAATGACAATGCAACTTGCAATATAAGACTGAGATCTAATTAAGGAAATTTTGTTTTTCCCTCTGTCTGAATTGAAGTTCTGCATATTTTTATTTTTCATTTTTTCATTTAACAAGCCCACGTGTATTTGGAAGCTAGCTAAATCCTCTCATTTATTGCTAGTGGACCTAAAGCAATTGCTTTAACAGTCAAAACCTACCAAGGAGGTGCTCTCCAAAAATTTTTACTACTCTCTCAGCTTTATCTTTATTTGATTAACTTTGCTATGTTATGACTATTTCATTGTAGGTTTGTGTTAATTGTGGCATAACAACATGAACGCCTTAGTGTTTATTTTATGAATTTTGTTCATCATGTAGGCGAAAGCTAAAGGGGCGGCAATCGAGCATGCAGATGTGTATCAACAAGTATATCGCACCAAAGATGGGGCTGCTGTTACTACCCATGCACAAGAGAACATGGTAAGAACAATTTGATCAAATCGAATTTTAGTGTATTTTGTGTTTGTATTGATTATGGTGTGTAATATGTTGTTTGGTTCTTGTGGGAAAACAAGATAGGATGGCAGCACTTTTGAATGAACAGGGCATACGACTACAAGGAGAGATTGGTAGTGGAATCCTCTGGTCCAAAGACGATGTGTATGCTTGGGTGATGGGTTGTCTAGAGTGCCTAGGACGTCTACTTGAGGTAGGTTTTGGAATCACCCCATCAGGAAGAAGTGCCACAAACCTTTCACAGTTTACCTTAACTCCATCGTTGTCAAGTAGAATGACCCAAAGCGTGTCAGAGTTGGAGATGTGTCATGAAGAGCTTAGGTAATCTAGGGAGGAACTAGCTCAATCTGAGGCGAGGCATAGGGAGGAACTAGTTCAATCTGAGGCAAGGCACCAAGCACAAATGACCGAAGTGATGATGTTGATGAGAGACATGTTCGCCCAACTTAGCCCACTTATGCATGATTCAAATCCTTCTCAGGTAGCAAACGAATGTTATTTAGCGAAACGCTACTTTTTGCAATGCATTGTTATGTGATATTAATACAATGCCTTTAATATATTTTAGGGTGGCAATGCTTGATGGGAATGATGGGAATGAAATTGTGAATCCTGAGGTAAAACAAAATTTCTCTAAAAATTTCTCTAAAAACAGTAGCCTACATATATACATACCATGCTATGATGGATAAACTATGAACCCCAGTAGTCAGTACAGTAGGAAAGAAAACTTTCTGCTGGTGAATATGTTATAAAATCTCATAATGCAATTTTATTATTGTAATATAAGTTGATTCAAGACGCATTTCAAAGGTCTATGATATAGTGACTACTCTAGAGTATTACATTCTTATTTGCCACTTGAAACATGAAGAACACATTTTCTTGGCATATGCACATCTCCATGACTAGACACATGCAAAATACGTAATGTAAAGGAAAAAAACAATAGCTCTCATTATCAATCTCAATAATGTATTGCTGAACTTGATTAAATTGGAAGTTTTGACTAGATTTTTTTCTTCTCTCTAAGTTTTAACTCTGATAAATTGACTAAGTATGTTACTACACTACTCTTGTTAAATTATTAACGAAAAGTTGAACTACAGCTAGTCTTCCTCTCATGTTACTAAGTTGATGAAAACAACGTAACTGATATGGCAAAGATTGATCCTTGCTTATATTTTCTTTGTATTGTTTTTTTTAATCCAAATGAGCTCTCCCTATTTCTAATTATCTAGGTACGTAGTCTCCCACCTATCATATATAATCTCTCTCACTTTTCCCTTTCATTTTGGCATTTGAAAAGCCAAATCACTCCATAATTAGGCAAAAATAATGCCAAATTATGTCTCTTTCCCTCATAACATTATTCTGCCAAATTGCTCCATGATCATGCCTTTTGATACAAATGTCCCTATAATCATTGCTGAATTACAATTTTGAATTCACATTTAGAGTATTATGTATTGTAAGCAAAAATTTGGCAAATTTAACTTGACAAAGAATAATTTGTGCAGTTTTACCATGAAGTGGGCAAGAAAGCGTTTCTGTTCACTGAAAGATGCTAAGAAGTATGTCAAAATGGAAGCAAATGAAACTGAGGAAACTCCTGAGGCCTCACAACCTGGTGGACATTCTAAGCATGTTGTAAAGTTTTTTGTGAATAGACATGAACAAATGTTTGTATATATATATATATATATATTTGTTAACACAAGGTTAGTGATGTTGTTGCTTGCTGGCTGTGGCTGTTTGAGGGCAGTTTAGAATGTAAAATATCCTTCTTGTATATTTTTTGTGATGTACAAAATCTTGTATATATCTTTTGGCAATTTTGTGTTGGGAACTTGTTTATGGAACTTGTGATGTTGGGAACTTGTAATTTTGGGATGTAAAAAAATCCTAAGTTGTGATAGCAGGGAAAAAAAAGAAGAAAAAAATCTCTATAGCCGCGTTTTTAAAACGTGGCTATAGTTTCTACCAATGTAGGAGGCTATACCAAGAAAACATAGTTGAAAGCAGGTCTATAGCCGCGTTTTTTACAAACACAGCTATAGGCCTGCAGCCTATAACCATGGTTTTAAACGTAGCTCAAAGCGGGTCTGTAGCCGCGTTTTTCAAACCCGAAGCCTATAGCTGCGGTTAAAAAACGGGCTATAGGTTTGACCTTAAGCCGCGGCTATAGGAAACACAGCTATATCCTATAAGCTGCGTTTTTGGAGTCTATAGCCGCGTTTTTGAAATGCGGCTATGAACCCTGTTTTTTGTAGTGACATCATAAAGCATATATCATAACTCAGACCTTTAATGGGTTCATAGCTCAAGCCACGTCTACATGCAAAGGACCTGTGGTCTAGATGCCTTAATTCGGAGACACTGTTCATCCGTGGTATGTTATTTACGAGTTATGATATTTATAGTACTTTTTAAAATACAAAAGCTTCTAAAGTTTTAACGTAAAATAATTCGTAATACTAACATTTACCGCATGTTATGATATTTTTAGGACCTTTTATACTACAAAAACTTTTAAACTTTTCACTTGAAAGAATTCATAATAGGAGAATCTTAAATAAGGAAGTAAGGACTTTTTTTTTTTTTTTTGGAGAAAAGTAAGGACTTAGGAATGATACGTTACTCAACAAAAACACACCTGTGAGGCCTGTGTTAGGGAGACACATGTCTCATGCGTCTGGCATATATGAAAGTTTTTCATAATGTGGAGGGGAGGAGGATCTTATGGCTGAAAATGACTAGCACCATTTCTTGGATCTCTTTTCATATCTACCAGGTTTGAGTTCTGTGAGAGTGATATTTGCTACTATTGTAATCTCCTTATTTTATAGTGGAACTTTGCTTGTTGCCACTTATAGATGTAGACATATTGCCGAATCGTGTAAATTTCTTGTATCTAATTTTTTTTTTTTTTTTCTCTTCTTTAATCTTGTGTAAACAGTTTGTTTTCATAGAAATAATGATGATGATGATGGTGGTGGAGATTTGATAGATGGCAGATTATATGTGTATATAAAAATAAAAAATAAAAAATTGATAACTTTTCCCACTTAACAACCAAAAAATAACCTTTGAAATTTGAGTTCTAATAAATATATAAAAAGAGATGTTTGCAACTTTGGATTATCAAAGTTCATGTGGGTGGGTGTTAGGCTATACCTCCACATGTAACAATAGGCACTTCTTCTTTTTATTATTAAAACCACAGTTTTAAAAATCAGAATGTTCAAAGAATCCAGAAAAAGCCCAATTCTTGAGTTTTGACCGATTTCCTGGTTTCCCTGGATTGAAGTAGGGTCTGGTTTTACGTTGAACAGGCTGATTCAGTCTGATTTTTAAAATTATGATTAAACTAAAGAAAGTCTCAACATAGGCACAAAATTAAAAGAACATAAGATCAGTCATAAAAGAAAGAGAAACAGATTCAACTAGGGGCTTTCGCGGTGCGGTGCGGTGCGTTGCGGTTTTAGGCCATTTTTAGCACCGCATTTTGCGGTGCGGTTTATCTAAAATCATAACTGCACCGCACCTTATTTTTGCAGTTACATATGTGGTGCAGTGTGGTGCGGTGCGGTTTAAGTTTAGCCAAAACCATAACCGTACTGCATCTCATTTTTGTGGTCACATATGCGGTGCGGTATATAAGATGCGGTTTGAATGATTTGAAGTTGGTATATTTTTCAAATTTTGGGCTTTTTCTACCTAGCCCAAAACTAAATTTTCCCTTTGTTTTGGTCCAAGTTTAAAATTATTGAGCTAGTTTTTCTTTATTTTTGGTTGGCTTTCTTAATCAACATTTGCTAGGATTATCAAACTATTTTTTTTTTTTTTTTGTGGGAAAACTAGGGTTATTAAACTATTAATAATATATTTAATATTAAAAATAATTAAATATATTAATATATAGAAAGGTGCGGTGTGGTGTGGTTATGCCATTTTGCGGGCGGTTTTGGTGTGGTTTTTGTGGTTTGTGCGGTTTATACGGTTTGGTGAACACCCCTAGATTCAACCAAAAAAAAAAGAGAAGAGAAACAGAATGTCAGAGAGGACATCTTGTTTGAAGAAGAAGAGATAGGGACGATTGGAGAAATGGGGCCAGTCCCAGAAAAGCAGTGGCATATTTGTTAAAATGGGTCTAGTACAACCGGTATTTTGAACCATCATGGAACACCAATGTTCCATATCAGCATATGCGCCAGTAAGATAAATACAATATGTACCAGCCAGTAGGGTATTAAATCGACTTTTTTGGGCTTAATTAAACTTTTATTCATTAATACTTAGAGTGGATTAGCTTAATTAAATTTTTATTTATGAATACTTATAGTAGTAGTTTTTTTTTTTTTTTTTTTTTTTTTTAAGATATAATTTTTACTCTAGCCTAATCTAAGTATATATGTGTGTGAAGCTTCCTTCTTGAAACTTGAACTCCGGCCCTTAATCCCCACACCCCACAAGAACTTATACTTGTGGAGTGACTACCATACCAAGGGTGTGTAGTGGTATGAATAGTTATAGTGGAATAGCTTAATTTCTATTGAACTTCTAGTAGTTTAATTATAATTTTATAAATTATATAGATTAGTTACTATATAAGTTGTGCAATGCACGAAAAAGTTAAGAAAAATATATATTATATATGATAAATATATAATTAATAAGTATTAATAAATACAATTTAAAATAAAATAATTTGTATAACGAAATTATATGAAGGCTAAGCTTGTTATACCTCTAAAATCTAAAATCTAATTAAAAATAAATATTATAATTTCGACATAGATGGATGTGAGATTTGAAAAACTTATTTAATATCATTAGAAATAAAAAATAAAAAATTGAAGTCCTCCTATTTTATTTTTCATCATCATTGTTTCTTTTACTCAAGATTCATTGGTCAATTTTGCTGCAAGGTATAAGCATTCCACCCGCTCATGCCACCAACCAAATTCCTATAAGTATCCAAAAATCAGAGAAGGAAAAAAGCGGTCAAGCAAGAAATGTCGGATCGAGTAAATTGTTATTGTAAGGATGCTATTTGGATCCCAAGCCCAAACGATAAAAAGGAGTTAGGCCCAAAAAGCCCAATACAATAAATTTGTAGAGAGTGGGTGGGAAAACTAGGTTCTAATGAGTTGGATAACAGTTAAAATGGATCTAAAAGACAATAAAGTAAAAGTAGATGGATAACAGTTCTTGTATATATTACTTGAAGTTGGTTACAATACAGTTTTGATTGCTACAGTGTCTCTTTCTTAATTCTCTGATCCCCATTTCTCAGGGTATCTCTTCTATTTTATACTATCTTCCCCTTTCATCTCTACCCTCCACGTGCAAATCAGATTGTTGGTGTTGATCCTTGTCCCATTAGCACATTCCTGAAGTCTTTGGATAGTAGCTGTAAGGCTAAAAACTACTGTTCAGGTATCACTTCTTCATTAATGCGGCCAGAGAGTTAGTTGAAAAGCATTCAATGTGGTAGTAGCAGTTTTTCCTTAGATATTTCATAGCTTTACTCTGTCCTGTTCCTTCTTGATACTTAACCCCATCCCTGGAATGGTCCGGAATGTTGTTCTTGATGGCAGACCACATCTTCTGACCTCGGCTTTGCTCAGCCGAGGTGACATTCATCCTCGGACCCCCTTGGGCAGTCATGATCAGACCTTACCTTTTTACATACTAACACGGATCCTTATGACAGTGTTTATTTGTCCTCGGACTACTCAATATCCTCAGATTAGGCCCCTGGCCCAATACATATGTAGATGTGTACTTCTGGGTCTTTCACTCCTAAAGTTATCAATACTCAACTTTTCATAGGATCTTTTATTTGTCACAATGAAAATAATATTTTGGAAAAACTTAAGTTTTGCTCACCTAATAAATAGCAATAGCATTATTTTCATTTAAATATAGATAATAGTGGTAAAATAATTTTCCATATTTTTCCAGGACAACGGAAATGGAGAAACCAATAAACTAATTTTTAGTTTTCCAGTTTATACTAATACTAAATGCAAAATGCTAAAGGAGAAAAAAGAAATAAAATATCAAACAGAAAAGGGAAACTCTAATATAGGAACCTATGTTGCAGAATTGCACAAATCTAGGAGTTGTAACTACTAATCTTTTGACCACCACACACTCTTGGTGCGATGGTCACTCCACATGTATAAGTGCAAGTATAATTTCTATCATGTAAAAAAAAAAAAAAAACTACTAATCTAATCTATTGTGATATTTGACAAACATGACTTAGTCTCGGTTGTATGTTGGAGTAATACTACATATATAAACTATTTTACAACATTTTGTAAACTGTTGTTATGATCAACTTTTTACTGAATTTCATCTAGACACACCACTAACATCACTTTTTTATTTATTAATAATTACTCACCACATCAGCAATTTGTAATTTTTTTTTTTAATAAAAAAGTTTGTATCTCTAGCATTACTCTGTATATAAATGCTTGTTCACTCCCAACTCTCAAGTCCAACTTAAGTGGTAAAGGAGGGCTCTTTAGGGTCTAAATTTCTTTCTACTATCTCACCAGACAAACAAATAGGAAGAGGTAGTTCTTTCTTTGGATTGATAGAAATCTAACTTAAAAAAATATCTCTATATTACTTCAAGGAAATAAAAGATGTCCCTTGATAAATGCATTTTTCCCTATAGAATTTCTCCTTCTAATAAATGTGCACAATCGCAAGTAATTTCCCTCCCTTTTTGTCATAAATGACAAAATGACCAATAAGAAAGAGGGAAAGAAAAAGAGTTAAAAACAAGGATAAAGATGCATATGAGGAACATGGTGTATGAGAAATGAAGCTCAAACAAGAATGAGTGCATGAATGAATATCATGAAAGACCACAAGATGTATGAGATAGAATCACAAGCATTCACACATAACCGAAAAACACATGCATTCATACAATGCACACACATGGGTTATGACATAGACATAGAGGCAAAAGTGCATAAGTACAAACAATGTCAAAATGAATGAATGAATGTATGGACATGGTTTACTATCCATAAAACACTTATCCCCAAGGTTAGGCACTCATTAAAGCCCAAATGGGGATGAAGGTGTCATTTGGACATTTCATCGAACACCCAGTGTGCAAATGAAAAAACAACATATGAACAATGAATGAACATGTGCACAACTAGCCTTAATTCAGGAGAATTATGTCACAAATGAACAAAATCAAACACATAGCATCAAATTCAACATAATTCAATAAAAAATATTAGACAAAAATGAAGTTTTTTCCAACCCCCATTGTGAGAATTCCAACCATAAACTCAACCCCCCCCCCCCCAACCCCCCCAAAAAAAATAGAAATCTAAGGATTAAAATAAAAGGAAAAAGATAAAAATTACCTTAGAGATTTTTGAGGACTAAGATGCAATTGATTTTGGTTAGGTTTTGATGTAGTAGACTAAAAAATGAGGTTTAGGGATGAGAGAGTCACGAGAGAGAGATATAAGAAGTTAAAACACAAAATTCATGAAATGCCCATTTAAAAACTAATCTAGGAAAATCGTGGGCAAGCTAACTCGCGAGCCACCTGCGAGTGCCACTGCCTAAACTTAGATTTTGAGAAAACTAAATCGTACCTTGATCAACTCACGAGTTACTTGTGAAGCACTCATGAGTGACTCTAACCCTCTATTTTGCAAAACCAAAATTTCAAGATTTTTTTCGAAAAACAACACAAAATACAAAACTCAAAATCATGAGAGATAAAATCAAGGTTATTGAAAAACACCTCCAAAGGCAAACAAAACAAACCAAAATCTTTTTGATTCAACCATAATAAGATTATGCACATACAAATTAATCAAATTTAAATGAGTACAATCACACAAATAAGATAGGCATTCAGTGAGGAATAGACTCATGCGTTGTGTGTAAATATCAAATGTGAATTAGTCCAAAGTCCTAGAATGATGCTTCAATGACCAAGAAATTTAGTCTTAGTTGCATCAATATAGATATAAATTTATGATTTAAGTGAAACTTTAACTTACCAACTTGTTTTCATACATTTGAACACAAATGCCTCAAAATACTTATTTTGCAATAACATAAGTCTTTTGCTTTGGCATCTACAACATATATCACATTAAACTCCACATTTTCTTAGTCAAATTAGTTTTTGAATTACGGCTTTTTAAGAGTTTTTTCGCATAAAAAAAATTGTGAGGAGAGAGATCTGAACCATTTTACAAACGTGTCAAGATCAATAAAATTAATAGAGAAACAAAGTATGACAATATGGAATATGCATTTACCACAAACGTTGTGAAATCTGAAATTCTGAAATTCTGAAATTCTATATTTGTTTGTGGTTGTAATGAAATCTGAAATTCTGAAACAATGTGCAACACTTTGTAAAAATGTTGTAAAATAGTTTGTGGTTGTAACATTACTCTAATATAAATTTATGATAAAGAGTGACACTTACAATCCACAAACACTTATTCTAACTCTTAAAGTTAAAAATATTTGTAATAAGAGTGTATAAAATTTAAGTCCTGGTATACAAAAATAATATTTTTAAGAATAAATTAAAGCATTAAACTAACAAAAAATATATTATATTAAATAATAATAAAAAATGAAGTCAGGAGGTTCATTTGAACCCCTAAACAAAGTGTAGTGTCGCCCCTGTTTGTTGATGTTGTACCACTCTTATCTAGGAGATACTTTTGACTTTTCAAGATTTAGTTGTGTACCATCAATAAAATCGAGCAAGGAGTAGGATCAAAAACGGGAAGTTATTGTTTGATACTTCCAAAGCACATAGTTAGAACTATCAGGCTTGATGGAGATAAGATTCGAAATGTGCATGGATAAAATAAAATGATGCTTATGGTGGAGAGAACTTGTAAGATTGAAGTTATTCATAGCTGATTGATTGAAAAAATGGATTAAATTTCTGGATCTTCAAGTCTTGGATACCATGAAGATTGAGAATTCAAGAAAAATAGAAGAAAACGAGAGAAATGTTAAAAAAATATTTAGAGAGAAAACTTCACTAGAATGTAGATCTCTACTTTGGATGGATTTTAGTTACAGTGATCTATTTAAACTGTTTCGCACGTCTATAGCTTCCTCAAGGCTCTAAAAAACTTCTAACTACAAATACATTACGAATCTCCATCTACATAACCAATCTTGGTAGCAAAAGCGTAAACCCTAACTAACTGTTCTCTATTCTTTTTAAGTAAGCGTATTTGATTTTGTTTTTTCTTTTTTCACTTTGCAGCTCGAGGATCTGTTTGGAATCTCCTTAAATTCCTGGGTATGATACATTAGTCAATTAATTTCATATCTTACTCATTGATCATTGTGGTCAACTTCTCTCTTCTTTTCTTTTTTTTTTATTTCTTTTTTTATTATTATTATCTAGTTGACTGAACATTGTTTTGATTATTGACTCAGAAATCAATCAAATATATGAATTGAAGCTTCTTCACCACCAATCCGATAAACTTTTACTTTGCATGTGCGAAGTGTTACCAAGTTTGAGTTTTCAACAACTAGAAATTGTATGGTTATTAAAGCAACCATCAAAGATGTCAAGAAAGGGAGAGTTGAATTTGTTACTGCTATACTGAACGCATGTCCTAAACTTGTATGGTGTGTTGAAAACTCCACGGAACGAAACATATTTATGCTTGCCGTTCTTCATCGTCAGGATGAAGTATTTCGACTCCTATGCAAATCTGCTACAAAGAACTCAAAACTTGCAGGAGCAGATAAAGATTCAAACAGCATATTACATATTGCAGCGATGTTCGAACCTTCCGCTAAACGTAATACCGTTCCAGGCGCAGCTTTTCTAATGCAAAGAGAAGTACAATGGTATAATATAATGTAATATCTCTCACTTTATATATTTTTAAAATAATTTCAATGATTACTTGTTTTCAGTTCTCTCTTGGTTTTATGATTAGCTAGTCGCTAAGAGTATCCATATTGATAGAGTCATAAATTTAGCAATATGGTTCCACAAAAAGTTATTTTATTTATTTTACCTTCTCATTTTACAAAACACCAATCATCAGTGATTTTATTTTAACTTTTAGCACAATAAAACAATATATCTACTCTAATAAGTAATTCATTTATTTATTATTTTTTTTCTCTATTCTTCACTATTTTCAAGCACTCATGGTGGCACCACCACCACCACCACCACCCATGTAAAACTCCTCTAGGAAGAAAGAACCAAAATCAGCCACAACACAAACACAAACCCACAACACAAACCCCAAATCAGCCACAACACAAACACAAACACAAACCCAACAACCCCAAATCAGGGCCGGCTCAAGAATTTGGGGGCCCTAGACAAAAACTTTAAATGGAGCCTTTTATTATATTTAATTATAAATTCACATATTTTTTTCAATTAAAATTTATTTTTCTTGTTTTTTGAGAGGCAAAATTTATTTACTAGTAGACATTTGTAATTAAAAAATATTTATGAATAAATGAAACACAATCTATAATAAAAAAGAAATTACAATTTAACAAGAATAATATAAATTTAATGTATAAAACAATAGAACCTGGTTTATCAAAAGCACAATTGCAGCTTTACTTAAGGTGCGACTGTTTTGGTGGTAAACGCTTTCAGGAAATCATTTTCCACCTGACCCGCATGTTTGGCAGCTACGGAAAATAGAAATTTTCGGAAAACGAAATCAGTTTGACCTGTATTTTACTCCTTTGACCCGGAAATGGTTTTACACTTTCATTTTACCTTCAAACCATTTCCAGGTCACGCGCAAAAGAGAGAGAGAGAGAGAGAGAGAGAGAGAGAGCGAGAGAAAGAAGAGAGCTTAGCCACCAAAACTCACACCAATCCAGCTCACTCCGAGTCACGCCGAGCTCACCTCACCTCTGATCCCTCACGGTAGTCCAATCACCGAGCCAAACGCATACCCATGGTGAGTTTTCCTTCCATGGTTGACCGTTTTACACCTTCGATCCATACACCTCACCTCACCTCACCTCACCCCACCTCCGATCCATACACAAGTCCGATCCACATCCCCTCAAACTCAGATATGCCAAAATCCACAACCCATCCTCCCAACCCACCTCTCGGATCCGATCTTAGCATTTTATATATATTTTTATTTATTTATATAAATATTTATATAATTATTTATTTTTTTATTTAATTTTTTTAATTATCCATTTTTTATTTAAACTGTGTATTATTCATGGATGTTTAAGGGGATCAATGTTTTTGCCGTGCTTTTGGGTAGAATTTGGCTAGTTGGGTTTCGCGTATGAAATTTTGGAGCTTGACCGAACCAATGGTTTTTGCTATGATTTTCTTTAGAATTTGGCTAGTTGGGTTATGTGTAGAAATTTTGCTATGATTTTTTTTTTTTTTTTTAATTTGGCTAGTTGGGTTATGTGTAGAAATTTTGGAGCTTGACCCATGATTGGTGTTATTATTTTCTTGCAATAGAATATGTGTGTGTTTAAACCTTAATTGAAGGTGCATTGGGTATATAGGTGACTATAAATAGAATGCAATGTGATGGTATTGTGATGATATCAATGTGCAGTTATCAATGTGATGGTATTGTGATAGTGTAAATATTGATTGTAAATAGAATGCAATGTGATTTGGTACTCGTTATCAATGTTAGGCCCTTTTTTTCTGTTTGTGGCTGTTTTTATTTACTATGTAATCAATAACATGCTTGTTTACATACCTCTTAGACCATAGTGTTTGTGATTTTGTTAGATGATGAAAAAAACCAAAGCCGCAATTCTCGCCTCAGTTGCATCTGTCCTCCTTGTGGGGGTTGCATTGTTACGGAAATTGCGGCGTAGACGTAGACGACTAACTAGGGCACCTTATGTTAATCGTGCCGCCGAGAGAGAGGAATACATAAATAGTGTTCTGCATGGAACTGAGACACATTGTGTGAATCAACTTAGGATGAAGCCTATAGCTTTCCACCACTTATGTCACATCCTTACTGAGGGGGAGCACGTACGCCCGACTATTCACATGTCTGTTACAGAGCAAGTGTTCATTTTCTTACACATTATTGGTCATAATGTGAGGTTTTGTGTAATGGGTAGTCAAATCTATAAATCAACTGAGACTGTTTATAGATACTTCAAGGTTGTCCTTAGGGGGGTCCTGAAATTATATAGAGCTCTAATAAGACTGCGTAGCGAAGATACACCCCCAGAGATAACGAATAGCAGAAGGTTCTACCCATATTTTAAGGTAAATATTGCGAATTGTGTATTTTTGTAAATTGTGAAGATTTGTGTAATTTTAAACCATTATGTCTGTCGAAAATTAGGATTGTGTTGGAGCAATAGATGGTACACATGTTCATGCATCTATGCTACCTGAAATACAAGGAAGATTTCGTGGTTGCAAAGATAGAACCACGCAAAATGTGTTAGCTGCCATTAGTTTTGACTTAAAGTTTACTTATGTATTGGCTGGATGGGAAGGTAGTGCACATGATTCACGTGTGTTAAATGATGCATTTGCTAGGCCAGGGGTATTTTCAATTTCCGACGGTATTATACGATTACTTCACCTTTTTAGTTTATTAGTTTAATAAATATTGTGCATTTTCCTAAGCATAGTAGTGATTTGGTTTTATTTTTGAATATATGTAGGTAAATATTATCTTGGTGATGCTGGGTATGGTAATAAAAATGGAATATTGTCACCTTATCGGAGTGTGCGATATCACTTGAAAGAGTTCAGTGATTGTCCTCCTGAGAATGAGCAAGAATTGTTCAACCTCCGACACTCTTCATTGAGAACTACCATTGAGCGAGGGTTTGGAGTGTTGAAGAAACGTTTTCGAGTGTTGGATGAAGAACCATTTTGGTATTTTGAAACCCAAGTGAAAGTAGTGTTAGCATGTTGTGTGGTTCATAATCACATTATGGGGGTTGAACCAAATGACCATATTATGGAAGATGCAATGAACCAAGTAGAGTCTAATGACCCCCAACAAGAAACACAATCACATCGGGAGTCTGTTGAAGACAGTAGATCGTGGAATGCTAAGAGAGATGAGATATGCCAAGCTATGTGGTCTGATTATACTAGGAGTGGAGAGTAGTACTTTATTTAGATTTCTATGATTGTAATATGTGTTTTTTCTTTCTATTTTTTGTAAAGACAATGTATTTACTATAGACTTCTGGTGGTGTAATGAAAAAGTATTTTCAGCATTACATTGTTATTTGATGGTATTACATTGTCATTTCCAGTGTTAGCATGTTTCATTCTGTTGTACGCATTTATAAGCGTGGTTGTATGTGTGTTTGATTTGTTGTTCATATTTTGAGCGTAATTACTAAATGCTACTCTCACTATACAATTTTCATATGTAGTGATGTCAAAGGGCAAAGAGAAAGTGAGCAGCAGCAAGCAATTCAGGTGGCTGCCGTCCATGCGCGAAAAAATGCTTAGAATACTTGCACAGGAGGCTACAAAAGGCAATAAGCCCCCGAGCACTTTCAAGGCAGGCTCCTTTGCGCTTGTTGCAAATGAGATAACTGCTCAATTTAAGGTTGAGTGCCACCCATCTTATGTAGAAAATCGGATGCAGACTTTAAGGACCATGTGGTCCACTATTCAAACCATTAGGAAGAAGAGTGGTTTTGGTTGGGATGACAACCTAAAAATGATAACATACGACGCAAAGACATACCAAGAAGAAGTCATGGTATGGCTTCCAACTATACTTTATTTGATATAAATGATAATATATGTTTTTGTCTTTTATAATCTATGAATTGAGAACGCGTGTTTGGCTGCTCAAGTACCCTCTTTATATGAAATTTATAGTATCATTCTTTTTAGGATTCCATTGCTTTTATAAGGTTTTTCAAATATAACTTTCATATGCGGATCTATTGTAAAATCTGGTCTTAGGATTTGTACATTGTATTTTCTGTTACCATTATGTCTGTCAAAATCATGGGTTATGTCTCCTGTTCCCTAATAGATTTTTTTGTTTATCATTGACCTAAATCATTTAATGCCATATATATTGAATTGAATATTGAATTTATGAGTGAAGTGATTATTGCTTTGTTATTATACGTTCCTTTCTCTCTTACAAGCGCATTGAAAGTATGCGGAGTATCTGAACAAAAAAATTGAGATGTATGATGAATTAGCTATTGTGTTGGGGAAGGACACTGCCACGAGTGGCTTTTCTAAGTCCTATGTGGATCTTGAGCATGAGCCAGACAATGGGGACAGTGCTGAGTTTGTCGCAGACAATGTGGAGGAAGGTGTGGTCGAGAAAGGGAAAAATGCAGTCGAGTCATCCACCACTGGGTCGGGAATTTCCAAGTCCCGCAAAAGAGGGCGTGCAGCTTCTAATGCTGATGATAGTGTGCTGACTGATCTATCTGATCAGTTGAAGGAAATAGTTGTGGCTCTGAAAGAAATCAACTGGGGCCTGGTGGATTACACAACTCTTTACAATGAGGTCATGGCTATGATGGCAGATAGGTATAGCGAAGACATGCTTGCAACTGCGTTTGACCATCTTTGTGAAAATGAGAAGATAGCAGGGGGATTTCCAGCTAAGAATGCTAGGCTAAGAAAGCTGTGGTTGGATAGTTTTTTGTTCTCACAACTTTGAGTATTTGGCTGTTTCATGTTGACTGTGACGGTAGCTTTAGGAATTAACTTTTGTTGTAGTACTAGTATTGAAGTACCATTGTATTATATATGTAGTCTTTTGTATTATTGGGAGGATACAATTGCCCAAATTATGTATTTGTACTGTTCAGATACCATGTGTAGGTATCATTTTTGTACACCATGGAGGTGTAATGCCAAACACCTGAACGATTGATGTGGCTGTTTTTATTTGAATATTATGGGTATATTCAAATGATTATTTTTTATGTTGAAGTGGATGAATATTTTTGTACTATTACAGATGTGTCTAGGCAATGTAGATGCTTGAATTTGGAAGATTATTTTTGATGTTGAAGTGGATGAATATTTTTGTACTATTACAGGTTTGTTTAGGTAATGCAGGTGCTTGAAATTGTTATTTTCTGTAAAATGATCCACAAACCAAACTTGAGAATTGATTTTCCGTAAAAAACGAATTCCATTTTTCGTAAAATGTTTGACTGAACCAAACATGGGAATTGATTTTCTGTAAAACGGAAGTCATTTTTCGTAAAATATTTGTACGAACCAAACACCGAATTGATTTTCCGTAAAACAAATTCCAAGGCAGCCAAACACCTGAATACATTTTCCTTTCCGGAAAATGGAATATTTTCCTGAAATGCTTTTACATGAACCAAACGCAGCCTTAATATGATCACTTTACACTTTAAACCTGCACAAATAAATTAAAATTAATATTAATACAAAGTAAATTATTCTAAATTTATAATTTTGTTATCAATACTCTTTGTTTTTTTTTATGTAGCAGGAAACCATTTTTTTTAGCAAAATGTATAGGACTCAACTTGATTGGATGATTGGATCCACTAAGAAGTAAGACCAGTCCACTAGCAAAATGTCTAGGACTTAACTTGATCCACTAAGACTAAGACCCTTAGACCCACCCACTATCCCTCCATGGCTCCATCCCACTAAATCTGATTTCTTAAAATAAAAAATAAAAATAAAAAAATAAAAACGGGTAGCACTAGGATCACTGGATCAATACTTTAAAAAAAACATGTAGGACTAGATCATTGATCAATACAGTACTTTAACTTCCATCCACTAAATCTGATTTGTTAAAAAAAAAAAAAAAATTAAGTGGGTCCATTCGGACCATTCCATAGCCTTCTAGAGAAAATCTAAAGAAATCAAAATTTAAGAGAACAAACAAAAGAGAGTAAAGTGTAAACAGTACAAGAACAACTAAACTAAAGTCAAGCAAAAAAGAAAGATCAAAAACCCAGTACTACAGCAGGCAGCAGTAAACCATGAAGAAGACGAAAAAGGCAAAGGAAGAGAAAATAAAAAACGAACCTGAAATGAAGATCTGTGAGAACACCAAGTCTATTGCCAATACCAATTGATGAGCAAGCCAATTAAAGAGAGTATTTTTTTTAGAATCAAGATGGAGAGAGTAAGTATTTTTTTTTCTTCTTTCTTTTTTCTGAATTCTTATTTGTCTCTACTTTCTTGCTTCTAACTTTTGTAATCTTTTCTTCTGCATTGAGGAAAATTAGTGTCTCTCTTTCTCTCCCTCTTTACATTTCCAGTAATAAACATGGGTTTTCTTAATGAAATGTGGTACAAATGTTTGATCCAGAGGATATTTGGATGTGGTGATTCTTTTTCTAAGAAAACTAAAGATTTGATGATGTGATTGGATGAAACGAATAGAAGTAATTTGTTGTTCTCAATTATCAATAATTTGGGCGGGGTCTTACATTTTTTTGGGCGGGCCTTACCATTATTTTTTTTATTTTTTATTTTTCAGATGAGAAAGTAATATTATATAATATATTATTACTATTGGGGGCCCTCTTACAAGTGGGGGCCTTAGGCGGTGGCCTAAATGGCCCATAGGTTCAGCTGGCACTGCCCCAAACCCAGCAACTCCAAATCAGCCATAAAGCTTGCACATCATAGGCATCGATTTCTGAGTTTTTCTCTTCTATGTAAGCGGTGTAGTAGCGGTTCTCGTCAATGAACACGGTTCGGCCATTGTGGTTGAGTGCTTTCCATAAAAAGGTCTTTTGGGTTAGCCCAAATACAAGAAAATTGCATGGGGACGAACATTTTCGAAGCTGAATGTTCAAATAGCGTATAAGACACTATGAACGTTTAGATCCTCAAATAATAAATTACCAATTCAAGCTTAATATCAAACAATTAATGTGCGAAAGATGAATATAAGTTTAACACAGAATTGATAAACAATCTAAACCAAATAAAATCACACCCACAGCAGAAATTAAATGGAAAAGATTAAGGGAAGAGAGATGTAAACACAAGAACAACACACGATGTGTTATCGAAGAGAAAACCAAAGCCCTCGGCATAAAACCACTCCACTGCCCTCCAAACGGTAAATAATCTACTAAAGAATGTAGTTGGGATACATGAACAACAAAAGACCCTCTAAGCCTAATCTACCCAGTGTGCCTAAGCCCTCCAAGCTCCTACTCCAACGAGGTTACGCTGAACCTATTTTATCTTTAGTTTATCAGATTCCGCTATAAACTATAGCATCAACCAACATGAAATTGGTCCCTTCCTTACTGCTTTCTAAGCACCAAATGGCCTTCTCACAGATGTGGGTATAGTGAGAAAAGGTTTTGGTAATGAACCTCTCAAGGATGTAACAATGGAGAGGATGAGGGTAGAGGAATTTGAAGAGTCTTTATGTGAAGATTGTGAATGAGTCAATCTTGTTTTTCTCTAGGGTTTCTCTCTCAATATTCTCTCTGTAAGCTCTCTACATTTCGTGGGTATAAGGGGTATTTATACTGGGGTGAGAATGGAATGTGAAGAGTCAGGTTTTTCAAAACAGAGCTAGCTGGCGACTTGGACTTGTGGCTTGACTGAGTCACGAGTTCCAACTGCGAGGTAACTTAACGGTCAATCTGTACTTTTTGTCCTATAGTGCTCCAGCTAGCATGACGCTTCAACTTCTGGCATGCTTGGCACGTGTACAACTTCTGGCGGCTTGCAAGCCACGAGCCACCCACAAGATCCAGTCGCAAGTCCCTATTTCTTTGCACAATCTTGAGCATTTCTTCACACTCTCTCACACGTTACCCTTACATGATTCCAACCTAAATACAGGGTTACTAATTGCTAAAATACAAGCAAATTTGACATGGAATAAAGCCAACAAGATAATTGATTAAATTCAACCTTACAATCTCCCCCTTTGGCTCTTCCGTGACAAAACCCTAAAACAAACTCTAGACTTAACATGTGAATTGGGAACAGTTGAACAAAACTCACTCACACCTAACTCTAGAATCTGTGTAGCTCTTGAACCATAAGAACAAGTATCTCCTAAAACCACAACAATACAATATGATCATTGTATGCAGAAAACTTGTAATGCATATGGAGCAAGCACAATGCGATAAAGTAAAATGGAATTAAGAATAAACCATGGCTTGACCAAACAAGCAATCACTATAACATAGTGACCACAATGCTTATTCACACTTGGAATGAACAACCGGACATGCAAGCTAATAAGCTTAAATGCAAAGTATCATTTGCATGTCCAAGACTCAACCAATGCACACAACAAGTATGCATCTAGGAACAAGATCCTACTAGGGCACATGAGTGAGATTACTTAAAGAAAATGCATAACATTTAGCTAGAAGTACAAGGCAACAAAGCATAAAGGCTGCATAAACATGGTACAAACCATAAAAGCCTACAAATGCATGAAAACAACCCTAAAAGCTTACAAAAGCAACATGGGTACAAAGTAATACCAAACACAATATACTGAAAAACATCTTAAATATATAAATATAACCCAAAGTATCACAGCCAAACAAATCCATGAGTTTTAAACCTTTAAACCAAAGCTTTAACCACAGTGTATTAAACTCATAAAACATAATACCATAAGAAGCATAAAGTAAAATTGAAACATAAACTGAAAACACTATTTATGGCATGCTCCCCCTCAAAATGGCACTCCCCCTTAAGAGCTGCCCCTAAAAAATTCTCCCCCTTTTTGACCAGAATGGCCAAAGGGTCACTACTGGGTGTTGATGCTGTCAAACTTGGCTGAAAGTATGTCGAGCTGATCCTGAATTGCTGCTATCCTATCAGTATGCTCACTCTGGATCTCTCTAAGTCCATCAATCCTCTCAAGGATGATCTGGAATGCATCTGGAGATACCTCTGATGAGGTTGAAGCTCTGCTTCTCTTGCCTCCGCTTCTGGATGATGAAGCTTGTCCTGCAGCCACAGTCTCAGTCTCCATTGGGTCACCTTTACCTTTGTCACCTTCCTCTTCATCACTTGGAAGACAGACTTGTATCTTAATAATGGTTAGCTTGTTGATGGCTGAAGGAGTAGGCATGGGGCTGATATTTTGAGGGATTTCAACACCTTTTGCTCTGAAAAGTCTCATAAGAAAGCTAGGAAAGATCAGCTTGGGCCTAGAGGTGGTTTTAGTCTCATCCACAATAGTGTCAAAGATGTGAGAGCTTATGTCAATGAAGGTTTTCTCCTTGCGTTCCATGAGGAAGATAGCTCTGGCATTGTTAATTGTAGTCAGCTTCCTCACTAGATACAAGCTGAACATCATGATGGTGGTTAAGCACCTCATGTCAGTTGGAAATGCTATAGTGTTGAGGCATCTCCCCTCTCTTTGTCCACCAATACGAGTTTGGATAGTTTCTATAGATAGCATCTTGTCCTTGTAGTTGGTGAAGTCATATTCCTCTAAACCTTCAAGCCCTAGCACCTCATCTATATCATGGGCATCTATAGTGAATTCCTTTCTTCTAACCCAACAGCTCAACTCATCCTCCCTCATCACAGCATTTGCATAGAATTCCCTTATTAAAGGCTCACAAATTGTAGGCAGGTCACTCAACAATTTATCCCATCCTCTGCCCTCAAAACAACCTGGAATGAAGGTATCCTTCAAATTCCCTAAGTCTACAAACCTTTCCTGAATAATAGTTCCCCTCATGAAAGAATCTCTATATCTCTCAAAGTGTTGAACAGACCTAAATAGGTTATGGTCCATTTTCAACCTTTTGTCAGATTTCTTAGCATGAGTTTTCTTCTTTGTAGGAGATGGGGTCATTTGTAAACAAGCAAAAAGGCCACAACAACAAAGCATAATAGATGAACACAACCATTAGTAACAGGTTAGTGGTATAGAGAAGAACAGAAGATCAAGCCTACACTAAGACCATATTCAGCTTAAAAACAGTCATTAAAGGAGATAGCTCATACTAATGCATAACACATAGCGATCTCAATGATCAAGGAGCACAACATCTTAAACATGAAAGCTCTATGGGACAATACCAAACACATACTTCAACATGCATTAATCAATTGTAAAGAGCCAAAAGTACCCCACACTCAGTGTAAAACACACTTAACCAAAAAAGGGCATATGACTATGAGATATGGCATAAAGAGTATGAAGTGTTCAAGCCAATACAGAGCAGACAATATCCATAAGACAGAAGCAACACACATGATAACCATAAACAGTTTAAACAAATAGCCCAATCATCTAAACACAACCATTTTGAATCAACCAAAAACACACACAAAGTGCATTACAGAAAACCAAAAAAAATAATAACATAATGGGTATGAGATTCAAACATCAAACAAATCAATAGACATACTCAGTCAATATCAACTATGAAAGAAAAAATAGAATCCTAAAAGCCTAATCAACAATACCCAAAAATCCAAGCACAACAAACATTCATCCAACCCATCACCAAAACAACAAATATCCTAAATCAAATCAACAACTCACAGATTCAAGTAAACGAGACTCAGAACATGAAGTATGTAGAGAGAAAGAGAAAACTCTTACCTTTTTCTTGAAGATTTTGAGTTGAAATGATGTAAAAATGGAAGTTTGTTCGAGAGTGACACGGTGAGTTTGAGAGTGTTTCTGGTAAGGAAGACAATGAATAGTCACAGAAGTTCGAGGGAAAAACTGAAAACATTTAAAAACTGATCTATTTGAGTAAAACACACGATTTTCGCGACTGAGTCAAGTCGTGAGCAAGTTGCCAAGGCTAGTCGCCAGAACACTCAAGACAAAAATTTTGAAAAATTTATCTAAGTATTTTTTGCGACTGGAAGTTCTACCAGCGAGGGAGTCACGAGGTAAGCCGCGAAAATCTCTGAGTCCCCTTGCGACTGGACTTTCCACCCGCGAACAAGTTGCCAGACTGAGTCGCGAGAAACATTTAAAACCCAAATTTTGAAAAATATTTTAAGTATTTTTTGCGACTGGGGCATCAACTCACCAGTGAGCCTCGAAAAATCTCTGTGTGGGCTCGCGACTGGGACATACGATTGAACCAACCCGCGACTAAGTCGCCAAAACAAGGCAACACTGTTTTTGAAATTTTTGACATTTTTGCAAAAACAAAAGACTTTCCAAAAACAACTAAAACACTCAAAAAAAAATTTATGTTTGATCAACAAAGATTGAGCATGTGAAACCACATTTAATCAAGTACAATCACACAAATGAATATGGCATTTATTGAACATAGACCTGTATGAAGTGTGTGGATATCAAAAATGAGATAGTCCGTAGTCTAATGTGAAACTTCAATGATCAATTCAACCAAGACATGCACAATTAGCACTAGATAATGTGACCCATCTCAATTATAGAAATATGCATATATGACATTCCACAAAACTTGATTACATAACTTTGAAGCTTTTCATTTGGCTCCATATTCTTCATAACATTTGATCTTTTTGAATCATAACATCTCATTGTGAGATTGATGCCTAAACTTTTTGACATTTCAATTGATGGGCAAGCCTTTGGTTTTTTGGGCAACATACATCTTATTTTAGGTCGCTTTCCCTGTTTCCTAGTCAAATATTAGTATGTGTGACAGGCTTTTGCAACTCAATATCTCTTTTCATTTGGAGATTTACATTTTGGAGAGCTCTTTAAGCAAAAATAATAAAATAAATAAGTTGGAAGATATATAGGCATAAGTCTATGCATGTCTCAAGATCAACAAAGTCATTCACTAATCATTCATGACAAGTTTGAAGATCTATTTACAACAGTCACATAGATGTCAAGATTTCTCCTACAATGATATGAGTGCATAAGGAACAAGCTACGCTTGTAAATGCATAAGGCCATTAGTACAAAAGTATAAGGCAAAACATGCTTTGAGACAAGACTCAACAAAGTTGATCAAACTTTTTGATTTTCTATTTTTTATGTGCTTTTGGATTTTTGACACAAAAAAATGATAAAAACCAACAATGTAAAAACATTTAATGCAAAAGCAAACAAACAACCAGTTGTCAACTTAAACAACCAACAAGCACACAACCAAACAAAGTCACACAACATAGGAAGTATTAATGCATGGACATGTTGTAATGCTTATGCATGAGTACCCTTCTTCACCCACACGTCATGTGCGTTTAGGGTGATATCCCTATAGGATTGGGTACGAGAGTTAGGATTTTCAAACCTTCTAGTGAAGCTTTCCAAGCAGTTGGTAAATGCACCAATCATCTTCATCATGTCCATCATTCCGAGATCACTATTTTGATCTCTTGATGACTCAACAGCCCAAGTTCTCTTGTCATTTCTTGGTCCTCTTGACCTTTGATCACTTGTATTCCTCAATGCTCTCAGCTTATGACAATTAGGTCAGGTGTGCCCTTGAAGTCCGTAGTGATGACACAGATGGTTCATTCTAGGACCTCTTTGCAATCATGGAAGAGTTTTTACTCTGGTTGCAGACCTAACCACAGATTGATTACGGGGCTTGTTCAACACCAGCTGGTCAGCTACATTCTTCTTCTTCTCACCCTTTGTCTTCTCCATAATAGGGGCAACTACAACCGGTTCTTTGGCATTCACAAACTTCACTTCTTTGGAGATATTCACAGCTGAACTACTTTCTCCTGTGTATCCTAATCCGGTTTTGTCGGAAAAGGTCTTTTAAGAGGAAAGGACATTATCAAGCTTCTTTGTTGATACTCGCTCTACCTTGGCATTTGCTTGAACTACTTCATGCTCAAGGAATCTCACCTTGGTGTAAGCTTCAGTTAACTCACCATTTAGCGTCTCGATTTCACACTTGGCCTCCTTATATCTCACTAGGAGACTTCTATAGTCCTCCTCAGCTTTCTTCATCTTTTTCACAGTTGCCTTAGCCACCCTTGCATATTCTCCTGACTTCTCAAGGAGTGAATTGTAGTTCTCTTGAAGACCAGCTGTATCTTCATCTTCTTTAGCATCCGATTCTTCTACAATTCCCATGAACTCCTCAACACTATGCTCCCCAAGCTCTTGCACAAGCAAATCCAAGTCCTTTGAAGACTCAACATGAGCAATAGTCATGAATGCTGAGAAATTTCTTTCTTCTTCTCAGCTATCCTCCTAATTAGATGTGGAAGAATCTGAGTCACTGAGAGTAGTGGCATATGCCTTGCCCTTCGATCTCAAATAATTAGGACATTCCTTTTTGAAATGACCATGTCCATTACATTCAAAACAAGTGACTCCTTGAGTGGATTGGGACTCCTTCCCTTCTTTCTTTTTGAAGTCCTTCTTCTCCTTTCCAAAACTTGTGAATTTCCCTTTATCACCAAATTTTCCATTGTTCTTGAACTTTAGAAATTTGCGAAAATTCTTTGCAAGGTAAGCAACATCTTTTTCAACAACATCCTCATCCGATGAGTCGTGTGCTTCTACCCTTTCATTTATAGTCTTAAGAGCAAGGGGTTTACTCTTTCTTTGGTTTGGCAACGAAAGCTCATATGTTTGGAGAGAACCAATCAACTCTTGGACTTTGATTTCATCGAGGTCCTTGCTTTCCTCAATTGCAGTCACCTTTGCACAGAAGCTCTCCAGCAATGAACGAAGAATTTTTCATATAACTTTCGAGTCCTCTGTTTTCTCTCCCAAGTTAAACTTGCCGATGACCACTTCATTCAGCTTGCTATAGAAAGAGTCAAAAGACTCATCCTCACTCATTCTCAGCTCCTCAAACCGAGTGGTTAGCATCTGCAACTTGGTGTCTTTAACTTTCTTCATTCCCTCATACATGGTCTCCAATATCTGCCATGCCTCCTTGGCAATGGTAATGTGCAAAATCCGGTGGAACCCATCTGGAGACACACCACAAAAAATAGCGTTAAGTGCTTTGCTATTAGCATTTGATGCCGCAAGAGCTGCCTTATCCCATGTGGATTTGGCTTCCTCCGGCCTTGTCCAGCCTATTTCAACTGCATCCCAAATAGCCTCATCTATTGAACCTTCCAAAAGGCATAATTACTACCATCAAAATATGGTGGAGCATTTAAAGATTGAGACCAGTCCATCTCAATATGGGGTGAAGGATCACACTAAGGTAATGAAACCAATATAAGTGTACCTGCTCTGATACCAATTGAATGTTCAAATAGTGTATAAAACACTATGAACGTTTAGATCCCCAAATAATAAATTACCAATTCAAGCTTAATATCAAACAATTAATGTGCGGAAGATGAATATAAGCTTAACACAGAATTGATAAACAATCTAAACCAAATAAAATCACATCCACAGTAGAAATTAAATGGCAAAGATTAAGGGAAAAGAGATGCAAATACAAGGATAACACACGATGTGTTATCGAAGAGGAAACCGAAGCTTTCGGCGTAAAACCTCTCTGCCGCCCTCCAAGCGGTAAATAATCCACTAAAGAATGTAGTTGGGATACATGAACAGCAAAAGACCCTCCAAGCCTAATCTACCCAGTGTACCTAAGCCCTTCAAGCTCCACTCCAACGAGGTTGCGCCGAACTTATTTCTTCTTTAGCTTACTGGATTCCGCTATAAACCATAGCATCAACCAATATGAAATTGGTCCCTTCCTAATTGCTTCCCAAGCACCAGATGGCCTTCTCATAGATGTAGGTATGGTGAGAAAAGGTTTTAGTAATGGACATTTCAAGGATGTAACAATGGAAAGGATAAGAGTAGAGGAATTTGAAGAGTCTCTATGTGAAGATTATGGATGAGTCAATCTTATTTTTCTCTAGGGTTTCTCTCTCAATATTCTCTCTGGAAGCTCTCTACATTTTGTGGGTATAAGGGGTATTTATACTGGGGTGAGAATGGAATGTGAAGAGTCAAGTTTTTCAAAACAGAGCTGGCTGGCGACTTGGACTCATGGCTTGACTGAGTCGTGAGTTCCAGCCACAAGGTAACTGAACGGCCAGTCTGTACTTTTTGTCCTGTAATGCTCCAGCTGGCATGACGCTTCAACTTTTGGCACATGTGCAACTTTTGGCGGCTTGCAAGCCGTGAGCCACCCGTGAGATCCAGTCACGAGTCCCTGTTTCTTTGCACAATCTTAAGCATTTCTTCACACTCTCTCACACACTACCCTTACATGATTCCCACCTAAATATAGGGTTACTAATTGCTAAAATACAAGCAAATTTGACACGGAATAAAGTCAACAAGATGGTTGATTAAATTCAACCTTATAGAAGCACATCAAAGATTTGCTTAAGCTCTGCGTAGGCCATGTGGAATGTGTTATTGGATGTTGAAGCGTAGTGGAGGAGGGTGTTGATAAGGGTTATTGGAATATTCTCTAGTGTAGATAAGGGTTTGAATATAACATTGTGGGTCTAAATCGGAGCTGGGCAGGCTTTGTGGGTCTATCGGCGACTAGGATTGGTGAGGTGGAGGAAGACTAGAGAAGTGAAGAATGAGAGAGAATTTGAGTGAAAAAGAAAAGAATTTGAGAAGAAAGGGGGAAAGTTTTGAGAAATGAAAAGAGCATGAAAATGAAAGAGTAGAGAAAATAAGAGAGACAATGAACAAAGATGAAAGAAAAGGAAGAGAAAAAATAAAGAAAAGAAATCAATAAAATAATTGAAGTAGTGTGAATGTAGGATAAAAAAATGTTTTCTTTTTTACCTTTGAGCTACCGTGCATAGTCATCTTTAGCTGTGCACTGTAGTAAAAAGCAAAACATTTTGGCTATAGCTCCACCAATGGTGCCTCATATTTCCATTTAGTGATGCTAAAAATAGCAATATAGCTTTTTGGCACCACCAATGCTAGTATTTTAACCCGTGCTATACATAGGAACCTATTTATTTGTGAAGTAAACTAAAATAATTTTATAAAATTTTAAATTAATTAAGAAACTACATCATTGCATGATTTGCTCTTCTATGCCTTCAATTTATGTTACAATTTGACGAAGAAGTCATTGCTTGAATGTGTAATAGCTTATAAAATATTTGTCAGACAGTTTTAAATACTGCAAAAAAAATAACTCAAAAATTTAGATATTAAAACTTCTAAAAGACCAAAAAATATTAAAGAATCAAATGATTCACTGCTTAGAAATTATTGAAACAAAACAATATATATATATATATATATATATATATATGACTAAAAAATAGAGAAATATAAGAGAAAGATACGTTATATTCAAAAGAATAATTCATGGTTATAACCATTGAAATGAATCAAAAGATTCTGAGCCTACAAATTATAGATAATATATATATATATATATGTGTGTGTGTGTGTGTGTGTGTGTGTGTGTAACTACACAAATTCAAGTGTTAAAACTTCCAAAATACCAAAAAAGATATATAATTAAAGAATAAGTTATTTAAATAATTCAAAATATATATGAATATTCAGGAGAATCTGGCATTTTACCCCTTTTTTTTAAAAAAAAAAAATTGCAATATGCTCCTGTTTCCAAATTATATAGGGGCGTGCCCCTGTTTTGAAACTCGATTACCTTAAAATCGAGTTTCAATTAAATACTCGATTTGTAGAAAATCGAGTTATACTCGATCAAACTTAAAAAATAAAAAATAAAAAATAAAATTGCATGGAACTCAAGTTTCAGGAACTCGAGTTTCATGCAAATTTTCTTTTGTGTGATCACCCCATGAGGGAGCCCTATAGTGGCGTTTTTAAGCCCTATAGTGACATTTTAAAGCCCTATAGTGGCGTTTTTCTACAAAAAAAAAAAATTTATAAGTGTGATCACCCCATACCAAGTTCAGGGAGCCCTATAGTGACGTTTTTAAGCCCTATAGTGGCGTTTTGGAACTCGATCTCCCTAAACTCGAGTTCCATGCTTTTTTTTTTTTTTTTTGTTTGATTGGGCATAACTCAATTTTGATAAAATCGAGTTTCGAAACAAGGGCATTCCCCTATATAATTTGGAAATAGGGGCATATTGCTAAATTTATTTTTAAAAAAGGGGTAAAATGCCAGATTCTCCTGACTATTCAAAAGAGAAATATAAGAAAAAGAAAAAAGTCCCCGAACCCATAAAGCAATAAGTTTTAAATTTTAATGGGTCTAAAATTTAAACGAACCTTATCAACATGTGGCCCACGCTAAAAAATATTGAGCAAGAGCCCATGTTGAAATAATGAAAGCCATATCTCCTCTTAATATATTGTATATAAGCTTTTTGCCCAATAAATTAACATACTTTCATATCGTGAGGTAAAGTAAAGACATATGCAGTAGCAAGAATCTTAAATTTCAATTATTGCAAGCTTTTTTATCTTGTAAAAAACGGCTAAAGAAAGTTTGTTGGTTCATGTACAAAAATTACTTTTTAAAAAATACATAAAAAACCCATTATATATATTCATATATATTTTAACAAAGTAGAGGAGAAGAAAATAACAGAAGAGGAGCTTATACCTCTACTCGGCTTTAAAAATATATATATATTAGGGTTTGCATTGATTTTATAGTGTTCATGATTAACCTCGCAAATTTGGAGATAAATTATCAATGTTTGAGTTTGAGTTTGAGTTTAAATTGGATTTGTTAGAGAAATAGAGTTTCACTCCTTGTTAAGTTTGGACTAAACAAAAATAATTTTATCTAAAAAAATTGATAATGATGAGTATGAGTTTAAGTTGGACTTGTTAGAGAGATAGAGTTTCACTTCTTGTTAAGTTATCAACATTTGAATTTGAATTTAAGTTGGACTTGTTAGAGAAATATAGTTTCATTTCTTGTTAAGTTTGGACTAAACAAAAATAATTTTATTTAAAAAAAAAATGATAATGATGTGGTAAGTTCTGAAGAGGTCAATAAAATGTCAAAGGTTTTGGTTATATATATATATATATATATATATATATATATATTATCTGACACTCTTTGAAAACTCTATTCTAAACTGGTTGACTAAGTGTGTGTTTGGCTCTAAATTAAAAGGCTAACTTATTTTACCATTCAGCTTATTTTTGCTACTATTTAAGGGCCCCACTGCACTTTTTGGTACTATTTATGGGTTCTACTATACTATTTCAGCTAATTTTTACTTTTATTTACAGTACTTTCAATAAAAAGTTTTCAGTTTCAGCAAAATAAGCGAATTCCAAACAGACCCTAAAAATATAAATTAGCCTCTTAAAGGTGAGAATGCGTGAGTGAATAGTAGGTGACTAAGGAGTAAAGATCCACATAAATGTCAGAATGTGAGTGATCTAGTACTGGAGAAGTACGACTTCAATATCCTACCAATAAGGTAAGGAAAATGAACAAAAATGAGATAATAAAAATAAATAAATCATAAAATGTCAAATACAAAATGGAAGTGAAATGAAAGAGACTAAAAGATTGTGTGATTTCACATTCTAATTCGTTTTTTTTTTTTTTTTTTTTTGAAGTCATTAAATTGTTAGATTTAATTAAACTTATATATATATATATATATATATATATATAAGAGTTTAAATCTATAGCGCTTGCTTCTGATCATTGTGCTCTTTATTATCATATTTATTTAATGATAAAAGACTTTATCAATTGAGCTAACTAGAACTCACCAAGAGTATGAGTGTGATTTCTGGTAGATGCTTGAAAGAGTAAAAGGCACAAAACCTCTCAGATCTCAAAAGAGTAGCGTGCATTAGAATTTTCTTTATATACCTAGTGAAACTAGACTAAAACCCTAATTACTTGATGGGTTAATAAGCTAAATTTAAAATTTGCAGAATTGTGCTTCGATCGATCAAACATCATCTTTGATCAATCGAACCTGCTAAAATCAGATTCTTTCAAAACTGCAGCTACCTACACAAGTTTGTGTTCATTTATTTTCCAATTATCATATACATATAGAACCTAACATTAAATATTTTATTGAGATTCATATTGTTTCATACTGAACGGTGATAATATTTATATGAATAAAAACATTGTGTCTATTTTTTGTTGGAAAAATATGATTGATACAAATTACTCAATTTATTATCTCATAAAGTTTAGAAGATACAATCTATGAAGAAGAAGCAACTAATATAAATTAGATGAAGGTCATATAAATAGGTGTAAAATTTGTAGCATATTCTATATTGGGTCTTAAAATTTTAATTTTTGAAAATTAAAGTCTCAAATTTATAAGTTTGTTTCAATTTAAGGTCTTTGTTTTTCTTTATTATTTTGGGCACCAATATAATATATTGAAATGGAAAACCATTGATCAAACTCTGCGTTTCACCTAAGATTTGTTCATAAATCAATTTTGGAATTATTAAATAGAAAGAATAAAGAGAGAAAGATCTGTTTAGAGAGAGACAATTTCACTTAGAGTTATAAAGTGATGGGCAAAAAAAAAAAAAAAAAAAAAATTGATTCCTTAGGTAAAATATAAAATTTTACAAATGGCTTCCCTTTTTCTCTGCTCTATTACTACTCAAAATAAGGTGTATCATATATGAATAAAGTATGTAAATACAGGATTCAAATTGAAATGATTTCCCAAGTTTATGACTTTAATTAACGAATTTAAAAAACTGAGACCTAATCTAAAATAGTGTGTATACTCTAATCATTTTTATGTAATTTCACCTGTGAATTAAAATAGATAAAACCTCTAAAGTGCCATATCATTATTATTTAACTCAATAGTTACAAAGGGAGAGGGACTATTTGAATCCTAAATGTCATAAACACATCAAAATGTGACAACTAATTGAGTTACAAAGTTCTTGACTATTATTATAGTGTATCTTATATACTATAATAATCTCTAAAAAAAATCCTATACACTAGACCAAATAGGCCCAAGACCCAAAGGCCAAGATGTAACTGTCATGATTCAGTGCATCACTACACTTTATTATCCTTACAAAATTAGTACTTGTGCACTTGTATACCTATGTATTTTTGTCTTATTTAATCCTCCTATATAATAGGGAAAATTATCCTTTCACACTCGTTCACATCTATTATTTCACATACATATCTATAATTGATGTGAAATGTCCATATTTTAAGTGAAAGTAAAAACAGAAATGTAAAATAGTGGAGGTGTGAAAATTGAACCATATATAAAAGTAACCATTATACAGCTATACACACAACTCAAGATGCAAATTTTCAGGCATTTAATCTTTCTTACTTTTTAATTCTATAAACCTTTAATTCACAATAGATCGAATCATTCTTTAAAATAATGGGAAAAAGACACTAAGTTACAAGGTATTTTTTTTTTTAGGTAGTTATAATATACCACTAACCTCATAGATTGAACCATTTCCTTCTAGATCTTCAAGCACTTTGTGTATGGGGAGGTACCACTTAAGTTACAAGGCTCTTGGCAACAGGAGTTAAGGGAAGGGGCCTGGGGGGACCAAGGTCCCCCTGGCTTCTTCAAAAATGCCCCTCCCCTTCTATTTTAATGTCAAAATTTTGAATAAATTTTAGGTAATGGCCCTTTCATTTTTTAAAAAAAATTATAAATATTCTTTAATTTATTGTTTTCTCATTTATTTTCCTTTTAATATTGACTTTTCATTAGGGATGGTAATGGGGAGAGGCGGGGCCGAAGGATGAGATTTTCACCCCCGCTCCGCATTTGTCTTACCCTAGCCCGCCCCACCCCATATTATGGGGAAAACTTCCTTGCCCCATCCCCGCCACTTGGAGCCTCACGGGCCCCATCCCGCCTCATAAAATTCTGCTTTATGTTAATTTGCCATATAACTATTAGAATATTTTTTTATAAAGCTTATTTCATTAATATAAATATACTTGAGATTACAACTAAATTTATTTCATCAAATAAAACTAATTTTTAGCAAGAATGGAATAATATTATCCAAGTGTTTAACAAAACAATATTACAACAAAAACATTAATATCAATGCATTTAAATAAGCTAGTGTTTATTTGTTTGTTCAAATAGTATGGATTTAGAGAATTTACAAGTATAGCCCTTATCAATGTAGGGCGGGGATGTGGGGGGGCTAAAATGTCTAAACCCATCTCTGCCCCACCCCTATGTGAGGTAGGGAAAACCTTCGTAGGGCGGCATAAAACTGCCATCCCTACTTTTTGTCGTATATAAGTCATGAATGTTAGGGGTATTTAAAGCATAGGTTTATAAAAATATATAAGTAAATAATTTTACCCAAAAAAATTTTTTTTTCCCAAAATAAAGTCATATGCATTTATTTTAAGAGAATTAAGGACATTGGAATACAATGATACATTTAGCTTGAACCCCTCTTAAGAAAAATTTCTGGCACCACCACTACTTGGCAAATGAGGTTTTGTATATCTTAAACTATAATCTTTATGAGGTTCTGTATAATAAATGCAGGAGGTGGAGAGTGTTGTCCATCCTTCCGTGAGAGACTCCATAAACACAAATGGTCAAACAGCACGAGAATTGTTTACAGAAAGCCATAAAGAGTTGGTGAAAGAAGGAGAAAAATGGGTGAAGGAGACGTCATCTTCTTGTACATTAGTAGGTGCTCTAATTGTTACCATTATGTTTGCAGCAGTAATTACTGTTCCAGGTGGCAACAATCAAGATTCAGGCTTGCCGACGTTCTTACATGGGAAGGTGTTTATGGTCTTTATAATAAGTGATGCTCTGTCTCTACTTTCTACCTCAACTTCATTGTTAATGTTTCTTGGCGTCCTCACATCACGTTATGCAGAGGAAGATTTCCTTAGATCCTTACCCATAAAGATGATGATAGGCCTTTCCACCCTTATCTTCTCCATAGCAACCATGATGATAACCTTTTGTGCTTCTCTTTTTATTATTCTACAAGGAAAATCATTGGTGGTCATTCTAGTCATTTGCCTTGCTAGTCTTCCAATCGCACTATTTGCACGGATGGAATTTCGCCTTCTCATTGACGTGGTCAAGTCAACTTATGGACCAAGAATCTTAGATCGGAAATTGAAGCGTGAGTGGTTGTAAGTTATTTTGTGGTTTAGAGTGATGTCTGAAATTATTATTTTTACTTTGTTTGGAAAGATAACTGATGAACTTTCCTCTTGTGCTGCATATTGTGTGTTTTTTTTTTTTTCATTTTAGACCTTTTTTACCTTAAATCAAATAAATCATAACTCCATTATATATTTTCACTTTTTATATTATATATGCATTGTCTAATTTAGTTATTTCTTTTGACCAAGGATGGTATGATTCCTAATCTTGTAAGTCTCATCCATGATAAAGTCGAATATAGATCTTTACCTTTTGTATCTTAATTAGACTACTTTTGCTTCAAGTCGAGATATTGGACTTCCATACAAGACACGAGATACTAGGGTTGTGTTTGGCATTGGTTGAAAAAGTCAACTGCTACTATTCAACTTATTTTTGCTGCTATTCATTGGTCTCATTGCACGTTTTGATATTGTTCATGGGTCTCATTGTACTATTTCAGCTAATTTTTAACTTTATTTACAGTACTTTCAGCAAAAAGTTTTTAGTTTTAGCTAAATAAGTTGTTTCCATACGGACACTAGGACTTCCTATCCAGTTAATGCTTACCTTTTTAATCAAAGCATAAATGATTAAACTAAAATATTTTAGGAATAAAATAATTTTATTTACAAATGTTTTTCATTAGAAAAAAAAATTTCACTCTTGAAATATGGTAAAATTTCCACTTTTTTTTTTTAGCAAGTGATACCGGATTTGTAAAGGGCAACCCAAACTTAAACGATATGCTAAATGGAAATAGGCTGGATGAATATATTTAATATTTTCCTGGTTTTATGGGATAGGAAAACACTCAATAATTTAAAGGATAGATAAGCTCACCATCAAAGTAAACTCAAAGGGATACAAATAACACCACCCGAAGGAATTTAACTAAAGATACAGAACCATTTTGGCTCACCACTCTATGGGATATAGATTAACACCATCCAAGAGATATAGAAATTAACACTCGCCACTCAAAGGAATCCTCCCAAGGTATAAGAGATGATTTAGAAGAAATTCATCTTTTGAAAAATGCAAGTATTTTTTTTTTTCTTTTTTAATTCTGAAAATACACTTTGCTCTTTATTTGATTCAGCCAAAGGCTTAAATAGAGCTTTAAACAGCCCCCAAGCATAGGAAAATGAAAATAATAATAAATACATTCACTTAATTTGACCAAAATCAAATATGACTCTTAGAAACTTAGAAACAGAATAAATTACTTGTCTGCCTAGGAAAAATAAAACATAAAGTCTGATTCATCCTAGGAGACACTAAATAAAGACAATTTGACTTAATTAATAATAAAAACTTTTAAAATAATAGGTTGTTATTATGATCTTCAAGGAAAGTTTTTGGGCCTAGACTGACATTAGATTGGGCTTGCTGGATCTTGGGACACTTCGGTGTCATACTCCCCTGCTTGAAAAGGACTTGCCCCGAAGTCCACTTGGTGTTCTCTTGATCTTCATAGTAAGGAGAAAGATCATAAACGTTGAAAGTTGCTAAAACATCATAATCTCCATGTAGATCAATTTTGTAAGCATTCTCACCAATTTGTTGCAACACCTTAAAAGGTCCATCAGCTCTAGGTTTCAACTTAGAAGATCTTTTAGAGGGAAATCTTTCCTTCCTTTGATGAATCCAAACCAAGTCACCTTTCTTGAAAGCTGCTGGTTTTCAATGCTTATTTGCTTGCTTGCAGTACTTCTCATTCTGCTTCCCAATTTTATTTTGGACCTGTTCATGCAATTTCTTTATTTCCTTCACCCTTTCTTCAACATCACCATTGAAATTCTTAGTAATAGAAAGCAGTATCAATTCAAGTGGTCCAGTAGGATTAAGGCCATAAACTACTTCAAAAGGACTATGACCAACAATTTGGCTAGTGGATCGATTATAAGTGAACTCGGCTTGGGCCAAAAGAAGATCCCAATGTCTAATGTTCTTCCCCACGAAGCTTCTTAAAAGATTTCCCAAACTTATTCACAACTTCAGTTTGTCCATTTTTTTGTGGATAGTAAGAAGAGTTGAATTGCAGTGCAATTCCAAGCTTCCTCCAAAGAGTACGCCAAAAATGACTTACAAACTTCAAATCACTATCAGAAGTGATAGTTTTTGGAACACCATAAAGCTTGACTATTTCTATGAAATACAAATTAGCAATAGAAGATGCATCTACAATTTTGTTACAAGGAACAAAATGAGCCATCTTTGAAAATCGATCAACTACCACCATAATTGAATCCTTGTTTCTTTGAGTTCGAGGCAAACCCAAAACAAAGTCTAAGTTGACATCTTCCCATGGAGCCTTGGGAACTGGTAATGGTGTTTACAACCCAATGTTCTGATTGTGATTCTTAGCAATTTGGCAGGTTCTGTAGCTTCTCACAAGAGATATAACATCATGGTTCAACTTGGGTCAATAGAAATTTTCTTGCACAAGAGCCAGAGTTTTGTCTCTATCAAAGTGTCCAGCAAGACCTCTCCCATTAGCTTCTTCAATAATTGCTCTTCGTAAAGAACATTGAGGAGTGCACAATCTGTTGTCTTTGAATAGAATACCTTCTTGCTTCAAGAAATGATTAACAGATCCCTTGGAACAATCTTTCCACACATCACCAAAGTCTGGATCATCATTATACAACTCCTTAAGAACTTCAAAACCTAACACTTGCACCGTAGTGTTTAGCAAAAAATGTCTTCTACTCAAGGCATCTGCTATTTGATTAAGCTTTCCAAACTTGTGTTTGATAGGAAAATAATAGGATTAAAGAAATTCAACCCATCGGCATATATGTCAACTGTTGAGTTTCTGTTGACTATTCAAATACTTCAAAGCTTCAAGATCAGAATGAAGTAGATACTCATTTGGAAGGAGATAATGACTCCAATGATCCAAGGCACAAATAATGGCATAGAATTATTTATCATAAGTAGAATACTTTTTCTTGCATTCATTCAATTTCTCACTAAAGAAAGCAATAGGCTTACCCTCTTGGCTAAGCACAACACCAATTCCCACACCTGAAGCGTCACAATCAACTTCGAACAATTTGTTGAAATCTGGAGTGTCAGCAAGAGTATCTAGACCTTTTTGAGCATTTGACTATTCTGTCGGTTGTATGTAGTCCTCCTGTCTCACACACACACCAAGTTTCTTACAAGGATAAAGTCCACTTTCATCAATGTCTCCAAACGAAATACATATTTTAGGGGTGAAAATAGAACCTATAGTTCTAAAGGATATAGTTAGGTTTCATTTATGTCTCAAAATATCATCAAACATTTGTACATGTCCTTGAAGCTTAACAAGAGTTGACAGAAAGACAAAATTTATAACATATATTTGTTGACATCAAAATTTTTGGACAGACCCCACCATCATTTTGGGGCCTTAGAGACACTTGTTTTGATGTGTGTGATGACACTTGGGATGATGTGTGTGCAAGAGTAAGTCTTTTTATTTTATATTTTCATTTTAGGAGTTGTTGTTGACTATAGGATTTCTAGGTGTGATTAGTCACTGTAGATACCGTATTTTGTCTGTCATTGATGTGCGTGTTGGACCTCGAAATTTCCAAAGATATTAACTTTTCTCCATGAGGCCACAGAAACATTTAGATTGACGTGGCGCAACCTGTTCAGGCATCAAAGCACTCGAAGTACCATTTCAAGACAAATGACCAAAATGCCCCTAGTCAACCCGGGGTTGACCGAAAGTCAAAGTCAGTCAAAACCATCCCAAAAAAACATTTTTCATATTTCTACATCAAACCCGAGCTACACGAAGATTTTTGACAAGTTTGACCCAAAAAAAAACATTTTTCATATTTCTACATTATGATGTATGAGAAATGAAGCTCAAACAAGAATGAGTGCATGAATGAATGACATGAAAGACCACAAGATGTATGAGATAGAATCACAAGCATTCACACATAATTGAAAAACACATGCATTCATACAAAGCACACACATGGGTTATGGCATAGACATAGAGGCAAAAGTGCACAAGTACAAACAATGTCAAAAATGAATGAATGAATGCATGGACATGGTTTACTATCCATAAAAAACTTATCCCCAAGGCTAGGCACTCATTAGAGCCCAAACAAGGATGAAGATGTCACTTGGACATTTCATCGAACACCCGATGTACAAATGAAAAAACAACATATGAACAATGAATGAACATGTGCACAACTAGCCTTAATTCAGGAGAATTATGTCACAAAGGAAGAACATCAAACACATAGCATCTAATTCAACATAATTTAATAAAAAATATTAGACAAAAATGAATTTTTTTCCAACCCCCATTGTGAGAATTCCAACCACAAACTCAAACACCCCACCCCCCCCCCCCCCCCCACCCCCAAAAAAAAAATCTAAGGATTGAAATCAAAGGAAAAAGATAAAAATTACCTTAGAGATTTTTGAGAACTAAGATGCAATTGATTTTGGTCAAGTTTTGATGTAGTAGACTAAAAAATGAGGTTTAGGGATGATAGAGTCAAGAGAGAGATATAAGAAGTTAAAACACAAAACTCATGAAATGCCCGTTTAAAAACTAATCTAGGAAAATCACAGGTAGGCCAACTTGCAAGCTACCTGCAAGTGCCATTGCCTAAACTTAAATTTTGAGAAAACTAAATCGCAGCTTGATCAACTCACGAGTTACTTGTGAAGCACTCACAAGTGACTTTGACTCTCTATTTTTCAAAACCAAATTTTCAAGATTTTTTTTGGAAAACAACACAAAATACAAAAACCAAAATCATGAGAGATAAAATCAAGGTTATTGAAACACCTCCAAAGGCAAACAAAACAAACAAAAATCTTTTTGATTCAACCAAAATAAGATTATGCACATACAAATTAATCAAATTTAAACGAGTACAATCACACAAATGAGATAAGCACTAAGCGAGCAATAGACTCGTGTGTAGTGTGTAAATATCAAATGTGTATTAGTCCAAAGTCCTAGAATGATGCTTCAATGTCCAATTCACAAGAGTCATATAATAATGACACTAAGCATGAGGGACCTTTAGCATGAATAGAAATGAACGTATATGATCCCTCACTTACAAAATATGTGGAAATATTGCGATGGTCATCAAAACAATCTTAGAATTTGATATTCATATGCTTGGAACACAAAGAAATTCAGTCTCAGCTGCACCAATATAGATATAAATTATGATTTAAGTGAAACTTCAACTTACCAAACTTGTTTTCATACATTTGAACATAAATGCCTCAAAATACTCATTTTGCAATAACATAAGTCTTTTGCTTTGGCATCTACAACATATATCACATTATGCTCCACATTTCCCTAGTCAAACTAGTTTTCAAAAAATGACTCTTTCAGCTCTTTATCTTTTCATTTTATTTGTAGTCCACATTTTCCTAGTCAAGTTAGTTTTTGAATTACGGCTCTTTAAGAGTTTTTTCGCATAAAAAAATTGTGAGGAGAGAGATACGAACCATTTTACAAACGTGTCAAGATCAGTCAAATCAATAGAAAAACAAAATATGACATTATTGAATACGCATTTACCACAAAGAAATATAGAATTTCATGTTTTACTCACAATTAATACAAGGCACATACATAGCAAGACTGAGCCCATAAATGCACAATGTCATTAGTATGATGGTATTAGGCCAAATTTTACAATTTCCCATTTTGGCTATTCTATGATAAAATACACTTATACAATAAATTCCACAAAAATACAAGGAAATAAAAGCATGAATTAATCAAATTGACTCCAAATAAAGCAAACAAAAACTAACATAGAAAAATCACAACTTAACAATTATGGCCAACCAAATGCCCCCTATGCGGAGAATTTCTTTGTCAACCACATGAACTTCCACAGAAGCACACTTATTTTTTACTTCCATGATATTTTGCTGAAAGTTATTCACTGTCTCATTATTCTTGTTCATGTTGTTCAACTCTATTTTCATATTGAGCACGTGTGCATGAGATACAGGCCTAAAATGATTTTTGTGTGACATTTTATACCAAGCCTAAAACCGCGTTTTTAACCTGCGGCTATAGGCAAAATTTTAGGCCCCGCTTATAAAACGCAGCCCCATCCCAAACTAAAGCCACGTTTTAAATGCGCAGCTTCAGACTAAATACTGTGGCCGCATCTAAAAACGCGGCTCAAGGCAAGCTAGAGCCGCGTTTTTTAGATGCGGCCACAATTAAGAATAAAAAATAAAAGAAAGAAATACACACAAGTCCTATGGCTGCGTTAAAAAAACACAGCCATAGCTCCACCCCAAAAAATGCAGCTATAGCTTAAAAAAACGTGGCTTTAAACGCGTTCTATGGCCCTGCATATAAAACGCAGCTTTAGTCCATTTGGGGCCGCGTTTCTACAAACGCGGCCTAAAAAAACGCAGCCTTAAATCCCCGCGTTTTGTAGTGAGGTATATCACCTTTTAAGAACCTTCCAAACTCCTTGCACAATGTCTTGTTCCACTACCAGAGACAATGCTGAGGGTGAAAGAGTTGCATTGATTAGAGTTTTAAGCGCTTAATCTCATGCCTTCCATTGTTGATAGAGTGGATTCTCACTTGTTGATGTTGTACCACTCTTATCTAGGAGATACTTTCGACTTTTCAGGATTTAGTTGTGTAGCATCAATAAAATCGAGCAACGAGTATGACCAAAAAATGGAAGTTATTGTTTGATACTTCTAAAGCACATAGTTAGAGCTATCAAGCTTGACAGAGATAAGATTTGAAATGTGCATGGATAGATTAAAATGATGTTTATGGTGGAGAGAACTTGTAGGATTGAAGTTATTCATAGTTGATTGGTTGAAAAAATGTAAATAATTTCTGGATGATCTTCAAGTCTCTGATACCATGAAGATTGAGAATTCAAGAAAAATAGAAGAAAATGAGAGAAATGTAAAAATAAAAATAAAAATAATTAGAGAGAAAACTTCACTAGAATGTAGATCTCTACTCTGGATGGATTTTAGTTACACTGATCTATTCAAACTATTACGCAAGTCTATAGCTTCCTCTAGGCTCTAAAAAACTTCTAACTATAGAAAAACTTCAATCATTTCAATTTGTTTGAAAGAGGAAAAGGAGTGGTAATATCTATTCTTAACTATTAATTCATATTGCTCATAAATCTCAATGACCAAAACTTGGAAATTGACATGGTAAGAAACTTAAGAAACTATAAAATATATGGAATAACACAGAAAGACATTACGAATCTACATCTACGTAACCAATCTTGGTAGCAAAAGCGTAAACCCTAACTAACTGTTTCTCTCTTCTTTTTAAGTAAGCGTATTTGATTTTGTTCTCTTTTTTCACTTAGCTCAAGGATCTGTTTGGAATCTCCTTAAATTCCTGGGTATGATATATTAGTCAATTAATTTCATATCTTACTTATTCATCATTGTGGTCAACTTCTCTCTTTTTTCTTTTTTTTCTTTTTTTCTTTTTATTTTTTTTTATTTTTTTATTATCATCTAGTTGACTAAACATTGTTTTGATTATTGACTCAGAAATCAATCAAATATATGAATTGAAGCTTCTTCACCACCAATCCGATGTACTTTTACTTCAGATGTGCGAAGTGTTACCAGGTTTGAGTTTTCAACAACTAGAAAATGGTATGGTTATTAAAGCCATCATCAAAGCTGTCAAGAAGGGAGAGTTGAATTTGTTACTGCTATACTGAATGCATGTCCTGAACTTGTATGGTGTGTTGAAAACTCCACGGAACGAAACATATTTATGCTTGCTGTTCTTCATCGTCGGGATGAAGTATTTCGAATCCTATGCAAATCTCCTGCAAAGAACTCAAAATTTGCAAGAGCAGATAAAGATTCAAACAGAATATTACATATTGCAGCGATGTTCGAACCTTTAGCTAGACGTAATACCGTTCCTGGTATAAGGTAATTTCTCTCACTTATATATTTTTTAATAATTTCAATGATGACTTGTTTTCAGTTCTCTTATGGTTTTATGATTACATTTATCACTCTTTGAAAACTCTATTCTAAACTGGTTGACTAAAAGTCTAAAAGAGCCACTTAAAGGTGAGAATGCGTGAGTGTATACGTGACTAAAAATCCACAAAATGTCAAAATGTGCGAGTGATCTACTGGAATCCTACCACTAAGGTAAGGGAACTAAATAGAAACGAGATACTAAATATCCGTTTGGAATTGTTTATTTAGATGAAACCAAAAATTTTTAATTGAAAGTGTAGAAAATAGGTTAAAAAATAAGCTAAATAGTATAGAACCTCATGAATAGTATCAAAAAGTATAGTGAGACTTATGAATAATAGCAAAAATAAGATAAAAATGTAGATAGGCTGAATTTTTCAGCTCATCCCAAACGGATGCTAAAAGTCTATTTGAAAACAGCTTATTTAACTGAAACTGAAATTTTTTTGTTAAAAGTACTATTGATAAAATTAAAAGGTAGCTGAAATAATATAATAGAATCATGAATAGTACCAAAAAGTGTAATAAGACCCATGAATAATAGCAAAAATAAGCTAAATAATAAATAAATAAATAAATGAACTGACTTTTTAAGCCAATGACAAATGCAACCTAAAAAGAAAAATAAACGTAAGATGACAAAATAAAGATGACAAAATACGAAATGGAAGTGAAATGAAAGAGACTAAAAGATTGGGTGATTTCATATTCTATTGTTGAATTAAAATTATATATATATATATATATATATATAGTTTCAACCTATGACGCTCCCTCTTGATGATTGTGTTCATTATCATCAGATTTAATCCAAGACAAAAGATTTTACCAATTGAGTTAACTGGTCAATAATTACAACGAGAAGGGGGGATTTAAACCTTAGATGTTATGGAGACATCAAGATATGCCAACCAATTGAGTTACAAAATTCTTGACTATTATTATAGTGTATCTTATATACAATAATAATCTCTAAATAAAAAAATCCTCTATTTTAGACCAAATAGGCCCAAGAGCCAAAGGCTAAGATGTAATTGTCATGATTCAGTGCATCGATACACTTTATTTTCCTTACGAAATTAGTACTTGTGCACTTGCATACCTATGTATTTTTGTATTATTTAATGCTCCTATATAAAAGGGAAAACTATTGTTTTACACTCGTTCATATCTACTATTTCACATACATATCTATAATTGATTAAGGGTCTATTTAGAATTCGCTTATTTTGCTGAAACTGAAAACTTTTTGTTAAAAGTACTGTAGATAAAGGTAAAAGTTAGCTGAAATAGTACAATGAAACTCATTAATAGTATCAAAAAGTGCAATAGGACCCATGAATAGTAGCAAAAATAAGCTGAATAGTAATATAAGTTGACAAAAATAATTTTTGCCAAACGGACACTAAATGTCCACATTTTAACACATAAAAGTGGATATAAAAATAAAGATGTAAAATTGTGGATGTGTGAAAATTGAACCCCGTATAAAGTAACCATTATACAGCCATACACATAACTCAACATGCAAATTTTTAGGCATTCAATCTTTCTCACTTTTTAATCCTATAAAGCTTTCATTCACAATAGATTGAATCATTCTTTAAAATAATAGGAAAAAGACACTAATTTACAAGCTTCTTTTTTTTTTTTTTTAAATAGTTACAATATGCTACTAACCTCGCAGATTGAACCATTTCTCCCTAGATCCTCAAGCACTTTGTGCATGGAGAGATGCCAATTAAGTTACAAGGCTCTTGTTAATAGGGGCGAATGGAGGGGGATTGGAGGGCCAAGACCCCTTGACTTTCCCAAAAATGCCTCTCCCTCTCTATTTTAATGTCAAAAATTCAAAAAAATTTATAAATTTTATGTAATGGCCCCCTTCAATTTTCTTAAAAAAAGTATAAATATTCTTTAATTTATTGTTGTCTCATTTATTTCCCTTTTAATATTGACTTTTTGTCATATATAAGCCATTAATTTTAGGAACATTTAAAAGAAAGGTTTATAAAAATATATAAATAAATCATTTTAGCAAAAAAGAAAATTGTTTTCCGAAGATATAGTGATATGCATTTATATTAAGAAAACTAAGGATATTTGAATAGAATGATACATTTAGCTTGGCCCCCTTGAGAAAATTTCTTGCTCCACCACTGCTTAGCAGATGAGGTTTTGTATATCTTAAACTATAGTCTTTATGAGGTTTTGTATAATAAATGCAGGAGGTGGAAAGTGTTGTCCATCCTTCTGTATTAGACTCCATAAACACAAATGGTCAAACAGCACAAGAATTGTTTACAGAGAACCATAAAGAGTTGGTGAAAGAGGGAGAAAAATGGATGAAGGAGACAACATCTTCTTGTACAGTGGTAGGCACTCTAATTGTTACCATTATGTTTGCAGCAGCAATTACCGTTCCAGGTGGCACAAACAAGATTCAGGCTTCCCAACATTCTTATGCAAGAAGGTGTTTATGCTCTTTATAATATCTGATGCGCTGTCTCTACTTTCTGCCTCAACTTCATTGTTGATGTTTCTTAGCGTCCTCACATCAGGTTATGCAGAGAAAGATTTCCTTAAATCCTTACCTATAAAGATGATGATAGGTATTTCCACCCTTATCCTCTCAACAACAAATAACCTTTTGTGCTTCGCTTTTCATTATTCTACCAGAAAAATTATCAATGGTCATTCCTATCATTTGCCTTGCTAATGTTCCAATGGCACTATTTGCATGGATGCAATTTCGCCTCCTCGTTGACATGGTCAAGTCAACTTATGGACCAAGAATCTTAGACAGGAAACCAAAGCATGGGTGGTTGTAAGTTATTTGTGTTATAGACTGATATAACAAATTATTATTTTTACTTTATTTGTAAAGAAAATTAATGAACTTTCCTATTGTGCGGTATATTGTGTGTTTTTTCCATTTTAGACCTTTTTATCTTTAAATGAAATAAATCATAACTCCATTATATATTTTCACTTTTCATATTATCTATTCATTTTCTAATTTAGTTATTTATTTTGACCAAGGATGGTATGATTCCTAATCTGGTAAGTTTCATCCATGGGCCAAAATGCCCCATATATGAAACTATTTAGGGGAATGCCCCTGTTCTGAAACTTGATTTTCTAAAAATCGAGTTTCAATTTAAAACTTGATTTTTGGACAATCAAGTTATAGCGAACTAAAAATTAAAAAAAAATATATATATATATATATATATATATATATATTTCTGGAACTCGAGTTCCATGTAAAGTACTCGAGTTCTATGAACTCAAGTTCCGTGAAGTACTCAAGTTCATGGAACTCGAGTTCCCTGAAAAAATTCAAGTGGCACTCGAGTTCCATGAACTTGAGTACTTCACATAGAACTTGAGTTCCAGAAAAAAAAAATAAAAAATAAAATAAAATTTCTAAGTCCACGTTCGCTATAACTCATTGTTTCAAAAATCGAGTTTTACATTTGAAACTCGATTTTTAGAAAATCGAGTTTCAAAACAGAGGCATTTCTCTAATTAATTTCAGATATTGGGAATTTTATTAGAAAGTTTGTGAGAAAGGGGTAAAAGCCAATTTTGGCCTTCATCCATGATAAGTCTTTTTTTTTTTTTTTTTTTTTAATACAAAATAGAAATTTTACCCTACTCTAATTTAAGTGTATATCATGTCAAATGTGCATGATGGTATAATAAATCAAATATAGATCTTTAGCTTTTATATCATAACTAGTTGCTAACCCGTGCGATGCACGGTAAAGCTATTGATAATGACAAGTCAATCAATTGACACATAACTTCCCTAATATGAAAAAAAACAAAAAAAAAAAAAAAAAAAAAAAAAAAAAAACAATATTAAGGTATAAATTATATACCAAAACAATAAAATCTATCACTTCCAAAGTAATAAAATCTATCACATACATTGAGATATTGTGATAACCAAGATCTTCTCTATACACAAATGCAAATGCAAGTTATAAGTTGAAGGAGACTAAAAGGTCAATAACTCTCTAGCTTGTCAAACATGATCACTTGAAAACCATTAGAATATATGTTTAAGGGTAATTTAATTTGTTCAGGGAACCTACAGAATCAAAGACCAATCCTACAGTTTATGAGGAAAATTAAATTAAAACACATTGCGATGGCAAGTTATGCCCGCCTCAAGCAATGTGATGCAAGTTTCAGGCTTGAAATCAGTCTAACCCACCTCTCCCAAACCTTTTTTAATTCAAAATTTCAAATAGTAAATATATACCACATCAGTAACATTAATCACATATAAAAATATGGAATGATATTATTACCAAATGAGATAATATCTCCATGACAAACTTTGGCTTTGACCCTATTCTTCCTCAACCTCTTCCAATTGAGATGTGACATATGCCCTACAGTCAAAACACAATAGGTAAACAATAGTTAAAGATACAGAAGCATTAAGAGAACAGAATAAGCAACTTTGTATAATTGAGGAAGACCAAATACCTTGCAACGAAAAGCAAGCATATCTGTTGTTCATCAGATGAATTTTGGACATGTTTTGATAGCTTTCTTATTAATTTATTTATCTATCTTTCTTCTCCTTTCTCTTTTTAGGCTGTCAAGTATTTGAGTAAGGGAATAAAATCAGGGGATTAGGTATCTAGTTTAATTATCAAAAGGTTATAATAAATCATGAAATAAGGCAAACTCGAAATTCCAAGAACAAAAACACAACAACGTGTTTAATGCTTGGTCAAGTTCTCGAAAACTACTTATGGCATTACAAGCTTGGACAAGACTGTCTAGAGTTAATTTAGGCCCAGAGCAAGTGTAACATGGTTCAAATAAACTAATTTAAGCTTATGATGGGAGCTCTGATTTCATAGACATGTGAGACCACCCAATCTGGTGTCATGTACGTTATGGTTTTCAAACCCTAATTATTCAAAGAATTGATAAAGAGAGAGGTTTAAAATTTTAAAGGTTCGACCGAAGTCGAACCATGATGATATTATAATTAATTTAATAACTAATAAAAATAAAAATAAAGATATTAAATTTGTAAATATTAGCAAAATTGACTAAAATATCATTAAAATTTGAAGCAAACTTTCAAATAAAAGATTATTACTTATTCTTGTTTTACCTAAATTATATAAATTAATGAATTACCTATATTTGACTATTTGCATATTGCAAGATAGGAATTGGGAAGAAGTTTCTTTTTTAATCTCATGTTCCATTCTGACTACCACCTACCCACTCACGTGATTTCTGATTTATCTCTTCACGTTGCATTTATTACTTTTCTTGTTATGCTTTATTTCCTCTTATTACACAGTTACCCAGCACTAGCTCCTATTCCTTCGTTCCCTCTCCTTCATCCTCACGTCATCGATGCTCCTTAATGGCCTGTTTGGAAGTTTAAAAATGGAGGGGGAGTAGAGTAAAGGGAGGGAAAGTAATTCAATTACCTTGTTTAGAAGTTTTTTAAGAAAAGAGGGGGGGATTTGGAGGGGTTTGGAGGGGTTTCAACTACCTCTAACCGCTCATTTTTAATTCCCCCAAATAGGAGAGATTTGGAGAGAGAGTAGAGTAGATAAATTATTGATCAATTGAATTCCTAATTTATCCTTTCTAAATTAACAAAATCACAAACCAATTATATAAATAATATTTAATTTTTTAAAAAGAAATTCTTCATTTGACAAGATATTTTCTCCGAGAAAGGAACATTTTACCTAGAAACAAACAGTAATTAACAAAGTTGTTGTTAACAATACAGAAAAACAACCACAACCGCATCATTCGCATTTGACAATTAAGAGGAAAATGGATCAGAAAAGAGAAAATGAAAACCTAGAGCGGCGGATCCAATCATCTTCTAGAACTCCTCAAAGTTGACATTTTTGTCACCATCAGAATCGATGGATGTGGCAATCTTTGACGGAGCATTTCATGCCCAAGCGATTGAGGACGAGGTGGAGCTCAAAGGCAGAGATGTGGCCGTTCTGGTCCTAATCGTAGAGCTTGAACGCGTCGCGGAGCTCGGAGGCTCCGCCATCTTCGGAGTTGGAGTGGCAGAAGGCGGTGAGCTCGGTCAGGAAAATGAAGCCGTCGTGGTAGGAGTCGAGCTCATCCATGACGCGGCGGAGCTTGTCCTCGTCGGAGAAGGAGGAGCCGAGGGAGCTAAAGACGGTGCCAAGCTCCGTCAAGAGTCAACATATATGTGAATCCAGATGTTCCAAATGGAAATCACCGGAAATTGGGAATTAAATTAAGCATTTTACTGTTGCAAATGGAATAATTTATGCAAAGTGATTCCAGATGTTGAAAAATGTTGACTCAAAATTTTATATAATTTTGTCACTCAAAGGATATATTGAATATTTGGATTCCAATTTTTCAAATTTTTAAAAAAAAAAAAGAAAAAAAATTTTAATCATAGACCAATGTTGATTATTTAATTCACATTAGAAAAAAAAAAATTTATCAAAAAAAATTGACTACTATAGTCATAAGTATTTAATCTAACAAATTAATTATAGACCAATATTGCAAGTCTATTTTCAAATAGAGATAAATTTGTCTATTTAAATTATTTTTTCTTATTTCCATCCTAATTTTTAAAACATCAAAAATATAAAAATTGCTAATTACTCCCTTCCTCATTACTAATTTTAAAAACATCCAAACAAGGTAGAGGATAACTATTCCCCTCTACTCTCCTCCCTCTCAAAACTTCCAAACAGGCCATAAGTTTCTTGTTTCATCTTCGGATCTTCTTCATCATCTTCTCTCTTATTTTTTTCTCACTTCAAACCCATGCCAGAATAGTTTAATATACCCATCCTAAACAAATAAAGAGTAATAAAAATTATCACCAACAAATTCTGGTAGTTTCGGGTTCTTCATATTTATGGTTATGAAGTGATTTGAAGAGCGAATTAGAGAGGCCAAAGGTCAGTTTGATTTTGTGTTTTCCATGGGGAAAAGATGGAGAGGCTGCGAGATGGGCTATGGTTTAGGGGTTTTGTGATTTGAGAGAGGCAGAGAAAACGGCTTCTACATGTCTGAAGACTCTAAACAGCGATAAAGAAGGAGGAAAAAGGCAAAGAAGAAGAAAGGGTTTAACGGGAGAGGGTTGTTTATCGGGTTGGGAAGTAAAAAACACTTAAGAAAAAAAAATATTTAAAAAAAATGGTTAAATTACAACTTATCCACGTGTAGTTTAGTCGAAATTTAAGTTTTCTATTCATGGTTTGGCCGAATTTTTTATTTTTTTTTTGGATGTGAAACCAACAACTTTATTAAGGACTAGTGAAAGAAAGTACATCATAGAGAAGAGCCTATTCTAAGAAATAAGGATTCTCTTTCAACCAAGTAGAAAAATCAACAATGCCCTTGGCATGCTTAGCTAAAAGATGAGCCAGTCTATTGCCTTGACAACGTATATGAGAAAAGGAAACTTTACAAAACTCCCCACTAAACTCCAACAACCCTTGCACCACCGAAGCCACCAAAGATAGAGGGGAAGACAGATCCATTAATGAGCAAATAAGCAACAAAGAATCACTTTCCAGAATGAAATCTTGAATCCCAACGTCCCTAGCAAACTGCATCCGAGCCTTTAATGCCTTCGCATCCGTCTCAATTGCCCCCAAAAGAGCCATGAGTTTGCCGCTTAAAGCTGCTACAACCTGCCCATACGCATCACGGACTATCACCCCGATAACAACAGCTCCAAGTTCTGAAAACGTGGCGCCATCAACATTAAACTTGTATGAAGGATCCAGCGGAGGAGACCATGTTTGTCCATGGACAGATGAGATCGAGGATGTGGGAGAGAGTTCTGAAGCTACATAATATTCTTCCAAATATTGCAAAGCCCACTGCAACAGCACGTTACCAGATTTCCTTACACCCCCAAGATGAACTTCATTCCTATTGTGCCACAGCGCCCACGTGCAAGTCCCCACCTTAGCAGCAAGCTCAAACTTGGGTTGATCAGCCATTAGCAAGCTCCACAAAAGCTCTTTAAATGAACTACAATGCTCAGTCTCCACCGGGAAAACCCATTTAGAATTCTGCCACAGTTCATGAGCTCTCGGGCACGTCCAAAACAAATGGCCTGTAGTCTCTTCCTCCTGATTACAGCCCTCACACCGACTATCCTAGAATATGTTCCTCCGCATTAGGTTCCTTTTAGTAGGCAAAATGTTACGGCAAGCCCTCCACACAAAATGTATAACCTTATGCAGAATAGATAGCTGCCAAATATGCTTCCAAAATCTCCGATTAAGGCTGTCATCTGAGCATGTACCACCAGTCTCGGCCTTGTATAGCTAGAGAGCACCAAAATAGGCACTACGGACACTGAAACAAACTATTGGAGGTAAGGGCCCAAATCTGCCTGTCAGCTGGCATCCGAGAGCTAAGAGGAATCCTTCTAATTAAATCAGCTTCATAAGGAAAAAATAAAACATTTAGCACATCAGTCTTCCACGTTGCCTCCTCCTTATTTATTAATTCACACACCTGAGTATCAGCACTCAGAAATAGTTTTGAGATGAGGACACTTGATATGTGATAGGGGAAGGCAACCACTTATCACCCCAGACATGGACTTGCTCCCCATTCCCAATTCTCCACCTCATTCCATACCTCACCAGCCCCTACACCGCCATTATACTCCTCCAAGTAAAAGATGGATTATGGCCAATAGTAGCATCAATAAAGTCACAATTGGGAAAATACTTAACCTTTAGGACCCGGTACACCAAGGGGTCTTGTTTCATCTGAAGCCGCCAGCCCTATTTCGCCAAAAAGGCTAAATTTAATTCTTTTAATTGCTTAAACCCCATACCACCTTCCTCAGATTTACATAATTTTTCCTAGCTCAACCAAGCCATCTTCTTTTCATCCCACTTATGCCACCACCAAAAATTCCTAATCATTGTTGTAAGTTCATCACACAGTGAATCTGGGATTTTAAAACAGCTCATGGTATAAGTGGGAATAGCCTGCGCCACTACCTTAATTAGAACTTCTTTGCCAACTATGGACAACATCTTCTCGTTCCAACCCGCCAACTTCTTACCCAATTTTTCTTTTATCTTACTAAAAGTATTACGCTTATGCCGCCCAACCAATGAAGGTAAGCCCAAATACTTCTCATATTGTTTGATCACCTGAGTTCCAAACCTATTTTTTATCTCCTCCCTAATGTCACCCTAGGTATTATTGCTAAAAAATAAGGAAGGCTTCGCACAATTCAACTGTTGCCCTGAAGCTTTCTCATAAACCTGTAAAATTCGTTGTAAAGCCGAACACTCCTTAATGGAAACCTTGTAGAAAATCAAACTATCATCTGCAAAGAACAGATGGGATAATTTAGGACCACCTCTACACACCGCAATACCACCCATATCACCACTGGCAACTGCAAATTTTATCAAGGCAGAGAGACCTTTGGCACATAAAAGAAATAAATAGGACGATAAAGGATCCCCTTGTCGGAGCCCTCTACTAGGTACAATGTGAACCCTAGGCTGTCCATTAATTCTAACTGAGTAAGTGATTGAAGTAACACACTTCATTACAAGCTCCCTCCATTTATTCGTAAAACCTAATTTCTCCATAATTTTCTCCAGGCATACTCACTCCACTCTATCGTAGGCCTTACTCATATCTAACTTCAAAGCCATTTCACCTGTTTTCCCCATCTTCTTTTGACTGATGTGGTGCATAGTTTCAAAAGCAACAAAAATATTATCAGTGATAAGCCTCCCATGCACAAATGCACTCTAAGTGTCACTAATAATTTGCGGTAAGATCTTCTTCAACTTGTTGGCAATACTTTTTGATACAATTTTATATACCACATTACATAAACTTATAGGCCTGTAATTAGTAATTCTCATGGGCTCTTTACATTTAGGAATAAGCACAATATGGGTGTCATGAAAATTTGGAGGAAAGATACCTGCATTTAGGAAGTCAAGGACAGTTTTTGTCACCACATCACCTATGGTGGGCCAGAAGTGCTGAAAAAATAATGGTGGCATCCCATCCAGGCCAAGCACCTACATGTGGTTTGAAATTTGACACTTTACCTACCTGAGAGTAGTTCAGTTAGATTTCCTTAAACTATTTTTGTTAAAAACATGGCTAAATATGTGATTTTGCTTCACTTTTATGTTTCTCTCATCCAAAAATACAAAAAACATAAAATACAAGATAAAAAAAAAATCCAACAGAACACTTGCATCATGGGATTTTAAACCACATATAGGCAGCATAAATTTCAGCCAAATCATAGGTGAGTAAGTTGTAATTTTCCTAAAAAATAACAATAATGTGTAAAATTGGAGCAACTGACACAGCAGTATCAAGTTGGGAAGTAAAAGATCTTAAGAAAAAAAATTATTTAAAAAATAACAATGAGGTGTTAACTTGTGAAGGGAGCAAAGCTGACATGGCAAATTCTCATAAAGTCAACAAAAAGTCAAAGGTTTTGATTTTATAGTATCTTCTTTTGCTTCAAGGCGAGATACTGGACTTCCATACTAGACCCGAGAAACTAGGACTTCCCATCCAATTAATTCTTACCTTTTGAAGCAAGCATAAAACTAAAATATTTTGTGAATAAAATAATTTTATTTACAAATGTTTTTCATTAGAAAATTTCACTCTTGAAATATGGTAAAATTCTCACTTTTTTTTTTACAAACGAGAGTATCCAAACCTCTTCAAATATCTAACTATTCTCTCGGTTGTATGTAGTTCTTTCGTCCCACACACATTAGGTTATTGCAAGGAGAACTTCCACTTTTGTCAATGTCTCTAAAGAAATACATATTTCAGGGGTGAAAATAGAACCTAAAGTTCTAAAGGATGTAGTTAGGTTTTATTTATGTCTTAAAATATCATCTAACGTTTGTATAGGTCCTTGAAACTTAATAAGAGTGGACAAAAAGAGGAAATGTATAACATATATTTGCTGACATCAAATTTTTTGGGACAGACCCCACCATCATTTTGGGGCCTTAGAGACACATGTTTTGATGTGTTTAATGACACTTGGAATAACGTGTTTGCAAGAGCAAGTCTTTTTATTTTAGGAGTCGTTGCCAACTATAGAATTTCTAGGTGTTATTAGTCACCTTTTGTTGAACATAGAGAATTGATAGAGAATTTTGTCAACGGTGATTTCATAAAAGTTCTTCTAGTTGATTATGAGCCTTTGGATATAATGGGCAAGGGTGATGTTTGATTCATACAATTGAGTGGAGCTCTATGATAGATGCAGAATGTTAGGCCAGACTCTAGTAGCTGCTCTAAGAATTATTTTTAGGATAGTCGTTATGAAACTTAAATTACACAAAATTTAATAAGAGAAATAATTTAATATATCAACATCACCAAAAAAAAAAAACCAAATACATGAAGTTTTACAATTTCTTCTACTAACAAAATTAAAAGGCAAAAATAGACTGATGAGAGATAAAGTGAGAATTGAAAATGTTGAAATAAGAGTAATAAAGTTAAAGAGTGTCTGAAATGATAATAGATAAGAGAAAAAGAGAGAGAGAGAGAGAGAGAGAGAGAGAGAAATACATATTGCGATTGCTAAGCAGAAGAGCTACCAGCACCACTAAAAGAACTCACGACAACATTATCTATCTTGATACCATTTTTTAAGAAAAATGAAATTATAAATTATTATTAATGTCATGGTTTGAACGAATTATGAATCCAAATTATTAGGGATTTTTATTATTTATTTTTTAATAGGCTTTTGTTGAATATTTTGTTCATTTGTTGTTGTTTGGCCTAATTTTGTTGTTGTTTGGGCTATGTTTATTGTTATTTGGGCCAATTTTTATTGTTGTTATTAGAGCTTTCAATTTTATTCGAGCTAGTTTTTATTGTTGATATTTATGATATTAATTTTTTGTATAAGGGTTTTTTTTTTTTTTTTTTTTTTTTGTTTTAGAAAGTTGTTTAAGGGGTTAAGGATTATGTTTGATGGACAAAGATTATTTTTGTGATTAATCTTAGAAACATTAAAAAACAAATGACAATATTTTTACAAAATTCCTAAAATAGCATACCAAAAAATTAAATTGTCAAAAGAAATAAAAAATTAAATTTAATATTGTGGTGGGACCATGTGTGAATTGGAATGCTAATTTAGAAATTTTGTGAAATTGTTGTGATATTTTATTATATCCCTAGCATTACATTTATTTTTGTTGAGCCTAAATTCTTGGGATTCTCATGTACGTGTTCAATATTTGTTTTTAGGGTGGACAAAATAAGTATAATTATGTATATAATTTTTTTTTGCAAGTATATACATTTTTTATTGGTAAATCAAGGTGTTCCTATGAACACCCTGACTTTTATGTAGAGTTGCCCTGCCAGACCCTGATTTAAAGAAAAACTTGATTTATGTAGTATCTCGATAGGAAATGGCATAAAAATACTTTTGTGGGTGGCAAATAGAAATGAGCACTCTCAATATGATGACCAACAATAAGAAGCTATTGTAGTTGATGTCGTATGTGGAGCTTCAAGTATGTGTTGTGTGCATAGTTGGCTTAGTCATGGTGTCTTTTTTGAGAGATAGTTTCAACTTATGCCGTCCGTTTATAGTGATTATTCTTTATCATTAGACTAAAACACCAAGTCAAGGTGGTGCCCAGTGGCTACCCTCTCTATACTCCAATTACTACACTTTATTAAAGACTTAAATAAATTATATAACTTTCTTTATTAAGAATTCGAACAAATACTTTTTTTTTTTTTTTTACCTTTTCTATAAATTGTTATAAGGTAGCTTAAGTTTTAGCTGTATATGCTAAGGAGATAAAGGACCCTAGTTTGGCTTGAGGAAATTCCTTCTTTTATCCTCCCATTGTAAACTTCGGTTCTTTATAAATACACCCCAATGTTTTAAATTGAAAGGAAAAAAAAAATCTTAAATTTTTAGAAGTTTTAATTAAGGCCATGAACTTTTCCAATCATTTTAATCCACACCCTTAAAAGCCCCAATTAACTAAAAGTTATCAAAATTCACATGAATTTAGGCTAAAAGCCTTCAAAAACACACACACACGTGTGTGTCTCTATATATATATATATATATATATATTTGATGTGCAATTATAAGACCTATAGTACACTATATGAGAATTGTGAAATTATATAATTATCATTAATTTATTTATTCGTATCGAAATATTTGTAATAAATATTAAAATTCATAGGTAATTTATTTTTTTTGAGAAAAAATACATAGGTAATTTATATATTTAAAATACTACTCTAAACTTTTTTTTTTTTTAAAAATGCGACTCTAACTAAAATTGGTTGTTTCTTTTTTGGGGTAAGTATCTAAAATAGTTTTTTTTTTTTTTTTTTTTTTTGAGAATCTAGTAACTAAAATCAGTTAAAACCTTTAAAAAAAAATACAAAATACTTAAAAATTAAAACTTTGACATGATGGTCACTCCACAAGTATTATACTTGTGAGGTGTGGGGATAAGGGCTAAAATTCAAGTCTCCAAGAGGAAACTACACACACATTAAAAAAAAAAAACTTTTCCAATCATTTGTAAACAACTAATAAATTGTAATTAAAATGTGAAAACTGAAAAGACTTGAGAGCCGAGGCGGCTATTAGATTTCTACGGCATAATTACACAACTTAGATCATAATATATATATATATATATAAGTTGTCTATATATATACATAAATAAAATGGTTTTTTTATTTTATTTATAAGAATCTAGTAACTAAAATTAGTTAAAATGGTTCGTGGCGTGATCTGGGCTCTGGGTTCGCCGGCGAAGTTGAAGGCATGATCTAGGCTCTAGGTTTGTGGCGTGATTTGGGCTTTGGGTTCGCCGGCAAAGTCGAAGGCATGATCTGGGTCTCTCTCTCTCTCTCTCTTTGCGCGTGAGTCCAGAAATGGTTTGAAGTGAAAATTTCACTGAAACCAATTTCCGGATCAAAGCCATTAAAACACACGGTCAACTGAAAATATTTTCCGGAAAATTTATTTTTCATGCGCAACCAAACACCCGCATTTACGGAAATGTATTTTCAAAAGTGATTCGAAGCCAAAACAAACACAGCCTAAAATGTGAAAAGACTTGAGAGCCGAGGCGGCTATTCTATTTCTACAGTATAATTATAATCCAAGTTTTGTAATTTCTCCGATTAAACGCTCTTTGTCTCAACGTGAAAGAAGTCCGGACTTGCATTGCACCTATTGCTTGGTTCTCTCTCTGTTTCAGAAATTTCATTTTCATTATCAAAACGCAAAAGCACCAGAGATAAAGTAAAGCTTGAATTTCAGGTCTGTAACTGTAATTTTCTGTTTATCGAAATCTTCTATTCCGACCTGTAAAGCTTACCTGTTATGGCTTATTGAACAACATCACTATCATCATAGAAACAAATTCTGAGAAATGGGTTTTTCATTTTTGTACTTATTGAACCAGATTTCAGGGTTTGAATGCAAATTTGCTTTGGAAAAAAAAAAAAAAAAAAAAAAAAAAAAAAAAAAAAAAAAAAATCTAGAATTGTAAGTGGCTTATCATAAATATATGAAGCAATGAAATTTGAGTACTGGGCTATTTTTTTTTGTTTTTTTTTTATTGTTTTGAAGTTGAATTGTTTATTTTATTTTACTTTCAAGTTTGGTTAGATTTTGAAGTATCAGAAATATTAATAGAAAATCTGAGGTGTTGCTGAGTATTGGGTTTTTGGCTGCAAGTTCTAAGGGTGTGGATAAGTTGCTTATCTGAGAATTCAAGTTTTAGAATTGTGATAAGAGAGTAGTTTGACTGTGTATAATATCATTACCAAAAAGAAATCATTGGAGTGTCGAACTCTGTATTGGATTTTGGGTTCTAGGGGGAAGGAGGAGTGGTGGTATGAAATTAGTTTGAGTATTCTTTTTTGTGGCTTTGTTTTCTATGCATTTATTGTAAGTAAAAGATGTATAGCAATTTTAAGGTGCACTCGATAGAGTATGTGAAGCAGGCAGTTCAGGAGGATGATGCCGGAAATTATAGCAAAGCATTTCCGCTCTATATGAATGCACTAGAGTACTTTAAGACCCATTTGAAGTATGAGAAGAATCCGAATATTAAGGAAGCGATTACTTAGAAATGTATGGTATATTTAAAGAGGGCAGAGGAGATAAGGACCATTCTTGATAATGGGGGAAGTGGGCCTGCCCCCAGTGGTGATGCAACAATTGCTAGCCAACCAAAGACAAAGTCGAAGGGAGGAGGGGGGGAAAGATGCGGAGGATCCGGAGCAAGCAAAGCTTAGGGTTGGCCTTGATTCTGTGATAATCAGGGAGAAACCAAACGTGAATTGGAGTGACATGGCCGGGCTTGAGAGTGCCAAACAGGCATTGCAAGAGGCTGTAATACTGCCTGTGAAGTTTCCCCAATTTTTTACTGGTTAGTTCCTCAATCATTATTTTTAAGTTTTGGGTTATTTGCTTTTTAGTTTTCTTGTTGAATCTTGGCATGCTTTCAATGTGAATGAGCTTGATTTGGTTTATGGTGACACTTGATAACTTATGAATATTCAAAAATATGCCACTGGTACCATAAATTCAAGTTTATCAGTTGCGGAGATTGTATGCTCCAATTGTATTACTCAGAATTTCTGACTTTCAAACTCTGCTTTTGCAATGGAAACTGTACAAATAAGTCCCACCAGAAACAACTGAAAATATGTATGGAGAAGACACGTTGTAGTACAGTTGTACAATAAACAGCTCTTGTCAAACACCAAAGCAAAATTCTTATAGTTAATTGGGCTATGTCCTGTCAGTTGAATTCAAAAAGGCTCAAATATTGGCCTTTGATGGCCCAGAGTATCAGCCTAATTCTGAACATGAAAGAATCAGTTGAGTTTAGAGAAGGTAGAAAGGATATTTTAAGAGTTACTGTTGCCATTGCTTCACTGATTTTTTAGATTTTGGACGATGTATCTTCCAATTGATCTTCCAATTGTAAAGATACATATCAAGTAATAATATCAACTGTAATAAGTTTTAAGACCCATTTGAAAACCTTTGGCATATCAAGTTTCATTCTAAAGTTTGAGGGGTTTACATTGCTTCAATATGTGAGGCACACTACTTAGCCATGAGCTCAGATTCAGACTATCCCTTGCACCTGGCTGTGAATTAAAAAATGATTATATCTGTCTGCTTGACGGTAGAATTTATGGCAATGGAAGATAAACATTCTATTTGGTATTAATAAAAAGCAAAATGCTATTTGGCACATTTAATATTTGTCATACTTGCCAATGTATGGATGCTGAAGACTTTCTAAACATAATTTGCATCAAGAACTTGATTTTCCATTCCTAATAAACAGTGGGATTTGAACTGTCTACATTAAGAAGAGTCAAAGAGACGTTATCATTTAATGCTTAAATCTGAAAGATTCATGAACTGGCAACCTACTTCCAGGCCATATTCTGCAGTATTTCCTTCTGGAGCCACTAATATTATCATGTCACATATGGTACATCTTGATAATAAAAGAATCATTTGATCTCTTTTTCGGGGAAGAGAAAACCATGGAGGGCTTTTCTATTATATGGTCCACCTGGAACGGGGAAGTCCTATTTAGCAAAGACAGTGACAACAGAAGCAGATTCAACTTTCTTTAGGTAAAAATTTGACCAATACATAGCAAGTAACTAGACTAAAATAGCAGATAAAACAACTATAGATGGCAAGTTATTGAACTACAATAGCAGATTTTTGAACTAAGGCTATACTTGTTGCCAATGACACTTAATTGTGAGTTGTATATTTGAAATCTATGTGATTATCAATCTTAGTTCTTCTTCTCCTTCTTTGAGTTTTGCCGCATAACTTTTTTTTTTTTTTTTAATATATATATATATATATCTAAGAACCGTTTGATCTCTTATGCTTACTTTTTAATAATATCTTACAATATCAGTTTCATGGTTTAAATTTTGCAATGCACTGAGATGTAAGCAATGAATGTTTGGAAGTAGAATAACTGAAAAGGTACCTGGTTTTATGGCCCTTGACAGGCAAATATTCAAGATCACTTTACAAGAGAGTAGCAAGATCTGCACTAGTTAATTGGAAGCCTTTAGATTTCCAAGAAAATAATATCCTTCCATTATGTTAGATTACATTTGGATACACGAATCAATTCCTTTAAATGGCATAGTCATTAGTTTATTTTACAATAATAAATGAGTTCACCTTAATTACTATGAAGTATTTTAGGAAAACTCCAATATGCTCGTTCAAATGCCATGAAGGACACAATATCTTTTTCTGTTTACCAAACTATAGGTCTGGATACTAAATTTTGATGGTATTGAGAGGATGCTAGATATATAGGTTTCTTATTGATGAAAGATTACCATAATACACTACTAGTCTACTACACTTACTCACTGCAATCCAGGATAATCTAAAATGTGGTACACCTTTGTTCTAATATGCAAATTTTCACAATCCAAAAATTTCCTCCTTTTTTTCTCCCTTTTCTTTTTGAAAGAGGATAGTTTAAGTAATACAAAAATCTTATATGCATTATAGAGTTTCTGGAGGGAACCAGGCTAAAAATTATAAGGGTTTAACTTGAGGACAGCCTTGTCATATTGTAACTTCTTATGAAACAACATGTGTGTTGAGTATAAGTGTAATCTCATCATTCCATGTTCTGGGGTAGGTCATGTAATGTGTTCCCGTACATCTTCTGTGTTCTAGTATGATCAATTTTCTAGGTAACTTAGTCTAAATGTTTAGATTATATGAGAGATTGCAATATTACTTAGAAATATGACCATCCAAGTATTGTAATATTGTTGCTTCCTAGGAGGATATCAACCTTTATCCCTAGCAGCTGATCAACCATTTTATTGTTGAATTTCTACACTAGTTCCCATTTTTCCATTTGGTCTTCTATGAGGGTAAAAAAAATAAAAAAATAAAAAAATATGAAGGAAATGTATCAAGCTCAAAGATTTCGTTTCTCTGGCAAAGAAATTTGAAAAGAAATGTTATTTATGAATAAAATAAAATGCAAGAAGCCTACAAACTTGGTTAGGTTTCATTTGTGCATGGTCCCATGTCATTCTTATTCTCATCCATTTTCTGTTGATAAGTTTCGTTTGTGCACTAATGCCCATATCTTAGTGATGATCTTTGCTTTCCATGCTTTCATTTTAAAAGGGGCTTGGTTAGGCTTATTTGTAAAGCAGGAAATTAAAACTTCTGTTTCAAATGAGCATATTAGAATGGAAGATTTTGAAGAACATTTTTAGTGGACCATGATGCGATCACCACTGAAACTTGCAAGATGCACACAAACCACACAAGAATGTGTAATTTATACCTTGGAGAGTGAATGTAAGCATATGAGGACGTTCTCTTCATATCTTGTTCCTTTTTCTCAGTCTTTTAATGACTTGGTAGAAAGGCAGCAAAGAAGTTTGCAATCAATGCCAATTACCTCATTGTGCTGTCAGCCGTGACTTCTCTTGTTTGTCAAATAGTATCATAAGAACATTGTTTTTTTTATAAGTAATAAATTTATTGATATCAAAAAGGGAAGCACCCTAGTACACAGGGAGTGTACAAGGGGTCAAACAATCAAGAACAAAAATTACAGGAATCTAGGAAATCAAGAAAAGATAAAAAATGATTGGTTCTGCAAAACAACCAACCAATCCATTAAAGTTCTAAAGAAAAATAGTTTCAAGTCAGATATTGATCTCTCCTTATCTTCAAAGCACCTACAATTTCTCTCTCTCCAAAGACACCACAATAAGCAATGGGGAACAATCAACCATATATATCCATTTCGATGACAACCAAATCTGCCTTGCCAACATGCTAAAAGCCCCAATACAGATTGCGGCATAACCCAGCTCACTCCAAACAATCCGAACATCATAGCCCACATATCCATAGCAACCGGACAATAAAGAAAAAGATGATCAACCGATTCACCACTACACTTGCACATGTAGCACCAATCCAATATCCAAACCTTCCTTTTTCGTAAATTGTTAATCGTTAAGCACTTCTCCAAAGTAGCAGTCCAAACAAAGAAAGCTACTCGAGAATGAATCTTCTGTTTCCAAATACTTTTCCAAGGAAAGCAATAGTCATTAGAGCCCACTAAGAGACTATAATAGTCTTTAACCAGGAAGCCCTTCTCTCTATTAAGTTTCCAGCACATCTTATCCTCACCAAACCCTTTCACCAAAGCACCATAAATGGTATCCATGAAACCAGCCAGTGCCTCTAATTCCCGAGTATGCAACACCCCTAAAGAAACTTACATCCCAAAAGAGGACTCCATTATCAAGCTTCATAAGGTCAGCCACACTAACCACCTTGTCTCGGCAAACTCTAAACAATTCAAGATAGCTGACTGCAAGAGAAGTCTCACCACACCAATGGTCTTGCCAAAATTTCACCCTAGACCCATCCCCAATATCATATAGAATGTGGCGAGAAAAAGAAGGCCATCCCCAACTAATATATTTCCACAAGCCAACACCATATGGACCATTAACAAGCCTAGTACACCAGCCACCCCATTCACTGCCATATTTCACCTCTATCACTTGCCTCCAAAGGGCAGCCCTCTCCATCCCAAAAAATCTCCATAGCCACTTCCCAAGCAAAACTTCATTAAAAAGTCTTACCTTCCTTATCCCCAAGCCACCCGAAGCAATGGGACTACATACAATAGCCCATTTAACCAAATGGAGTTTTGGTTCATCTCTAATTCCACCCCATAAGAAATTTCTCTAAAGTTTCTCAATTCGGTTAGTCACTGCTGCAGGAATAGGAAATAGAGATAGAAAATAAGTGGGTAAATTAGATAGAGTGCTTTTAATTAAAGTGACTCTACCTCCCTTGGATAAGTACAAACGTTTCCATCCTGCTAATCTTTGTTCTATCTTCTCCAGAATTGGGTTCCATATTGCCTTATCCTTGAATTTAGCTCCCAAAGGAAGACCCAAATACTTCATTGGAAGAGTACCTTGTTTACAGCCAAGGACAATCAACAATAAGTCCAAATTATCCACCATACCCACAGGAACCAACTCTGACTTACCCAAATTTATCTTTAGCCCAGGGACCGCCTCAAACCAAATGAGTATCATACGGAGAAACAGAACCTGATCCAGATCAGCACCACAAAAAATCAAGGTGTCATCCACAAAGTATCATAAGAACACTGTTAAAAGGCAACAAGTCAGAATACTGATGTCCACTAAGTGAGATGACAGGAAAAAATTATGAAATGTGGATTTAATGGGTAAAAAATTCTTGCTTATACCTAACTTAAGATATTTGAGTTTCAGTGTGGTTGCGGTTCTTAATAAATTTTTTTTATACAGTTTTTTTCGTCTACTTCATATATGGCTGGGGTTGACTGCTTCACTTGATTTTTATTGTAATTGTCACATCATTCAAGTGAATTTGAACTTCCAAATGCATGTATGATTTACACTTCCAGTTGTATGCCCATGGATGTAGGTTTTTTTTTTTATGTCTTTATATGAATGGAATGTTGCCAACACATGACGAGTGCTAGATGCTGTCAATACACAGTGTTTCGTCATCAGACCTTGTTTCAAAATGGATGGGTGAAAGCGAAAAGCTAGTCTCAAATCTTTTCCAAATGGCTCGTGATAATGCTCCTTCCATTATTTTCATTGACGAAATTGATTCCTTATGTGGCCAGCGAGGTGAAGGCAATGAGAGTGAAGCATCTCGACGTATCAAAACAGAACTTCTTGTACAGATGCAGGTATTTTGTGTTAACTGGAAGTGGATAAGAGCTTTGTTCCAAGCTTATCTTATACTAATACAACTGTCATCCTTATACTTTTGTAGGTGATATGCAATATTTAAAAGTTTCCCTATCACAACTGTTTTTTGTCCTGCATTTTCTTTCTCTCTTTTACTTTCCATAAGTGGTTCAGTATTGTTTCAGTTGCTAAGCTATCTGTCTGTTATTTTAGGGAAAGATTGTAGAAGTCATATAATTTATATATGTACATACATTCTGCTTCCTGCCAATACCATTATGTATAGCGTTTAGACTTGATTTTTGGAGCTTAAACTTCTTAGGCCTTTCCTTTTGTCTATGAACAAAATTGTTGTTAGAATAATGGTTAAATGATTAAATTCACAATTTTCTAATAGTTTTAGCTTTTTTGTCATAAAGTGGTCTTGAGTTCAAACCTTGTCTCCACTCTACCTCCCAAAAAAAGGGGAAAAAAAGTTACAATCATGTGTTAAATTTGTTACAAGGACAGAATGCTGGTTCTTCTACTTTAGAGATTGGGGCATGGGCCATATTGGGATGTAGTTAATTTTGTTACAAAGGCAGGCTGTACCTGTGTCAGTTGACTATCAAGCATTCTCCTAGTTATTGCCGAGTCTCTTAGGCCATGGCCCATATGAAAAGCAGGTTCCATTTCACATTTTCCTCATGCTCACTCAAATTCTGGCCATAGGATCTCTTCTCTGTTTTCACACTAATCCATCTTATGGTAGTGAAATATGCAAACTGTTGCAATGGCTAGTGATCAAACTCCTACCACCAGATAATTCTCCAATTTGCACTTTCAATAGCCGAGTCTGGAGTGTATAGTCTGACCTGGATTGAAGACATAGATCCCTTCCTACTCTATGTTCTTGCATTCTTGGTGCATCATCTTAAGCCCACAATGCTTTCATCTTATTCCCTACTACTATTATTTTTAACCTGCATTAGTTCTTAACTACATTAAACAGTGATTGTTGCCTTTGGTTTTTCTACTGTTAATCTTCAAATGGAAATTTTCTTTAACACATTTCAGGGTGTAGGCAGCGATGATCAGAAAGTTCTGGTTCTTGCCGCCATGAATACTCCATATGCTTTGGATCAGGTAAGAAAACTCTGATCCATTGGACCTAAGTTATAGCTAAAAAGAGTTTTATGACCTTCATTGCTTTGGGGTTGAGACTAAGGAAAATTAAATACAGGCCATCTGTAGGCGTTTCGATAAGCGAATTTACATCCCTCTCCCAGATTTGAAGGCAAGGCAGCACATGTTTAAGGTACTGTGGTTTTGGTAGAGCCGTAGTAATTGATTCTTTTGGAGCTTATGATTTGTTTAATATCCTCAACAGGTTTTTTATTTAATAAGGTCCATCTTGGAGACACTCCTCATAACTTAACTGAAAGTGATTTTGAGCATTTAGCTCACAAAACAGAAGGATTTTCAGGTTCAGACATAGCTGTTTGTGTAAGTGTCCAGTTTACATTAGTTTCTGGTATCCCTTTTGAGTGATTATATGGCTGAAAGCTGTTAGCTACCTCCTCTCTTTTGATAGGTTAAAGACGTTCTATTTGAACCTGTTCGTCAAACCCGTGATGCGAAATTCTTCAAAAAGAACTCTAGTGACATGTGGGTCCCTTGCAAACCTACTGAACGAGGAGCTGTTCAGGTTACCTTGCAGGAACTTGATGCACAAGGCCTAGCTTCAAAGGTAAGTATTGGGTAGGAACTGTTTTATTTATTATTATTACTAGCCACGAACCCGCGTATTACGCGTGATAATTATTTTTATGGTGGTTTTATTAATATTTTTTTTTTACAATTTAAACTAATCTAATAATGAATAATGTATTTCGTGATTATATTTTTATTTATTAAAGAAACAATCATAAATGTAATATAGGAACAATCCAAAACACCAAAAAAATGTAAACTAAAAAAAATAAAATAAAACTTAACAATGATTAATTGAACCAATATTAGGATAAAATTTTGTTTTTGATAATCTATTAAGGTTATTTTCTTTGTAGAAATTATAATTTCGGCCACCCGGCCAAAACATATTAGCAAATAAAAAATTATTAGCAAAATCTAAGAATTAAATTTCTATACATGCAATTGTTATAAAATAATAATAATTAAAATAGAATTGCAAAAGTTAAAATTTGTCACCTATCCTATTATTTTTGTTTGGCTAACTTTTGCTTTTCTTTAAATAAATGGCATTATAAAGTACTTCTAATACAATTATTAAGAGTACTTTGTCCACCACAAAGGATTAGAAAATAAACAAAAATTAGTAAAAGTCTCATAGTTTAACATCTAAATTGAGCATTATAAAAACTCATGCTATGTAACAGAATAAATACTAAATTATCCAAATCATGCTATGTAATAGAATAATATTATATTTTTATATGCTATATTTAATTCTTTAGAACGCAATAGGATAACAATCAAAGAGAATAAAAAATAAAAAGAACAACAACAATATAAAAAACAAAACTAAATTGCATTAACCCAAAATAGAGTTTTAAAAAATATAAAAAATTATCAACCTAAAGTAGAGGTGCAAGAAAAAAAAAGAAAAAAAAATCCACCAAAAAATTTAGAGAGAGAGAGAGAGGGAACCCTTTTTTTTTTTTTTTTTTTGTGAGGGAAAACTATGCATAGAATAGAAAAGATAGTGACAAATTTATAGTAAAAGGGTGTGAATAAGAAAAGATAAAAATAAAGGAAGATGAAAGGAAAGATGAATAATTATATTAATGTAGAGGATAGTGGGGAGATGAAAAGGTAAGGGAGGGAGAAAGATTGAAGAAGTAGTGAGGAGATGAAATGGTAAAGGAGAGAGAAAGGTTGGAAAAGTGTAAATATTAAAAAATAAATGTTAAAAAAAAAAAAAAAAAAAAAAAAAAAAAAAAAAAAAAACCTTAAGCTTGAAAGGCTTCAATGTTTTTTTTTTTTTTTTTTTTTTTTTCTTCTTCTTCTTTCTTTCTTTAAGCTGAAAACCCTAAAGTTGAACTAAAAAGGCTTTGGGTTGGACTTGATAGTGGAACTAAATAAATAAGAAGTGGGCTTGATTAATTATACAAATTTATTATAGGGTGATAGTGGAAGTAAATAAATAAGTAGTGGGCTGGATTTATTATAAGGTGATAGTGGAAATAAATAAATAAGTAGTGGGCTGCATTTATAAGGCTGAAAATTGTAAAAACCATTTTAAAATTGTAGGACAAATTATATTTAAAAAAGAAAAAGAAAAAGAATGACGTGATAGCTGATGTGGCGCAACGTGAGATTAGCAGCATTAAACATTACGCTTCAACTTTTAGTAATATATAGATATAGATTAATGGACACTGCATAAAGCTCTAGACCAGAAATCATTGCCAAAATTAGCACTATAATCATATTTAGTGCTAGGTATCAATAACTTACCAAATAGAATTATTAAAGACTTATTCAATGCTTTAACTTACGTAGTTAGTCAATTTCAGAAAAGTAGGATTGAAGAAAAAACTTACACAATTCTTTGGAGGAAGGTCAATTTGTGGTATTTCTTTTCTAGCCTCTTTCATCCACTTCTTTTAATTTATATAATGACTTGAATGTAACTGGCTCTGGGAATGTATGACTTGCAGATCCAGCCACCACCAATCACAAGAGCAGATTTTGATAAAGTACTTGCAAGACAGAAGCCAACTGTAAGTAAAGCTGATCTTGAGGTGCATGAGAGATTTACAGAGGAGTTTGGGGAAGAAGGCTGATTGCTTGAGTTTGAACACAAGGACTGATTAACCATTTGTACAGGTAAAACCACTAGTACTATAGGTAAATGAAATAGTATATCTAGTCATCAATATAGCTTGTAATAGAAAGTTCAACATCTTGTTAAGAGACAGGGGCGGAGCCACGTTGAGGCTTGGGGGGGCCGTGGCCCCTGCAAAAAAAAAAAAATTTCCATCAGACTATGTAGAAAAAATAAATGGGCCCCCTCAACATTGGACAGCCGGCCCCCCTACCCACTTCACAACTATCCTCCCAGTCCAGCCCCAGCTTTAACACCCTCAGAAAGAAAAAAAAAAAAAACATTTATTCTACTTTCAAGCGAAAAAAAAAAAGCCCAAATAAAAATTTTGAACTAAAATCTAAAAATAAAAATTGTAACAGGACAAGTCCACCATGGAAAAAAAGCCCATCATCAATCTTAAACAACATATTAGGAACCCAATCAAAAGAAAAAAAAACAAGGTAAAGTGTAGCAAACCTACGGAATCTCAAAAAAAAAAAAAAAAAAAAAAAAAAAACCAAAACCCAATATACGCGATTACAACCTAACCTAAAGAAACCAGAGCATGAGCAACAGATTCATCAAGTAAAGCAAAACCATTTATCAAAAAAAAAAAAAAAAAAAAAGCAAAACCAGAACAGCTCAACGACAACAACCAACGGCAACGGAAACCTCAGGTCCTCTGCAAAAGCGACTCAGCAACGCTGCAACGGCCACACCCAGAGCAGTCGACGGCGAGATCAGAGATTCCCTTGCGCAGATCGGAGATTGGCGACACCGTGACGGCGAGATCGAGATGAGAACCTTAGGCAACATCAAGGTATTTCAGTTCTGTCTCTTTTTCTTTATCTCATCTTTGCTCTGAGCCTCACCGAGAGCGGCGTTCTCTCTCTCTCTTTTTCTTTTATCTCATCTCTGCTCTGCCTTGTCCTTGTGACTATTTTTTTGGCTTTTGAAATCTCTCTTTTTCTTTGCTCTGACTTAGACTTAGGCTTTCCTCTGGTTCTCTTTTGGCTAAATTGGCTTTTTGTGTAAGTGTATATATGTAAATATGTAATTGTGTATTTCTGTACTTAAAAGCAACACCCAGAACAACACATTATTAAAAGACAAAAATAAAAAAATAAAAAATGAACCATGTTAGACAGTGGGTTGAATCAGGTGGATGATGCAGTGTACTTGTATTTTACGTTGTGCAAAACCAACAGTGAGGTGTGTGCTAGGTTACCAGTGGTTAGTAAAGAAAAATAATTAAACAATTAAATAAAAATAATTAATAATTTTATTAATATTTTAAATGAATTTATAATTTATTGTTTATTATTTTGCTAGTTATTATTGACAAATATTTGATAAAGAAACCATGTACCTAAGATTTATTTTTTGTGAAAGATTCATCTTCATTTTCTAAGCGGATTTGTATTAACTTTAACTTAGAAAATCTTCGTTCAAATATGAATTTGCATGTTTTTTGGTTGTTGTTAGCGTCAATATATGAATTTCTTTTTTTATTAAACTGTGTAAGGAATACCCTGGAAAAATTTCCTGAAGTCGCCACTGGTTTTAGGTACTCCAAATAAAACAAAAAGCTATTGGCCCACTTCATTTATTGTTATGCTAAAGAACAATAATTAAAGCTATATAATTAAATTAACCAATACATTATAAAAGACAAATTAATTAAATTGTTTTTGTTTTTGTTTGAGGGGTTATTATTAATTAAAGTCGTATTAAAAATGGGTTGACTGTTTAAATTATAGTGAAAATTTTGTTTTTTCTTAAGTATGAATAACATTCATATAACTAAGTAAAAATTTCTAATTAAATTTTTTTTTTAAAAGTTATTTTCAGGTTAATTTTTGAGTCATATTCTTAAAACTAAAAGAATTATGAGCAAATGAAAAACAATTGATGCATTCTTTAAGAAAAAAGATGTTAGCAATTCAGAAATTAGGACACCATGGCTGTAGAAACAAATGTTGATATTTCAATGCCTGATGAATACTCCTCCAAATATTTAAGAATTCAATCTGAAGAGATAGATCGTGATCTAGGATCACGTAAACAAATATGTGAATTCCCTATCAACAAACAAGATGAAGTCCGACGAGTTTATTTCAAAAAATGTCCATATCAACTTAAAAATATAAACTATCCATACAGTAATGATACTCATCGTCATCGATTTCAACCTTCGAATTGGCCCCCCCATGTACAAATTCCTGGCTATGCCCCTGTTAAGAGAACACCATGCCATATTGTTTCAACCTTTCTCTGTCTGTCTCACCAGAAAAGGAAGAGGTGGAAAGCTCTTAATTGATGTACAGTGTTACTGGTGATAGTTTCCATAATCAATAATGATTGATAATCTTACCATTTTTTTCCCATCTGGGTATGATCTCCTACCGGTTTGCCACTAGATGTTCATTCGAAACAATATCCTAGCTGCTGCTGATACCAAATTTGTAATCAACCAATGATGAACATCTAAAATAGACATAGAAAACAAGTTGCTATATGAAATCGTTAATGAAAATTAGCAAATGATGACAGCTAAAAAAATTTACCGTATTATGAGAGAACTACTGTGATACTATCTTATTGATTACGCCCCAGGGCACTACCATTAAAAGCAAGGTAACCTAAGGATAAAACTCTTATGTTTGGAATGGAGGGAGAGAAGGAAGGTGTTCTGGAGTCATGGAGTTCACCTCCGCGAACCTTTGTAAAATTAGGACATGCTCCAGGTGAGCTTATCTGGGACAAAAATGGTAACTGGATAAAGTGTTTTTCCTTCTCTACTTAGGACTTACTTTCAGTGTTCAGGCTGAACTCTGGGCTATTGACTACAGACTACAACTTTTGTGGCGAATGGATTATTGCAACATTCTATTACATAATGATAAATGGTATACATTTAAAAATATTTTTTCAGTCAATATAAATATTTTTCTTTCTAGCAGAAGATCAAATGCTTAAAAATAAAATTAGTAAGAATTTTTCTTTTCACAACTATTAACATGACATGTGATTCATGTATAATAAAAGTAATGTCAATAATAAATCCATATGACAAAAAAAAATAAATAAATAAAAAATTGTCAAATAACACAGTGTAACCTTAAACAACATGTGGAAGATATTATCACAGATAGCACCCCTAGCATAGTCTAGAAAGGTGAAGTTAAAAAAATAAAAAATAAAAAGTAATAATTAAAAAAAAAAACAGTAAAGCTTAACATAAGGATACTAATGAATAGTCCCAAAGGCAACTTCAACCTGAAATCTAGGTCCTGCACTTTACTGCACACCCAAACAAAAATCTACTTTGTTTTCAGGTTGAGCCTATTTGACTAGAGAAGAAATTGCTTGTTGCTTTATGTAATTAGTATTTGATATTTAGCGTGATGCATGCACGATATAATTTTATTCTGAAACATTTTGTAGAAATTTTCTTTATAATCCATGTATAGTACTCAATTGTGGAGTTAATTATATAACGGACAACAATAAGAACAAGAAAAAAAGAAACAAAGATAAAAAAAAAAAAAAAATGAGATGGGTTCAAGTTATACCTGATGTAACTCTACAAAAGTTACACATTTTTTAAACCGTAGATTTCTAAGAAATTTAATGGTTAGAAAATCACTATAATCAATATCTTCTTTAAAATTAATTGCTTTCCATATTAGCTAACCTAATTAATTTGAGAGAATATTATATTATTTTCTTTTTAACTTTCTTTCTCTCTCCTAACCAATTCATCCCTAACCTTACACAAAAGCATATTCTCAACTTTCTTGGGCATGGAAGCCGTTGTGCTGGACTTTCAATTGTTAAAGAAGCCATTGATCAGGGATTGTGTAATGACCAAGTCTGCATATTCAAACAAAACCCTTGTATTATTGCTCTCTTGATTTATCAAAATTAACAAATACTTTTGCTGGGAATCTTTCTCAACATACCCATTATAGCTTTTTGAATGTCACATCGCTAAATCCACTTGAGGGCAAGGACACCGAGGATTTTTCACCAAATTTATATTGAACGACATCATCAACTGCAAAAAAAAAAAAAAAAGTCAAACCTTTATCATTTACAATTGCCTAGGGCTACATCACTAATAGCTCCAATGCTAGGCTTAAATTACAGAACTACAGCTAAGCACCACCAGTGTGACGTCTATAGCATTGCTGATTAACTTTCTCCAGAAATTTCTAACGACAACCAGGCAGATTGATAGTATAAAATCTAGTTAAATCTCATATTCTCGGGAAACAAGGATTGTGTTCATAAAATAAAAGCCAATTCACCCCAAAGTATACTTTCTTCTAAACAACTTCTTCACGCCAATGATTGGGCATGTTTCACAATTAAAGGATAGTTTTTAGAAAGTATTTACAAGAACACGAGTTTGTAGAAGCCATTTGGCTTAACCTTGCATGTTTAGACCCCTAAGGCTAATCAAGTAAAAAACTGCTCAGGCATGAATCTTCTGGCTACTAAATTTTGAACCTAGCTTGATCTTAGTTGTACAGCAAGCAAGCCTGGACGAAGAATTAATTGGCTGAGTTTAGACAACCATTTCAATCCAATGCATATTTCCATGCCCAAGAACGTTGAGAATATGCGTTAGGGATGAATTGATTAGGAGAGAGAAAGAAAGTTAAAAAGAAAATAATATAATATTCTCTCAAATTAATTAGGTTAGCTAATATGGAAAACAATTAATTTTAAAGATGGTATTGATTATAGTGATTTTCTAATCATATTATTTCTTAAAAATCTACGGTTTAAAAAATGTGTAACTTTTGTAGAGTTACACTAGGTGTAACTTGAACCTATCTCAAAAAAAAAAATATATATATATATATATATAATTAGTATATTATGAATGAAAACATACTCCTTGAGTAAACAAATCAATCCTTCCATTGGTTAGTGTTACGCCAAATAAATAATTACCAGAGTGAAATTTTAATATAATAATAAAATGGAAAAGCAATTAAAACCGCTAGTAAAAAATGGAAATAACTAGTTAGATGATAGAACCATTCTTGAAAGAATCCACTGGATCAATTATAACAAGTGACACAATTATATTCCGTAAATACGATTCATTATTTAATGATTTCAACTAATTAAAGTACATAACTTTTTTCTTTCTCAATGAAATTTTTTTAAGGGGTAATTAACTAATTATACTCCCCTCCTTTGAGGTTTGAAGAATATAACACTCCTCTCCTTCTGTTTATATTAGTAAATATTTTGAATTTCTATGAAATTTTCTCAAAATTTAACCATTATTGGTAAAAACATATTGAAATTTGTTGATAATAATGCAAAGTTTATCAAACACCAAAATACTTGCAACGACAAATCTCTACACAACCCAATGACAAACTAAAAAAAAAAGAAAAAGTCATACTAATTTTAAAATACTCTTTAATTAAAAATTTAAATCAATGGATTTTAATTCTGAAACAGAGGATAATTTTGGAAACCTACCCTTAGGCAAATGACATGTTAGTACTGAACATTGTCAACATTAATTTAATAGATTTTGATCAAATGGATGTCAAAAAGGGAATTTTTCCCCCTTGAGGTTTAAGGTAAAGTGTCATTTCCCAACACCTTAAAGGAGGGAAGTGTAATTACCTCTAGTTTTTATTATACATATATTGAGTTACAAAATATTTCATTTGCATCTTGATTTTATTTTAAAGTATTTTGGTTTCAAATCTACAATATATGATACGAAAATGGTATAAACAAAAAGAAGAAAAAATCAAACTTTACTATCACATATTTTTTATTCCCACATCAACCCCCCCCCCCCCCCCCCCCACACAAATTCTTGACTTTGTCACTTATGTGGATATCAATAAAATGTGGACATTGTGCATGAAATTATGGACATTGTGGTTGTGTTTGGCATAGCTAAAAAATGCAGTTTTTTTTTTTTTTTTTACAAATTAGCTTATTTTTGCTACTATTTATAGATCCAATGCACTTTTTGGTATTATTCATGAGTCTTACTATACTATTTCAACTAACTTTTAGCTTTATTTATAGTACTTTTAACAAAAAGTTTTCAGTTTCAGATAAATAAGTTATTTTCAAACGAATGTCGTGTATGGAGTGTATATTAATAAGTATGATGGAAGAAGAGTTGTACTCTTACCATTGCTTTTTTATTTTTTTAAAGAAATACAGCCATGAAAATGAGCTATTCTAAATGAACCTTATGTTATATGTCACTTTGTTTCTTGTCAAAATTCTAGATGAAGATGACAAATTAATTTCATGGCAATAAAAATCAAGAGATGTTATTCGCCATGTGCCTTTCCTCTAGCCAATGGCCAACCTATGATTGGCACTCCCTGGCTTATTTTATCAATCACTGAATTCCACCCAGCAGTGGTTAAGAAATGCTCCAATTGCTTTGTGTGACAGAATTTTCAACTGGGGCGCCTAGTTATTCACTAGCAAGCCCCATTTGCTTTTCCTTATTGGTTTTCAAATCCTTCTGATAACAAGAATGCTCTGAATTCACCATTTATGTCAAAACCAATAGGTGGCCTAATGATCCAAATGAATGGCATTCCACTCTCTTCCAAAGCAATAACAAGTTCCATGATCATTTGGGAAGCACCAATTGTGTTTTAGAACTGAAACCTCCTGGTGCTAGTTTAGCCATTCTATGCTTTGTCCTATTGAAGACCAAGCTTTATTTCCAAATTTTTTGACCGATAATACGTGTATTGTAGATTTAGTGGGAGATGAAATCATGGCTTGAGGAAGTATAGGACCAATAGCCCAAACTGATAACTTTATATATTTTCTCAAAACTTCCAATCGTAGAGGTTCAAGTTCTTCTACTGTATTACAAAACCACTCATAAGAACTAAAAGAAAGTGATAAGCTTAGGGCTGGCCTTGATTATGTGATAATCAGGGAGAAACCAAGTGTGAAGTGGAGTGACGTGGCCAGGCTTGAGAGTGCCAAACAGGCATTGCAGGAGGCTGTAATACTGCTTTTTATTTTTCCCCAGTTTTTTACTGGTTAGTTCCTCAACCATTATTTTTATGTTTTGGGTTATTTGCTTTTAGTTTTCATGTTGAATCTTGGCATGTTGTCAATGTGAATAAGCTTGATTTGGTTTATGGTGACACTTGATACCTATGAATATTGAAAAATATGCCGAGATTGTATCCTCCAATTGTATTACTTAAATTTCTGACTTTTAGGTTCTGCTTTTGCAATGGAAACTATACAAAAAAACCCCACCAAAAACAACTGAAAATATGTGGAGAAGACATGCTCTAGTATAGTTGTACAATCAACAACCCATGTCAAACGACAAATCAAAGTTCTTATAGTTGATTGAGCTTATATTCTGTCAATTTAATTCAAAAAGGCTCAAATATTGGCCTTTGAAAGGAGTTTAGAGAAAGGTAAAAATGATATTTTAAGAATCAGCTTGGTATTTATTATTATTATTATTATTATTATTATAGAGAAAGGTGTATCTTCCTATCTTAAAGATACATATTGAATAATAATAATAATAATAATATCAACTATTATAAGTTTTAAGACCCAATTGAAAACCTCTTTCATATCAAGTTTCATTCTAAAAAAAAAAAAAAAAAAGGTTTCATTTTATAAGGGCTTGAGGGGTTGACACTAGTGCTTCAATAGGTGAGTTTTAAGGGTTTAGAATTCACTACGTTGCCATAACCTTTAGATTATCCCTTGCCCCTGGCTGTGAATTAGAATTTTGTTTTTTCAAGGAAAAATTAGAAAATGATTTAATTCTATCTTTCTGGCAAGGGAAGATAACAGTTCTACTTTTTTTTTTTAATCACTTTGGCATAGCTGTTATTTGATACACTACCCAATATATAGATGCTGGAATCTTTTTATTTATTTATTTTTTATGTGGATTCTCACCAAAGTAGATCCATTTGGACCCATTCCTATGAAGTAAACAACTAATACATGACCTCACCCGCTAGACCTTGCATTAGGCTGAACTATATAAATCTTTGTGTTCTCTCTCTATTCTCTGTCTCCATATTTTCATAATATCTAACACCCTCTAAAAATAAAAATATTAAAATATTAAAAAATATTTTTTAAAAAAAACTTCAAACAACTTTTAAAGTTCATGTTCCTCCAAGTTCTCCAAAATCAAAATAAACTTATAATGGGAGCTAATTACAATTAACGAAAATTATCAACACCACATTGTTTCCCTAAGTAGTAGCTTAGCTTACCAATCATTGAGCCCTTAGTGTACTTTGACTAATTAAACCCCACTACTTGCCTTTTGACAAGACAGTGATGCACGTATTTTTAGCAAAAGTAATTATAAATAAAATATATTTTACAATAATTAAAGTTGGAAAGTTTTGATAAGTTTTTATCCAAAATCATGGTTAAAATTGCCACTACCACTATTTAGCAAAAAAATTAGCAATCTATCACTGTTTTAGAAATATGTAAGATTGTAAGAATCAATCATCTTTTTGAAACTTGAGTTTGTGAAATTCAAGTTTGCTATGAAACTCGAGTTCCAAAAACTTGAGTTTTTGGAAAAAATATATTTTGAAATTTTTTGAAATTTTTTTATGGTACTTGAGTTCCATGAACTCGAGTCCCATGGAAAACTCGATTTTGCCAAATTTGAGTATTCAAATAGTAGTAGATTCTTACATATTTTCGAAACAGTAGTAGATTGTAACATAGTTTGCAAAAATGTGCTATTTCGCTATTTTCGTCCCAAAGTTATTACTAACATTACTTTATCATATATCACCAACAAATTGCCACCCCAAAAATTGTGAAATATTTTAAAATTTTGTAGCTCTAGAGTTATTATTTCAAGTTATGCTATGGATACAACATTTTTCACGACAATTAAACTAGTTACTAACTTTGCCACCAGGTACAAGAGTTTAGCATTCATTACTTTGTCATGTGACCTCATACTCATTCCACTCCTTTACGTGAGTTAGAAAATGATTTGATTCTATCTTTTCACTTGACAACAAAATTTCTGTTCAGGTGAGATTTAAAAATAAATATATAAATTCTATATGACACATGACATTAACACTAAACAGCCGATACGATTTCAACATCTAATTGCTTATTGCTCCCCTTTTGACAATATTCATTACCTCAAATTATAGGGTCATGTTAGAATGACAGGTCAAGCTAACCTAGTGGTGGCGTCATTTATCATGGTTAGCCATGTGGTCACATTACTTATCCACGGCCATTGAATAGAATAAATAATTCTCCAATGGCTGTCCCAATAATCAACTTTCTCGCTTGGGCGTGGCCCCCTATTATTTGTCTTCGCAGTTGGGTTGAAGGTAATTAACCCAAATCCAATACAATTGGGCATGCGATTTTCAAATCCCTCTAGTTAGCGTTGTCCACTCTTACTTTTGTGATTAGCCCCACTCGATAGAGTACACATCACTCAAAATTCATGTGTTACTTTGTGGACAATGTTCGGCAGTATGGGCGGAGGGAGGGGGGGGCACCTGCCCCCCCTGAAATTTCAAATGCCCCCCCCCCCCCCCCCAACACACACTAAAGACAAAAATAAAAAATAAAAAATAAACCTCCCACACTAAAGACAAAAAATAATAAATAATAAATAAATAACCCAATTAGGTGAATTCACGTTACCTTTTCAACTTTTCTAATAGTAGTAGTAGATGACTTCTACTCCTAGTACAATTCTATATATAAAATTAACGGATCCCACTTAGTAAACTTGATGGACTGGACCAAACTGTCTGTAGAATTTTTTTTATGTCTCAAGTTTCTTTCTGGAATAACCAACTTGAGATATACATCCATGACATGTAGTCCATTGAAGAGTTTTCAGCATTTAGAAGAATTGGACAGCTTGTTGAAAAGATGGTAGAAATGAAAAAGAATGTTTCATATCCATTGGTTTACTCATTAATGACTTTGGCATTAATCTTACTAGTTGCAACAACTACTGTTGAAAGAGCTTTTTCAACAATGAACATAATTAAAAATCGATTACGCAATCAAATTGGAGATCAGTAGATGAATGATTGCTTAGTTACATATATTGAGAAAGATATATTCAAGACTATTAAGTGTGAAGAAATCATGCAGCGGTTTCAAAATATGAAAAATCGTTGAGGGCAATTGAGTAAAATAAGCTAGGTGTGAAAAAATAAATTAAAGTTTAAATTTTATGTTAAATTTTGTATGACAATTAAATTATCATATAGTTATTTACTTATTTTGTTATTAATATTGATTATTTTTTTATATTAATTTTTTATTTTCAATCTTGTCTTTTAATCTTGCCCCCCCTAACTTAAATTCCTGGCTCCACCACTGGGCAGTAGTGTACCCAAATGGCCAAATTAATCATGGGTGGTTAACCACAGCTCAGTTTTTTTATAACATTTTACAACTTTTAGAAATCTGTCCTACTGTTCAAGATAATCAAGATATGTCACAGCGATAATAGCATGGATGAGTAATAAAAGGAACTAAACCAGCTTATTTAGTCATCCAGAAGGCACGGTCATTCACTCCACATCCTCATCTTCCTTGCTCTCACATACAGAAACCTCACTCAAGGCACAACAGAGTACTCTCAGCCACAATTCACATTCACACACATTATCCGAAACCCATATCATGGCACACTACCATCATCAATGGCTGCCACAAACTCGAAAGTCACATAACCAAACCACTACCTCGCCTTCAACTTGAACACCACACCAGCAGGTAGCAACCAACACTCACAGGCAGTTCACTTCACTCGCCCAACTCCAAAAGTGAGATCCATTGTTAAAAGCCCACCCAAGTTTCAAGAAGAGTCCAATAATCCACACTGATCGTGGTCCAAATTCGAAACCCAAAAGCAGGCCCAAACCTAATTCCCAACTTAAGGTATAGATGTTCCTAAAACAGATAAGTATGTGTCAACGACTAATGCATTATTTTTATTTACTATTACTCTTACATTATAGGTGATGACTAATTAAAGCAAAGTTTACTCAACATATATATATATATATATATATATATGTTCTTAAGAGAAAATGATTTTTGCCCAAAAAATTTAAACTATGCTGCAATTTATTCCTATTTTCAAACTATTTGGCATCGTGTTTTTGTTTTGAAATTCGATTTTTTGAAAATTGAGTTCCCCATATAACTCGATTTTACCATTTCCGAATTATGTGAAAATTTTGCAACACTGGACTGAAAAGACGTGGCTTTACCCGTTTTAAAAAAATCAAGCTGGAACTCAATTTCCTTAAAATTGAGTTCCATAGAGATTTGTTTTTCTTTTTTCTTTTTTTGGTATCATTATTCTCTATTAGTATTAGTGAGTTCTTCTCAATTTTGGAAGAAAAAAAATGTGTAACCCGATATTAAACATACTGAGTTTGAGTGAAATCCCTGAACCGGCCCATGCACTTCTCCCTTTCCTTCAGCCACATCACATATCTCCCTTTCTTCCTCCTTTAGTCACGTTTGAGCCCTGTGTTAAGTCGCCATGAAATCCCCAAATCAAACCCAAAATCCTCAAATCCTAACCGGTGATGCCCTAATTGGAGAAGGGAGATCGAAATCCAACTTGACATCCAACCTAACTAGAGAAGTCAAAGTAATGTATTCTGCTATTTTTATTGGCAATAGAAACTTTATTAGTATAGAGTTGATTTAGAGCAATATGTAACTAAAAAATGAACAATAATTGATGATTTACTTAATTGTTGAATGTACTTTTTAGATGGGTTTGCTTAATTTTAATTTTACCTCTAACTTACTAGTCTTGTTGTGAATTTTCCACAATGAAACCTCTTTTCTTTTTTCTTTATTTTTTTGTAATTTGTATTAGTTTTACTTGCACTTAGTGAAGTTTCAATGAAGTTTTTTAAGAAATCTGTTGAACATAAATGTAAATATGTATAAAATCGAATTTATTAGCCAAAAGTTGTATCCGAATTGAGTTTTGGGTTAAACATCAAGTTTTGGATTGGTTGTATTGTTAGTAGTATTTATTTCCTTCTTATCCCGTTACTTGTTAAATTTAGGGGTTGTATGGTTCATATTTTAAAATTTGTTCTAAAAATAGCTGGAAACTTGTTTTGAGAATTCATTCTTAGAATTGGTATTCTAAGCAATTAAATTTTGAATAACATATTTGGTTTTGCTTTCTTGTTGTTCCAGGAATGCATGCAGCCTCATAGTGGTGCCTAATTCTGGCTTAAAGTTGGAACAACCTTGGTGAAAATGGTCGACTAATTTACTATTATTACTCGTCTTAGATCTGTTTTGTCATTCTCAAAAATTTGATTGCTTTAACTTCTAAATTATCCATTGTTTTTCAAATAAATAGTTTGCAAGTATTGAAAGGCCACTACCTCCTTAAGTATCCTTGCAGTACTAACTACTAAGTTCCATATATTATTTAACTTCTTTTGAGGAGAATTATGGTTCATCTAGACTATTTGAGTAATTCAATGCTGCTTAAAGTCCTGATTAGCATCTTGAGATTTTCTCACAAATGCCAAGAAATGGCCTAAATATTGGTTCCATGCTTGTCATAGTGCCTAACAAGAAAAAGCTGAAGGGTGGTGCACCTAAATGTTACGAGAACAAAGCGCAAACTACCAATATTTTTCCATTGTACTCACATGACTCTCATTCAACCAAGTAGCTTTAGCATAAACAGTACAATATATCAACTGAAAATATTTTCTTAATATCAAAATACATTTTAGCTTATAAACCTTTACAATTTTTAAAACTATTCCTCACCTATTTTCAATGTGCATCAAATTATGATATAGGTTTTGTACCTGAGATGATAGAGAAATGATTGCTAGAAAAAGAACACCGAATCCAGGGATGTATAGCTGAGGAGCTGTACATGAGAAACACTGAAGTGAAGGATTTAGAAACATTGATTTTGAACCATCTGGTCAGGATATAGCTTCAATAAAACTCGATTTTCTTAAACTTAAGTTCACTTTTTAAAAAATTCCAACATAACTCGATACTATAAAAACCAAGTTACATACAAATTTCTAGTGGAACTCGATATTCATAATATTGAATTACACAAGATTTTTTTTTTTTTTTAGTTGTGAAGAATTCAGTCATACAAATATTGAGTTCTGCTTTCTTTTTTTTTCTTTTTCTTTTTTTGTGGAACGCGATTTTCTTAAAATCAAGTTCCAACTGGATTTTTTTAAACACAAAAGGCCACGTATGCTTGGTCCAGTGTGGCAAAAATAAGACATAATTCGGAAATGGTAAAATCGAGTTATATGGGGAACTCGATTTTCAAAAAATTTGAGTTCCAAAACAAGGACACAAAGCTAAATAGTTTGAAAATTAGGCTTTGCATCTTTAAATCTCTCATATTACAGATTTATCTCATCTTAATAAAAATATTATGACACTAAATCCAAAATAAAAAATGAGCCTCATCATGCGTGTGATGAGGACAGTTATTATTATGTTGGAGAATTTAAATTAGCATACCATACTTTTATTTTTAGAAGAAAATAAGATTATTGAATTTTTGGATAAGAGTTAGTGATCCTTATTACACTTGTTATCTGTGAAAATGAAAAATAAGGGTGGTTAATCTTTAAAGAATAGAGTGATATTTATTATTTAAATTATTTCAAATTGATTAAATTTATACATGTTTCATAATTTTTCAAAATATCAGTATACTTTAACTGTGTAACTCTAATTTATTTGACAAAAAAAATTTATTCTAAAATGTTCAAAGAATGATAAATCTAAACAAATAATTAAATGATAAATCTAAATCACATTGGAGGAATGGGAATGAAGTTATTTTATTGAATGTCTTGATCGCGGACAAAATATGAATTGACACTTGGCTATTAATTTGGCCTAAGTCGTGTCAACTCAAATTTGTTAATTAATCAGTGATTATCATGAATATACAAAAATCTTAGTACAATAGGACTCATAAATAGTACTAAAAAGTGCAGTATAACACATAAATAAAAATAAAAATAAGTTAAATAATAAAATAAGCTAACTTTATAATCTATTCCCAAACACAACCCTAGTATTAAATAAGCAAGTTGCTATAATTTTTGTATCTCCTCCTTTAGTTCAATAATGCCCTTATTGGGAAACAAAAGAAAAAAAAAAAAAAAAAAAAAAAAAAAAGGTAAGTACGGGCAGCTCTACATGTTACTCAGGGAGGTCACATGACCACCCCGAACTGATTTTTTTTTTTTTTAATACCTTAAAATTTTTGAATTTTAAATTAATATAGGTTGTTGACCACCCTAGAAAAAAATTCTTGAATACCCTGTAAAAAACTTGAACACCATAAATAAAAATTTGAGTCCATTAAAAATAAAATTTGATCTCTCCAAAATTTTGGTCCATTGAAGGTTGAACCAAAGAATTTCAAGAAATGTAATTTTTACAACATTTTCATAACAGTTTCACAAATAAATCTTAAGTAGTAAGTTGTTATCGGTTGTTATTGGTGGACAAAATAGTGATTTCTGTGGTAGGTTCAAATTAGAGCTAGTAAAAACTGCTCATCTAAGATTTGTTGTAAAAATGTCGTAAAAATATTACGAACATAACACTTCTAAAAAATTGCCCAAACAAATACAATTTAGCCCAAAAGCCCAAATCAAACGTTTAAGTGTGTGTTTGGTTCCAAATTAAAAGCTAGCTTATTTTACTATTCAACATATTTTTACTACTATTCATAGGTCCCACTGTACTTTTTGGTACTATTTACAGGTCTCACTATACTATTTCAGATAACTTTTACCTTTATTTACAGTACTTTTAGCAAATAGTTTTCAGTTTCAGCAAAATAAATGGGTTCCAAACAAACCCTAAGTTGTTCCCAAACGAACACAAAGTACTATTTTTGTTTTCTGTGGTTATTTTTAAGAAAATGTTTTGGATCCATTCGACAAAGTAACACTTTTAGTACTCGTTTGGATACAGCTACCAGCATTTACGTTTTGGCATTTTGGTGTTTTCTTTTTTTATTTATTTATTTTAGAAGAGCGTTTCACATGATTATGCACTATTCAGTGGGTCCATTCACTGTTCACGAGACCCACAAATACTTTATTTAAAAAAAAAAAAAAAACTTTTAAACTGGGTTCTACAGTACTATTTACACATTTAAAAATTATTTTGTTATAGTATTTTTACTTTTCAATTTTTAACAAAATAAGCGGTATCCAAACACATCCTTAAAATCTATGCAGAGCATAATAATTGAAAAAAAGAAATTTTTTTAAGGATCCCAGTTTGTCCCTGTTGTTCAAATAATGCTAATAAGTTGTTGCCAATGTATCAATAATTGTAGTACAAACTACAAAAGGCTTGTAATCAATATCACATCAAGTGACCAAACAATTATTTTATTTTATTTTTGGAAGTGAATCTATGAGGTTTTTAATACTTTTATATCAAAAATTTTAATACAAATTGAAAAAATAATAATAAAATTGTTGTTTCAAGAGGACAAACTTCGTCCACGCTTGAACCAAGTATTTATTGATGGATGTGCTTCGTGCCTTGTGCCAAAATAAAATCAAGTCAAGTGATAAAGTCCAATCATTTCATTATCTATCTCAACTATCCACTGACTTTACCATTACCCATCAATTTTACCATTGAGAATATTTCTATTGCTACTGTTTCTATTTGTGAGGGAAGAGATTTCATCTAACTTTAAAAGGCATCTTATTTTACTGTTTATCTCTAAATTTAAAAGCTACTATCCCATTTATTTTTATTACTATTTATGAGCTTCATTGCTCTTTTTTGGTACAATTCATAGATCCTACTATACTATTTCAGTTAACTTCTCCCTTTATTTATAGTACTTTTAACAAAAAATTTCAGTTTCAGCAAAATAAACAGATCTCAAATAGACCATTGTGATTTTTAAATTGTTCTCAAAAGACACATTTTCAAATGGTTATTCTATTAGTGTTTATTTTAGTCTTTAGCTAAATTTGTTGGATTTATGTGATATATTTTCTACATACTCATATGCACTAAATTAAGTTATGTCTATTTACTTTATTAAATATGATTAATATAACAGTTAAATGCCTAAATTGAATATATTGAATGAACTTGTAGTTTATCCTTTATTATTTTACACCATGAATAAATTTCTTATAAAGAAATCACTTGTATTGCAAGATTAATATTCTAAGCAAAATTGTGTTGACTTTAATAATTTTCTTTGAGATCACAGGCTATGAGAAAATGTCTCATTTTTTCATCCTAATGATCAGGTTGAAATAAGAAGAGCATATTTACAAAGAGGTTTTTGTCAACTTCTTGGTCATGATTTCCCTAAAAAAGAAATTAATGGAGCATTGTGTTGATTTAATACTAATTAGTTTAAAGAATACAAAAATTGGTTCGAATAGATCATAAAAAAAGATGATCTATTTTGTTTATATTGTTACTTATTAGGCAAGATGTTCGTAATTGGATGGGATATTAGTAGTTTAATGATTATTTTGTTGTATGCATTGAAAATGATGCAGTTGATAGAATTGATAACGAAACTATCATACATCAATTTCAAAATATGAAAAATCGTAGAATAAAATTTTAAAGATTTATGTATTTGAGCTTTTTTGTGATATCAATATATTCACATTTTAGTTTATTAAATTTTGTTTAATTTAAGTTTTTTAATGACCACCCTGAGAAAAATTTCAAGAGCTGCCACTGCTTGATTGCTTTGAAAAATATATATTACTCAATATTTCTTTTTTTGTTCTTCAAAGATTATAAAATTTGGATTTATAACAAGAGAAATGATATGTCTACAACAATTTTACAACATTTTTACAACAAATCCTAAGTGGCAGGCTGTTACTGGTTATTATTGTTAGGTTATAAAAGTAATTTCAGTGCTAAATTCAAATTTGAACCAATAATAAATAACTACTCATGATTTGTTGTAAAAATGTTGTAGACGTAGCACCTCTCTTATAACAAAACCCCAAAACCTGAACTGAAAAGTCAAGAAATGGTGGATGTGGAAGATAGTAGGTTTTTTTTATTGTTTTTTTTAATTATTTAGAGTAAAATATAGGACCCATATTGGAATAAACACTAAAACACAAAAAGTGTTGTGATTTCTATTCTTGCAATAAATAGCTGATGTGATTATGTGCATAGGAGCATGCCAACACATAATAACTTGCTAACTTTAGCGGGACTACCAGCTTAGGTTGCTCTGTTAACGTTTGTTAATGTTAGGAAATTTTTAGTTTCACTTTTAATTTTAAACAGGGGCGCTCCTTCCTTCTCTCAGGCTCTCACATATGATTCCTCTCTTCCTCTCCCATGAACAACGACTCAAGTACCATGGCCTATTCCTCTCTCATCTCCGGTAGCATTGTGGAAGTTCACTGTGAGGCCACCTTTTCATGGTTGGTTCAGTTTGTTCTCTGATGCCGTTTCGATATTTATTCAAAACGAAACCAATCTAGCCCAAACGAAAATGAAAGCCCTTCCAAACTCTTCTCTGTATGGTCCTTATCAAGCTCTTTCCTCTTCTAATCCATTGCTCCAAGCCTCATTCATGGGTATAGCCATCTGTAAAGGCATAATCAGTGAGTGCAATTTTTTTTAATTCATCTTTTGTGGAAATTTCTTATACTGTAATTATTGATGATTTGAATCTCATATTTTTTAGATAAGTCTACTGTTTGGGGTTTTGATTGTAATGTGATTTGCATTTGCAATTGTTACCCAATTGGGTGTTGGATTTGTAATTTTGTGAAGTAACTTGTGGCTGGTGAGTCATTATATAAAGCATGGGTCGTGGAATGTTTTTTTATTGCATATAAAGTGTATGTTTAAATGCTTCTTAGGCCACAACTTACCAAATCCTTGTCCAACTTTCTAAGACAAAGCCAAATCCTTAATTTGCAATGCAATAAGATTTTATTTTATTTTATTTTATTTTTTGAGTGAAGTATTTGCTATTTTACAGTGAATCTATTATTGATTTTGTAGTTTCCATTTATTTAAAGCCTAAGTACTTGTGAGAGTAATACTGGAATTTGCAAGTAAATTTATGTAGCTTATCAGCCCTTTCAGGGATGTATTTTCTTAAGGAAATGCATCTGTTGTACTCAAATTGCACCTCCTCCCTTTGGAAAGGAGGCAATGCTTAGTTTTTGTTTCTTTATTGATTTTTTTTATAAATTTGTTATGAAGTTCTTTTATTATTTTTCTTTGGAGCTATATTCCAGGTAAATGCCTATTTCTTTTCTTTTGTTTCTCAACCACTTGGTCTTTGTTACTACGTACATGCAAGTATGTTCTACAATCAAATGTCAAATTGATGGTTCCTTGGTGAAAGTATACTTTTCAGAGAGTGTTGGTTCCAAGGGTTGGATGCTTACTTTTACTCTTATTTTTTTTGGTTTATTACCAAAGGGGCTTTGTTGAGGCCCATGCTGATGATGGTTTACTAGAAATATTTGGCCTAAAGCAAGGGTGGCATGCATCTTTTGTTATGGTTGAACTCATCTTTGCCAAACACTGCAGTATCAAAAGATGACTTGAGAGGTATGTTGTTCCTCCAACAAGGATGATATTGCTTGCTTCAAGATTCAAGCAATGAATGGGTGAGTCCACTTTCCCTTTCTGTTGGTTAGATGAAATTTCTAAATTTTCTTCTTTCACAAAATTTTTTGCCATAGGTATTCTTAATTGTTTATTATTTAAATTTTTATTTGTGTTTGCTTATCTTTGATTTCCTTTGATACTCATGTTGATCTCTTTGATGATTATGGTTAGTATTTGATGGATTGATGTGTCTTGAATTATTTTTGTATGGGGTATTTTAGAATTCATGGCCAATTGACTTTACAACCCTGGCTTATTCCTTCTATACTCCGATTGTTTGATAAAATTCCCCAATGAAAAGATTGTCATTTTTAAAGAATTTTGGTATATTCCTTCATGAAACATGCTTATTAATGATGATGCCAAAAATACCACCAGTAAGTCACACGATCCTTAAGCGTTCCTAATGGCACCTGCACAACAACAAGAAAGAATCTTTGCGGAATGCACCGGTGTGGTACCAGCCAAATACCCTCCGAAGATTAAGTCAAAACTATTCTCACTACTCTAGAGTGCTAGAGAGGGTAAATTATGCGTACCTTTCTTCGTGAGGGTGCTCGGTTTTTATAGTAGTAGGGCTTGACCCCTTTTCCTTGGAGTAGAAGTCTTTTCCTTATAGGAATCCCTCTTAGGCGTATTTTGCGGGATCTTTTCCATATAGGAATCGCTCTTAGGTTTACCAAAACGTGGAGGGCAAGTCATTCACTTATACATACAAACATGGTTAACAAGAAATCTTTGACTAGTGCCGTCAGCATATTTAATGCCTTCAGTCTCCATACCGTCAGCTTCAGAGTGCCCTTCAGTCTTTATACTGTCGGCTTCAGAATCCCTTCAGCTTTATCATTCCTTCGGCCTGCGGTTTCCTTAACATTTTATCCTGCCGTCAGTCATTTGGAACAATGACTAACGGCACATTACATTTCGTCGCTTATTATTTATGACCCATATCTTGTCCTTATCAGTTGCCCCCTACTCCATATTTCCGTCATCGTTTTTATACTGACGGATTATGGAGTACATTTCTGTCAGTGGTTATGTATATTTTTTGATCAGGCGGGAAGATTACTTGTGGGATTCCTCGAGCTGTCGTGCATTTAATGCTTTGGACACGTGGCGAGTTCCTATTGGCTGTGCTTCTGATGATGCGTCGCTTCGTCTCCTGCGCCCATTCATTCCGTATATAATGGGGGCCCTCCTTCTCATTTTTCCTATTTCATTTTTGCTGATCTTTGAGAGAGAGACCGTCGCCCTGAACTTCGTCAATTTGTTCTCTAACTACGTCACCTACTGCATTGCTGCCCTTGAAGCCGCTTCTCCAAGAAAGACAACTTACCAGTAAGTTCTATTTCCTCTCTTTTTCCCATTTTTACTTATACCTGTATATTTCATTAGCGAGGACGTCAGATTAGGTACTTAGATTGGATCCGTCACTTGTAGGTAGTCAGATGTCAAGTGACGCGTCGTGTGAGGAGTCGTCAATCCACGAGGGAGCGGGCTACGACGAGGCCTTTGGTTCTGGCGATGAATCAGAGGACTTTTTGCTTTCGTTAGAGAGAGGGACGTCGGCCTGATCTCCTAACGGTAATGAGAGTTGTACTGGTGAGGATGAAGTAGAAAAGGGAAGAGAGGATGAAGGTGTTGAGGGTGGTATAAATGTTGACAGCGATGGTAGCGACGGAGATGATAGTGACGGGGATGAAGGCGACGGAGAGGAGGGACCTGGAGATAACCATCCTTTCATTCTCCCTGAGGATTGGGCCGTCAACAAATTTCTACCTAGGATGAGTAATAAGATTTTTGGGGAGTTGCGTACTCGTTACCAAATCCCAGATCACATCCCAATCCGTCTCCCTAAAGAGAACTAGACTTATTACTCGGGGAGGACCGCTGACGTGGGTATGTATGATGCCATGTTTGCTGCGGGCCTGAGATTACCATTGACGGCATTACACCGTCAATTGGCTGACTTCCTAGGCCTTTCCGTCACTCAAATTGCTCCTAATGCTTGGAGAACTTTTATAGGAGCTAAGATCTTGTGGGGCCGTCTAAGTGGAGGCAACCGTCAGCTTTTCTTGGACGAATTCTTTTACTGCTACAGGCCCCATCATATTGCTTCGTCTAAGGGGACATACCATTTTAATGCCCGGGATAAAAATTTAAGGCTGGTATCGGATATGCCAGATTCTAATAGGAACTGGAAGAGTAGATACTTTTTTGTTGAAGGGACGGATTGGGTTTGCCGTCAGGAGGAATGGGCGACGATGCCCCATGGTTACTTTGACAACACTTGGGCTTTTGTAAGGGATTCAGGTCAATCCCGTCAACCATGTTCTTTTCATTTCCTAGGTGACGTTACTAACAATATTCTCCTTTTTTCTTTTTTTCAGCTTATACCCGTCCCCACATAACCGACAAACAGGAGGAGTTCATCCGTCGGGTTCTAGAAATCCCTTTAGAGGAACGTAAGTGTAGGGATTTGATCACCCTCGACACAATTCACTTGTACTGTGGGGGTCCAGAGCCGTCAACTGAAGCTCGGAGGTTGGAGGAATTTTCTCGTCGACGTGAGTAGATTTCTCATTGGCTTTGTTAGTCCACTCCGTCTCTTATTCTAACAACCCTTTGTATTGTAGAAATGGAGTCTGCCAAACAAAGGATAAGAGCTATTGCTGCTCGTCAGAAGGCTGAGAAGAAAGCATATGAGGCATGGGGGGAGGCTTCGTCAACCCCTAAGGTCCCTACCAGGCAGGCAAAGAGGAAGCCCGACAGAAGTGATCGTCGTCCGGCTAAAAAGGCCGCCGTCACTCTCGGCTCTGTAAAGGAAAAATCACCTCCTAAGCCAAGCCATGGTGCAGGTAAAGGGGCAATGACCTCCCTGGGTCCCGTCAATGACGGCCCTTGCCGTCTCCTGACCCACAAGGATTATGCCGTCGAGGAGGTCAAGTCCATTTGTAAAGCCGGCAAACATAAAGCCCTGTGACCAGCTGGGGACGGAGGATTTAGGGGCGTCAGCCCTTTTTGATCTTACTAGGGTATGCTTGCTACCTCTGTCGAAATGGCTTCATCTTGCTTTGATGATCTCTTTCTGACGGCTGTGTTCTTTTCTTTAGGCCTTGGTGCGTGTGACGGCCCTTCAAGATCATTGCATTGCGAAGGAGGGTGTCATCATTCGAGTCAGGAAGCATAATGCACATCTGATGAATGAACAAGGGCAGTACAAAGATGCCGTCCGTACGCTGAATCAAGAGCTGAAGGAAGTTAGGGAAAAGCTGGGGGAAGCGGGCCGTCAGAATGACAAGCTTAAGGAGGAGGTGACAGCTCTAGGTCAGAGGGTACAGACGGCTGGGGCTGACGCGGTTCGAGACTTTAAAGCGTCACAATCATTTATTGATTCTTGTGCCGGGTATTACGGCACTGGTTTCGATGATTGCCTTAAGCAAGTCGCGTCAGCATTCCCAAAGTTGGACCTGTCTGGGATTACCATGGATGATGGAGATGACGGCCCCTCTCACTCTATTCCTACTCCAGAGGCTGACGGCGTTGTTATCCTCGCCCAACCTGCTGCCAATCCCCCAACTCCGGTTTCCAGCTTTCCAGGTGTATTTGTAGACGTTGAAGATCAGCAAGCTGACGGGAATCCTGCTGACGACTCCGCTTCTTAGTTCTTTTTATTTTTATTTCATTCCAGTTATTTTGAGAACAGCTATTGTACTTAAATTATTTTGGCAGACAATTGTCTTAAGTGCCTGTTTGGTTTCCTTTTTGTTTGTATGCAGTTGTATGTGTTGCGTGGTATATTACTTCCATCGCTTCTGTTTCATATGTCTTTTATATATTTAATCAATGTTTTTCGGGGTCTTAGTAAACATTCCCGTCTGTTTGGGAACCCCGTCAGCTTACTGACTGGAAAACTCCGTCAGTATAGCCTCGTTCGTCACTTTTCAAAGGCCGTTAGCTTGGTTGCACTGCCCAAGCAATGGTTCCATCCGTCAGCTTCTTCAAACTTAGTCTGACGGGCTCTGATGATCTTGTGATCTTTTTATAGGCCGTTGATAGATTCATTTATTTTAGTGGAACCGTCAGCTTTTGAGTTTTAGTCCGTCAAGTTCATTGATGAACTTGTCATCTCTTGTAGGCCCGTTGGATTTTTAGGACCTTGTCCATGTGACGATAGTCTCGTCTCTTTTAGTGAGACCGTCAGCTTTTTAGCTTTACGCCGTCAGGGGCTTTGATGAACTTGTCATCTTTTGTAGGCCCGTTGTTTTTTTAGGACCTTGTCCATGTGACGATAGTCTCGTCTCTTTTAGTGAAACCATCAGCTTTTTAACTTTATGCCGTCAGGGGCTTTGATGAACTTGTCATCTTTTGTAGGCCCGTTGTTTTTTTTCTTTTTCAGGACCTTGTCCATGTGACGATGGTCTCGTCTTCTTAGCGAGACCGTTAGCGTTTTAGCTTTGTGTGTTATGGACTTGGTCGTTTTTGGTGTTCACTTTTCATGAACTTAGTTATCCACTTTTGTGGACCGTAGATTTTTAACATAGACACTTCAGCAATTTTGAATAAACTCCTCTTATTGCCATGCATTTGTAAATAAAAGTATTTCTAAAACCGACTGCTGCCTTTTGGGCTTAAAACCAAAAAATAGATATTGTTGCAAAAAGCTGAAGTAAATGATAAAGTAACTAAAGTAATTGATAAAGTAACTAAAGTAAATGATAAAACTGAAGAGTAAGACTGAAATTTGCTATGGATAAAGAAGGTTGATCTTTGTGTTGCCGCTCCTACTGGTAATACTTTTGTAGGTGCTCGGTGTTCCACGGGTGTGGCAGTTTCTGTCCTTCTAACGTCTCTAGGTGGTATGTGCCCTTTCTCTGCCATGACGTAACTCGGTAAGGTCCTTCCCAATTGGGGCCGAGTTTCCCTTGGGTAGGGTCCCTAGCGGCGCCCATAACCTTTCTAAGAACAAGGTCTCCAACTTGGAAGTCTCTGTGACGGACCCGAGAGTTATAGTATTAGGCCATGCGGTTCTGGTACCAAGCGAGCCTTTGTTCTGCTGCCGTCCTGAGCTCGTCCATTAGATCCAGCTGTAGTCACATTGCCTCGTCATTTCTGTTCTCATCATGGTTGTGTACCGTGTAGCTTATGATCCCAACTTTGGCTGGGATGACCGCTTCACTTCCGTACGTTAGTCGGAACGGCGTCTCTCCTGTGGGTGTTCTTGCCGTCGTTCTGTATGCCCATAGTATGCTTGGTAATTCTTCAGGCCATATGTCTTTTGCCCCCTCGAGCCGAGTCTTGATAATCTTGAGCAAGGATCGGTTCGTGACTTCAACCTGTCCATTAGCCTGAGGGTGGGCGAGAGAGGAGTAGTGGTTCTTTATTCCTAACTGTGAGCGAAAATCCCGGAACGACTCATTGTCGAATTGCCTCCCGTTGTCTGAGATAAAAACTCTAGGAATGCCAAACCTTGCTGCCTGGACCTTCGGTTTCCTTGCGGCCTCCTTTCCATCTGGTAATACCCCGTCTCTCAAGTATGAAACTAATGGCGCGGTCCAGCTACTGTCGGAGCATATTTCCTGCACGTTGCTAGGATCTATTAGCAGGGAAAGCAGAACGAAAGAGAGTACATTACCAGGGATGACCATATGTTCTGCTGAAGCGGCCTTTGTGACACAATCAGCTCGCTCGTTTTCTCCTCTGGGAATCTGGACGATTCTGGCTTCGAGATCATCTATTCTTGCCTTTACTTGATCAAGGTACTTCTTCATCTTTTCGCCCTTGCACTCGTAGTCTCCATTTACTTAGTTAGCAATGACCTGAGAGTCGCAGTGGACGACTACCCTCGCTGCTCCTGCTGCTTTGGCGAGGTCGAGTCCCGCTATCAGTGCTTCATACTCTGATTCATTGTTGGTAGCAGGGAAGTCAAGACGGACCATACATTCAATCGCATCACCTTCAGGCGATAGTAGTACGATGCCGGCCCCTCCGGTTAGTCTGTTGGAGGATTCATCCGTATATATACTCCAAAGAAGGGACTCTTTTGCCCCCTTGTCTTCGTCATGAGTGAATTCTGCTATGAAATCTGCGACGACCTGTCCCTTGATCGCGGTGCGTGGGCGGTACCAAATATCAAATTCGCTCAACTCTATGGCCCATAACGCCAATCGACTCACAGCCTCAGGATTGCTCATCGCCCGTCGCAAGGGCTTGTTAGTCAGGACGTTTACCGTATGGGCTTGAAAGTACGGTTTGAGTTTGCGGGCCGCTGTAACTAATGCAAAGGCAAGCTTTTCCATAGGTGGGTATCTTTCTTCAGCACCGCGAAGCGCTCGGCTCGCGTAGTACATGGGCTTTTGTACCTTTTCTTCTTCTCTGAATAAGGCAGCACTGATGGCTGCGGGGGAGACAACTAGATAGAGAAAGAGCTCTTCTCCTGGCTGCGACGGGCTCAACAATGGTGGGGAGGAGAGATAAGCCTTCAGTTCTTCGAATGCTTGCTGGCACTCGGTAGTCCATTCGAACGATCTCTTCAGCGTGCGAAAGAAGGGCAAACATTTGTCTGTTGCTCTCGATACAAATCTATTTAGTGCCGCTATTTTTCCATTGAGGCTTTGTACTTCCTTCACATTTCTTGGTGGCGCCATCTCCATAATGGCCCGGATTTTGTCCGAGTTTGCTTCAATTCCCCTTTGGGACACCATAAATCCTAGGAATTTTCCCGCCGTCACTCCAAAGGCACACTTCCCTGGATTGATCTTCCTCCCTTCGGCTCTTTACTAGCATGTTGTCCATGTAGACCTAGACATTCCTCCCAATCTGTTGCGCAAACATTTTGTTCATAAGTCTTTGGTATGTTGCGCCTGCGTTCTTCAGGCCGAAGGGCATCACTTTGTAATAGAAGAGCCCTTGGCTAGTCACAAACGAAGTTTTTTCCTGATCAGCTTCGTGCATTCGGATCTGGTTGTACCCCGAGAAAGCGTCCATAAAACTTAGCAACTGGTGTCAGGCCGTTGAGTCTACTAGGACGTCGACCTTTGGGAAGGGATAGCTATCTTTGGGGCAGGCTTTGTTGAGGTCGGTGAAGTCCACACACATCCGCCATTTACCGCTAGCTTTCTTGACCATTACTACGTTGGCCAGCCAATCGGGATAGTATACTTCCCTAATGAAGCTTGCCTCTTGTAGCTTTCGGACCTCTTCTGCAATGGCCTGATCTCGTTTAGGGGCGAACACTCTCTTCTTCTGTCGGATGGATGGAAAGTTGGGTAAGACGTTCAATCTGTGCACCATGACCGAAGGGTCTATTCCTGGCATATCTTCATGACTCCAGGTGAATACGTCTCGATTGCCTCTGAGGAAGGTTATGAGTTCCTGACGAATTGTGGGGTTTGCGAGTGTCCCAATTTTGGTCGTTCTGCCAGGATCATAACTGTCAGGTGTTATTTCTTCTAACTTTTCTACTGGCTCCATCACCGTCCAGTGTTCTTCTATGCTTAAGGCCTGAACCTGATCTTCCATTTCCATCATGGCTATGTAGCATTCGCGTGCGGCCATTTGGCTTCCGCGCAGTTCCCCTACTCTGTAGTTAGTGGGGAACTTGATCATTAGGTGGTAGGTCGAAGTTACCGCCTTTCATGAATTCAGCGCGGGCCGTCCGAGGATAGCGTTGTAGGCAGACGAGCAATCGACCACCAAGAAAGTTACGTTCTTGGTTATCTGCTGAGGGTAATCTCCTACCATTGCGGACAATGTAACTGCACCTAAGGGTAGCACCCTTGTTCCTCCAAATCCAACTAGAGGGGCATTCGTCGAGACTAACCGTTCCCTGCTGATTCCCATCTACTGGAGCGCCGGATAATACAGGATGTCTGCTGAGCTTCCGTTGTCGATCAGCACCCTGTGCATGTTGTAGTCTTCTATCCGTATGCTGACGACCAGGGCATCGTCATGCGGGTGGTGAAGGCGTCTTGCATCTTCTTCTAAGAACCCGACTGTGGGACTTTCTTTTTGCGCTATCCTTGTGCGCCTGTCAACTGCACATTTTGGACCATCCTGAGATAGGTCTTCCGAGCTCTCTTGGATGACCCAGTGACTGCCGTTCCCCCCACAATCATTCTTATCTCCCCTGAGGGGGCTGATCCGCCCTTTCCTTTCTGACGAACCTCTGTAACTTCCCCTGTTTTATGAGGGCCTCGATTTGCTGTTTCAAATCGTAACAATCGGATGTGTCATGGCCGTGATCCCAATGGAAGCGGCAATACTTATCCTTCGAGCGTTTGTTTGGATCTCCCTTCAGCTTTCCGGGGTAGGTCAGGGCTTCCTCATCTTTAATTTGCATCAGGACTTGGTCTACAGGGGCCGTTAGTGGGGTGAAGCTCGTAAATCTTTCTCCTGGAGGCTTGGGGCGACGTTCATCTTGTCGATCTCCCATCCAGGCCTTCTTGCGCCCTTGTTCTTGTTGGATATCATCCTGTCTTTCCCTTCTTTTTGGTTTCTCTTCCCGGGCTGACAGCGCGTCTTCAGCGTTCATGTACTTGGTGGCCCTGTAAAGTACTTCCGACATGGTTTTCGGATCATTTTTGTATAAGGAAAACAAAAACTTACCCTTCTACAGCCCACTCGTGAAGGCTGCAACAAGTATCTTATCATCGGCTTCGTCAATCGAGAGCGCTTCCTTATTGAAACGAGATATATAGGACCGCAGCATCTCGTCCTCTCGCTGTTTAATGCTCATCAAGCAAGCTGTGGATTTCTTGTATCTGTGTCCGCCAATGAAGTGCGTGGTAAACTGAGCGCTCAACTCCTTGAAGGTGTTGATTGAGTTGGGCGTTAGTCGGCTGAACCAAATTCTGGCTACTCCCTTCAGCATCGTAGGGAAGGCCCTACACATGATCGCGTCTGCTACTCCTTGAAGGTGCATCAAGGTCTTGAATGTCTCTAAGTGGTCCAGAGGGTCCCTAACCCCGTCTTAACTGTCCATCTGTGGCATGCGGAACTTACTCGGCAGGGGGAAGGAGTTGACGGGGGCTGTGAATGGCGAGTCCGTTCGGTTGACAAGGTCGTCAAGATCACTGGACACTCTCCCCTTGAGGGTGTTCATCATAATCTCCATTTGCTCCTTCATCGCCTGCATCTCTGCGATGATAAGTGGTGGAGCTGTATCTGCGAGGGAAGGGAGGCTCGCATTCTGTCGCTCCGGCTTGCTCTGGGCGTTACTGGCCTGGGGTCCTTCTTGGTTTCTTCGGTCAGCACTGGTTCCTTCTTGATCAGCTCCTTGGTTGTCTGGTGTTGCATTTTTCTGGCGTAACTGCTCTTCCAAGTCACGATTTTGTTTGGTGAGGCATTCCACGGCCGCTGCAAGAGTCTTAACTTGCTTTTCGAGGGCGGTCGTGGGTGGTTCCTCTTCTTGAATGTCGTTAGTGGTTGCCATTGAGCGGGTGAGCACCATGCAACCTTTGTCCGAGAAGCGGTATTATGGCTCTATACTACACGTTTCCCACAGACGGCGCCAACTAAGGATGCCAAAAATACCACCAGTAAGTCACACGATCCTTGAGCGCTCCTAATGGCACCTGCACAACAACAAGAAAGAATCTTTGCGGAGTGCACCGGTGTGGTACCGACCAAATACCCTCCGAAGATTAAGTCAGAACTATTCTCACTACTCTAGAGTGCTAGAGAGGGTAAATTATGCGTACCTTTCTTCGTGAGGGTGCTCGGTTTTTATAGTAGTAAGGCTTGACCCCTTTTCCTTGGAGTAGAAGTCTTTTCCTTATAGGAATCCCTCTTGGGCGTATTTTGCGGGATCCTTTCCATATAGGAATCGCTCTTAGGTTTACCAAAACGTGGAGGGCAAGTCATTCACTTATACATACAAACATGGTTAACAAGAAATCTTTGACTAGTGCCGTCAGCATATTTAATGCCTTCAGTCTCCATACCGTCAGCTTCAGAGTGCCCTTCAGTCTTTATACCGTCGGCTTCAGAATCCCTTTAGCTTTATCATTCCTTCGGCCTGTGGTTTCCTTAACATTTTATCCTGCCGTCAGTCATTTGGAACTATGACTAATGGCACATTACATTCCGTCGCTTATTATTTATGACCCATATCTTGTCCTTATCAATTACCATTAGAAAATCTTGATTTAATTATCATAACTCATTCTTGGACAATGTTATTGATAGTGCTTAGACATATTGGAATTCACCTATGATGTTTATTAATAACTGTAAATTTCACTTATGCTATTTTGTATTAATCGTGTGATGAATGTATATATATATATATATATATATATATATTATATTCATACATTATTTAGTTTTGATATTCAATCATTATGCAAAAGAAGTTCAGACTTTAGAGAAGCAAAATGAGCAGAGGTGGAGAGAAAGGTTTCACAACTACAAAAATCTAGAAGGATATTTCAATGGATAGCTGAAAAATAAGTCTGATGATGCTTTCATTTGTGGAAACAATTATACTTTCTACATTGAAGCCTTGCTGCCTAGCTTTCTATTAGGAATCCTTTGTTTTTACTTTTCAGTTTTCATCTAGCAAAGTGAATTTGTTTTTAGATTGCTTTAGTTTGAAAGAAACTACTTTTTGTACTTACAGATTTACTCAAATTTACTTGGAGCCCATGTAAAGTTGGAGTTATGTACTAATTTTATATTCTTAGTTTCTTGTTCACAAGGATTACTTACTTTATACATTTTATTTATTTATTTTTCTTTAAATTAGATTGTCAACCACATAGAAAGGTTACAAAAATAAGACATGGGCAATGGCCACTATGAACTAAGAGAGTTCATAAGGTATTTTTTACCATAGTTGAAGACAAGCAAAACTTATTATTACAGTTGTTCTCTACTTTGAAATCAGAATTGCAATGGTGCCCATAAAAAAATTGTCATGAGAACACTTATTCTTGTAATGTATATGATTTTTGAGCTAATAGAATGTCTCATTTTATTTTAGTCTCTTGTAACTTTTGGAAGCATTTGGAGGAAGTGCATATTATGGTAACACTTTTTTGATGTGGAATTGTCCAATTTTAATGTAATAACCTTCAAATTCATTTAGAAGATTTGTTGAATTCCATGATTTTTTTTCCCCAATATGGTATGGAAAGTAAATGTGAGAATTGTGTTATAATGGTTAATGGTCTTGCTTCATAGTCATGACCAAGGGAATTACCTTGTAATTAACCTAATAACCAAATCCAAGAATTCTTAAAAATAAAATCAATAATAGTCGGCAAGGAAGATACAAACTCACATTACATTAAGTATTTTGAAATTACAAGAATTTACAAATTCACATTGCATATGTATTTTGAAGTTACTAGAATTTGTACTAGACATGGGGGGGAGAATTTTGGAAATAATCTAAATGCTTTATTATTCAAATCCCATCCTTAAAAACAATGTTTGGTACAAGCTAATTATCACCTGCATCACAATGACATAAAGGAACCACTCTAACTAGGTTATCCAAGTTGGTATTCATCTACATCTTCTGCTGCAAAATATTCATGCTACAACGTCTGCTACAAAATATTCATGCCACAAAGATAAGCAGCACTTCACAACATTATATAACAAAGGAGGCATAAAACTCAATCCAAATATGAACGACAAAAATAAAAGTGAAATAATGTAATTTTAATTGACATAAGGACAATAAATTCCATCAACTTATGATTTTGACTAACAATTGATTTTGATACAACAACAAATACATTGTTACTGATGCACAGAAATACAATTTACAATACAAGCCCTTAGGTAATTTGCCTGCTTTACATGAACCCCAGCTATACCTAAATGGAACACAAGGCACCAATATCACTCTCCATTGATCATAGCTGACTGAAAAGGGACTCTCATAATTTCCACAAACGTCAAATAAGAATTTCGAGTTTACACAAGGCTGCATAAGGCTACATGTTAGCACTTGAGTAGTCAAAACTTTACACAATAGCATAAACAATAAGAATTTCGAGTTTGATACTGCACTTGAGCAATGTGTTTGGTAGAGATGAGTTCAAACATAACAAAAGATGCATGCTACCCTTGCTTTAGGCCAAATATTTCTAGTAAACCATCATCAGCATGGGCCTCAACAAAGCCTCTTTGGTAATAAACCAAAAAAAATAAGAGTAAAATTAAGCATCCAACACTTGGAACCAACACTCTCTGAAAAGTATACTTTCACCAAGGAACCATCAATTTGACATTTGATTGTAAAACATACTTGCATATACGTAGTAACAAAGACCAAGTGGTTGAGAAAAAAAAGAAAAGAAACAAGCGTTTACCTGAAATATAGCTCCAAAGAAAAATAATAAAAGAACTTCATAACGAATTTATAAAAAAAAAAAATCAATAAAGAAACAAAAGCTAAGCATTGCCTCCTTTTTGGTAAGTTGTGGCCTAAGAAGCATTTAAACAAACACTTTATATGCAATAAAAACATACCATGAGCCATGCTTTATATAATGACTCACCAGCCACAAGTTACTTCACAACATTACAAATCCAACACCCAATTGGGTAACAATGGCAAATCCAAATCACATTACAATCAAAACCTCAAACAATAGATTTATCCCAAAAATATGAGATCCAAATCATCAATAATTACAGTATAAGAAATTTCCACAAAAGATGATTTTAAAAAAATTGCACTCACCGTTTACGCCTCTCCGAATGGCTATACCTGTGAATAAGGTTTGGAGCGATGGATTAGAAGAGGAAAGAGCTTGATAAGGATCATACAGAGAAGAGTCCGGAAGGGATTTCGTTTTCATTTGGGCTAGATCGGTTTTTATTTTGAACGAATACCAAAACGGCATCAAAGAACGAACTAAACCAACCATGGCAAGGTGGCCTCACAATGAACTTCCACGATGCTAACGGAGATGAGAGAGGAACAGCCCATGGTCCGTACTTGAGCTACTATTCATGGGAGAGAAATTGAGGAATCGTATGTGAGAGTCTGAGAAAAGGAATGAGCGCCCCTGTTTTAAAATTAAAAGTGAAACTAAAAATTTCCTAACGCTAACAAATGTTAATAGAGCACCCTGAGCTGCCAGTCTCGCTGAGATAAGCAAGTTATTATGTGTTGGCATGCTCTTATTGGCTAAGAGTACAAGGTCAGCTTGCTGACTTTGTACTCCGGGACTACACAATAATTTTCCAAAAAAAACTTGAAAAAAATAAGACATAAAAAGTCTTTGATTCGATGCAGCCTTTTTCCATGAATACAGTTAGCCAGGGAAGCCTTTTCCCCTTGATTTTCAGTTGCCAAGGAAGTGTTTTACTCTTGTTTTTCGGTTGCACTTAGTTCCTAGATGGTAAAATCTAACATCAAACTACTAGGACCATAACATTTGTTATAACTTGCTAGAGGTGTACACAGTTCAGTCGGTGTAGTTTTTTCATGAATTTATCACCGAACCGATAGGAATCACTTTTTCCATAACTCAAACCAATGCACAACACCTAGAGGCAGTTTTCTAACCTACATCGGTGTAGTTTTTTGTGATCGGTTTAATCAGTTTAAAATATTAAATTTTTTTTTTTTTTTTAATTAGGCTTTCAAGCCCAATATCCATACATCAACCTGTTCAAGACTTAAAACAAATACAAACTTTTATTTATTTAGCAAGCTGTCAAAGTTTATGGACAAGCTCAAACTCTGGTTATTTAGCATCAATGTCCAATTGTCCATACATCATACATAAATGGATAAAAACATGTTCATACATAAACGGGTAAAAACTTGTTCAAGTATTCATATATAAAACATTTTAAACCTATTCATACATAGTAAATTTCATCATTTCTTAACTCAATCACAAGTTCAAATTACTCATTAGTCATTACTTAATCAATGTCACCAGATCCAACAATAGCAATCATTAGTCAATCAAGTTCAACAGGGCAACAATAATAGTCATTACTCATTACTTAAATTTTTTTTTTTCACAACCAACCAACTAATGTAACATCCCAAATTCAATAATTAAATAAAATAAATATTACCAAAAAAAAAAAAAAAAAAAAAGCAGAGTAAAACTGTGAGTCATTTGGCTGAATATTGCTAAATTCGAAGTTAATTGGTGTTATAGGTACTGTTTCAACTTATTTAGCAATCTGAGGAAAGAGAGAGAATTGCGGCAATACCATTGCCGAAATTCAACAAAAGTAGGAGAGAGAAAGATAAAAAGTAAGAGAGAGAAATTTTTGATTTTCGGCAACACCATCACCGAAATTCCTTCACATACCACTACATAAAAAATTAAAATCCTAAATTAAATTAATTGTAAAACTATTTGTATTTCATTGGTCAAGTCATCCATGAATTTTAATTCAATTAAGAAACTTAATATTATGCCTAAAAAATTAGAGATTAAATTCTATAAGGATGTGGTTTAAAACTTATGCTTTTACTCTTCTAATCCCAACATGCCACATCATTTTATTTTGTATTTAAGAATAAGCACAATCACACTAGATCAATTCTAATACCCATATATGAATCCAACCAAAATTAAGAGTTTATTGAGATATTATTAGGTGTAGTAGGATGTATTGAATTTTAAATACAATACTGATATGACAATCTCTCATTGGATGGTGTAAAACATAAGTTTTACACCCCATCAATACCAAATTCGGACTCACAGATTAAATACTAAAATTGTCATGAAGGTGTTATGAGATTTTATTTTGTTCACATAAGAATTATAACTTTTAACTCAAATTAAAAACCTACAAAAAAAAAAAGAAAAAAGAAAAAAGAAATAGAAGCTATAATAGTTTCTAGGGTAGCCAATAATGGCAGTGAACAAAGTCAAGAAATCATTCCAAGCTCGGAGAAAGCGATTGCTAGGGTTTGGTTCTACTTAGCCCTTCAATACGAAGTTCAGCCTTTGATCTCCAAGTACTCCATTAGGTACTCCCAGATCTTGTCTTTAACTGTTGGGATCTTGACTGAATTGCTTTTGTTCCTTTCGAATAGGTCATTGAGTTAAATGCCGAGGGATCCACCCATAAACTAATCTTGTGCTTCTTTCGTGGACACCATTTTTGTTGTAAAAATATATGTGGTACCTATTGCAAAGAACTTGCACATGTCAGAAATGGAAACTGTACAAGATACTATGTTCACATGTCATTGTAGTTTGTATTAGGTATCGACATGATGCAGAGCAGTACATTGACCCATGCTATAGCATGGACGCACTATTTCGGAGCTATGCTCCTGTTTTCCCTACGTTGAAAGATAGATGATCATGGCCGGATCCTAAAGAAACTTGAAGGGTCCTCCCTAACCCCTGATTGATACGAGAGAAAGGTCGCCCTGTCTCAACACGAATCAGGAATGAGATGGACGAGGGCGGGAAACGGCCAAGAACCATGCCATGGAAGGAGGGGGGGGGAGGAAGGTGCAATGCATGTTGTGTGACCAAGAGGGGCATAACCGAAGAACATGCCCTAAGCAGAACGAGGTACCGACGAGTGGTGGTCTCGCTGACTAGGTACGCTAAGTTTGAACTGTAGCATTCTTCTAAATGCAACTTGATCATTCTCTTTCAAAATTTGTTCAACCTTTTTTTCCCATGTGATTGGTATAGGCGGTACTGTATTACTGCTATGATTAAGTTGCAGAATAACCATGCTTGAACTGTTGACATAAAATGTAAAGCTTCAAATTTTATTCAAGAATGGACCCCTCAATTCCTTGAAGTTATTACACCTTAATTTTGGGCTTTTCTTTTTTGTTTTGAAATGTCTTTAGGCTGTTAGTTTTTTTAATTCCTTCATTCAAGTCCAAAATAAATGCCAAATTACTACTTAGCCACTAAAGGGCTACCTTAGGATAATATATCATCTTTTGAGCAGTCAATATTTCTGACATTTATTATCTTTCATACTGTATGATGTGTTTTGGGTTGCCTCAAAAATAAAGTTTTTATTAATGAGTGTTTAATATTGAAAATGGCAAGCATGGTTGTTCCTTTCTTTGTCTGATACATTAAAACTTTTTTTCATGTGCTCATAATGCTGAACTGATGTATCTGTACTGTCCAGGAAAATAACCCTTTTATTTGGATTTTTTTGTAGGGGAATGGAGATAATCAAAAGACTTGGCAGTGTCCAAACTGATAATAATGATAGGTATGTTTTCCTTAGAAATATCCCTGATCTATAAGTGCCTTGATTTAGAACATGGGCTACATCAGCTTGCTGCATTGTTATTTGGATATGAATTTTTATATACATATTAGATGCTTACTAACTGTTTCTAGAGAATTAAACTTGAATATTGACAATCATCTAAGCATGCCACTGTTCTGAAACCCAATAATGTGGCCTCCTCACCCTGAATAATCCAAAAACTGAGTGCAGCTAGACTAACCTTGTGTTGCTTGTGAAAGCTGAAAATTGAAAACTAAGAGAATGATATGGTGTTATGTTGGTCCCTCTTGAAAAATGAAACTTATCTATAAGAAATTCTAATATTATTGATAAACTATCAATTGTCACTACAAAAAAAATGCCTATTAGCGACCAAGAATTTATGACGGACCCAAAAAGCCCTCTCAAAAAATCTTATTTGTGATGGCAAAATAAAGCCCTCGCAAATACTTGATAAAATGTGAAATATTTGTGACCAACAAAAAAAGCTGTCGCAATTATGTGTTATAATCATCACAAATGCTAATATTTTGGAGGGAAATTTTACCTCCATATTATTTGCGAGGGACAATTAAAAATCTCTCGCAAAAAGTGCATTATTTGTGACGGTTTAAAAAAAGCCGTCACTAATACTAAATTATTTGCGAAGGCTAGGATCGGCCTTTACAAATAATCATTAAAATGTAAAAAATTTTGGAGGGAAATATTCCCACCAAATTATTTCCGAAGGACAATAAAAATTCCTCGCAAAAAGTTTATTTTTTGTGTGAGTTAAAAATATACCCTCACTAATACTAAATTATTTGCAAGGGCCACAATTGGCCTTCGCAAATAATCATGAAAATATTAATTTTCTTTAGAGATGAGAGTTATTTTAAAATTCCAAGATTATAATTATTGGTGACATATAGAGTGATAGGAAATTTGTATTCAAAATTATGCCTATTAAAATTCATAAATCTTGTTTTTCATCTCTGATTTTCAATTAGGCCACCAACTTATAAATGGTTTGCTCAAATTCTTTGAAACCTTCGGACTCAGCTTGACTTTGAACTTCATAATTCTAATTTATCCATCATTTTCTATCTGTGTAATTAACTACTACAAGAACTACATGATCACTTCTTTGGAAAGTTGCATGAACTAGACTATAGTAAAAATGTTATTTACATATCCACAACACATATAGCAATAAGTGAATGCCAATCACTCAGTACTAGGAAATAAGATGAACAGAAAATAAAGCTCAGTTTTAAAATCAGTGCAAGGCAATTAAGTGTTGAGAATTGGAGGCAGTAATTTAGACTTGGATCCAAGAACTTTAGCCCTTGTGTCTGGAGAGAATTCTATCCCAGGTAGCACTTTAACCTCTCCTTTTTTAGTGATATGAATGGGATAACTGAGCAAATGACCTGGCAAGTCATGGTTCAAGATCAGACAAAGTCAAAATAGATAGTATAATCATATATTAAACTCGATGGGGTCAATGAGAGCATTCTATACTAGGATAATATCCTTAGAGAATTAAGAAAGAGAGCAAGAGGGATAACTGCTCCTACCTTGTCTGTGACTAAATTTCTATGTCAATAAGCATCCTTTGTATTATGCACATGGATAACTAATCTGGATGAAGTCAAATACAGTGATGGAATGGAGGCTGTAAGCCTTTGAAGTCACTCGATTATCATATTCTCAACACCACTCCTTCTCCAATTTATATCATCATCCTCATTTTCTTCTTGCAGCACATTTGCATTACAATGTAAATTTTCTTCTTCTTGGTATGGCTCTTCTTCATCTGATGGCATTTCATAAAGGTTTCGTGGTTTGGTTTCAATCACAACATTCCATGTGGGATCTTTTATTCCATTAATATAGTAAACTTGAGTTGCTTGACATGCTAATACAAATGGCTCTACGGTTTTCAACTTTCGTGATGTATTAACAATAGTGGTTCCGTGCCGATCTCTCTTATAACCAATTCCTTCACGAGATACATCATACCAATCACATTTAAACAACACAACTTTGTTCCCTTCAGTATATTGAAGTTCAACAATGTCTGTTAGTTGTCCATAATAAGGCACATTGCAACTTTGATCCTCCCCTCTCACCATAACTCCATTATTTTGTGTTCTTTTACTTTCATCACACTGATTTGTATGAAATCTGAACCCATTAACATTGTAACCACGATAAAAAATAGCCCTTTTCTCAGGACCCCGAGCCAACGAAAGCATGTGCCCATCAACTTGTCTTGTATTATATAAGTCGGTGATCTACAATAAAACCTAAATAAGGTTAAACTCAAGTTGTAGTAGTTAAAATATAAACAAACATACATTTTCAAAATAAACTACCATCTTACTCTTTTTTCAAACCACGCAATAAATTCTTGTCTATGCACCCTGTCAATGTCGAGAACACCTTCATTTGTAAGGATGTTCTTATGTTCTCTGCACACAGTTAAATATCCTAATCAGTTTTAATATCATATCATGAGAATATCAAAAAAGTAATTTTTGTGAAGATCATCTTACTCAACAAATTGATCAGCGTCGACACAATTTTGAAGAACATAAAATGTTGCTGCATTGTGAAGATCATCATTCAACTCACACCTTATTGCTTTCCCTAAATGTCGTCCAGGTGTTGAGAATATGGACAATTGAGAGGTATTTGCACATGCGGAAGTACCTCCATCATAATTTCGCTCTACCCGATTAAATTTGGTTTCTATTCCATGTAAATAGCGTGAACAAAATATTAGACATTCATCCGCTAAATACTTTTCTGCAATAGACCCTTCTGCGTGTGCCTTATTACGGACATAATTCTTAAGCTTGCGCAAATACCTATATTTGAAGGCATAACATGAAATTTTATCAAAAATAAAATACTAGTGTGCAATTGTAATTTAGATTATAATGAAATTTTGTAAATTTTACCTCTCAACTGGATACATCCATCTGTATTGCACTGGACCTGCAACTTTAGCTTCCCAAGATAGGTGAATGGCCAAGTGAACCATTACATCAAAGAAAGAAGGTGGAAAAATTTGTTCTAATTTACAGAGGGTTATTGCAATTTGGGTTTCAAGACGATCCAAATCATCCACTCGTAACACTTTAGAACACAATTCTTTAAAAAAATTGCTTAACTCAGTCAAAGCATCAGATACTTTTTTGGGTAAAAAGTCACGCACTGCAAGTGGGAGTAATCTTTCTAGGAAAACATGACAATCATGAGTCTTCATACCAGAAATTTTTCTCTCCTCAATATTCACACATCGAGATAAATTTGCAGAGTAGCCATCTGGAAATTTAAGATTTTTTAGCCATAAGCATATGGCCCTTTTCTCATCATTTGACAATGTATAGCAAGCTGGGGGTAGCTCTATCTTTCCATTAACCTCTATGGGGTGGAGCGTATGTCGTATGCCCATTTCTTTTAAATCAAGACGAGTGCTTAAAGAATCCTTCGTCTTATCTTTAATATTCATAATTGTCCCAATCACACTGTCAAATATATTTTTTTCAACATGCATCACATCTAAATTGTGACGTAACAAAAGTGTTCTCCAATATGGCAATTCAAAAAAAATGCTATGCTTCTTCCAATTATGAAACTGCCCATGCCCTTCTAGAGTCTGCTTTTTCTGGCCTTTCCCAAATATAATTGGCTTTAATGGACGAATTTGTTTTAACACATCATCACCAGATAACAGTTTGGGAGCTGTCTTCCTTTCTTTTTTACCATTAAATTGTGACTTCTTATTACGCCATTTGTGGTCTAAGGCCAAAAAACGACGATGTCCCATATAACATATCTTATATCCATTTCGTAACCTGCAATGAGTAGTCTCATTATGACAACAAGGACACGCCAAATTTCCCTTTGTACTCCAACCGGAAATAACAGCATATGCAGGAAAGTCATGGATAGTCCACAGCACTGCTGCTCTCATCTGAAAGTTCTCCTTTGTTGAAGCATCATATGTACACACCCCATCTTCCCACAATTCTTTCAGCTCATCAATCAATGGCCTCAAGAATACATCAATGTCATTCCCAGGACCCTTTGGACCTGGTATAAGTAATGACATCAATGAGTAAGGCTCCTTCATGCACATCCAAGGAGGAAGATTATATGGAAACAAGATAATAGGCCAGACACTGTATTTAATACTCATATTTCCAAATGGGTTAAACCCATCTGTAGCTAGTCCAAGCCTAACATTACGAGGATCCATTGCGAATGACTCATGAATTTGGTCAAATTTTTTCCAAGCTTCACAATCTGCCGGATGTCGTAACACTCCATCATTAACACGTTTTTCATGGTGCCATTTCATATCCGCAGCAGTTTTTGTTGACATAAACAATCGTTGTAGCCTTGATTTAAGTGGAAAATATCGCAAAACCTTCCATGGTACCTTTTTATTTTTCCCTTTACCACCCTTATTTGGCTGCCATCTTGAAAGTTTACAAACTGGACATTGAGTTGCTTCTGAATACTCCTTACAATAAAGTGCACAATCATCTTTGCATACATCTATCTTCTCATAATGAAGGCCTAGATCATTGACAATCTTTTTTGCCTCATAATTCGAGTTAGGTAGTCTCTCACACATAGGAAATGCATCCTTTAACAACTCCATCAACATACTAAAGGACTTGTTGCTCCATGATGATATGCACTTTATGTGCAATAACTTGACTGTGAAGGACAAACTTGAATACTTTTCACAATCTGGATACAAAGGCTGTTTAACCTCTTCCAACAATCTATAAAATTTCTTTGCATCTCCATTTGGCTCTTGTGGTTCATTTCCACTTGATTCCTTGCCATGCACCACTTGTGGATAAGCATCTTTGATCATATCAAACATATCACCATATAGCATACCATCATCATCATCACCTTCTACTTCACTATCACTTTCCTCTTCACTATCACCTTCCCCATGAAGGTACCAAGTAGTATAATCTCTCCTTATACCCCTAAATAAAAGATGATATTGGACCTCCTCACGAGTCCTACGATACCTGTTGCTACAATCAATACACGGACAGTTGATTATCATATCTCCATCTGTTGAATGTTTAAATGCATACTCAAGGAAGTTTTCAACTCCATTAATATACTCAATGCAAGATCTAGTGGGAAGATGCATCCAAGATTTATCAACCGTCATTTTATCTACACCATTTAAAGCATTGTATTAATCATAACTAACATTGATAGTGCAGATAGTAAATATTCATAAATCAAACAAACATGAGCTAAGTTTCATACCGGATTGGAACAAAAACCACTCTTTACCGCTTCTTCAACAAATGTTCTACAAACAATATTAAGACCTGCAAATTGCAAAGAAAATCAACGTTTATGCTTCAACCATCTTGTAAGAAGCAACACCATACAAGCAATACAGGTCTCATACAAGCTCAAATATTGATTCAAACCACAAAACCACGTGTGTTTTCTTCTTGAACTTCCACTAAATCAAGTCAGGGTGCATATAAAACATAACAATCTTTGTAAAGCATGTCCTATGTCAAAGGTTATATAGAACCTTTAATGAAAGAAGGAAAAAGAAGTTGGTGCTTTTACTACTAAGATTCACTCTAACAGCATCCATGTAACAGTAGTTTCGTATTCCTGATTGTGTAGCCCACAAAAGGCATTGAATTCAAGACTGAATTGAAAGTAAATTTAAAAGAACTAGTGGATGGTCCTAGGAACCATTAGCTACTTCAAAAGAGTGTTGGAAAGCCATGTTTATTCAACTCAAAAGAAGGCCAAGAAGTTTAATACCTGTATATCCAATATAGAGGCCGAGAAGGCTAAGACACATAACACTATGCCACAGACCAATATAAAAATCCCCACCAAACACAATGATAATCATACATCAATGCATAAAAAAATACGTAGATATTGCTAAAATCAATGAATTAGCTCATCATATTTAGCAATATCTTCTATGGTTCTACTCAGTGTGTTTTTATTGGCGCCCATTATGAATTACAAAACACTTTTTTTCATTAGTGCCCATTATGAATTACAAAACACTAATGGACTAGAGAATTGGACTTATTGCCATTGAGCTACGATATTTCTTTTGATAAGTTAGATACATAGATTTATTTATTTCATTCTATTGCAAAAAAATAAAGTGAAAAATTATTTATAATATAAACGTGTAGATGCTTTCCATAGTCTCAACCCTAAGATAATTTCAAAACCATACTTTCTTGCTCTTCCTCTTGCTTTACATATTTGTATCCCAGGAATGAACCATATATTGTGAACCAAACGTCAGTAAGAAAAGCAAAAATCCTTACATCACAAACAAGGCAATTATTTATAAAGGGACCATGAACATTGTACTTGATTTGATAGCATGTGTTATTCCAGTCAAGATCATAAAAGCTTAAATCTGGTTGACTGCATCTATTGCACAGTTAAATTTGGTCTTATATAGCAGATGGCATTTAATCTTAAATTTGGTTACATAACCGTTTATTGGATAGCTAAACCAAGGATTTAAAAGATAAAAAGATTCAAAATTTTATTTTGAATACTGACTTACAAGAAAGGTCCAACATTATCATTACACACACACAAGTGCCCATTCCTTTGCAAGTGCCAATACATTATCATTACAATATTCATGCTTGTAGTGTTAAGTAGTAGCTAGCAACAAACCTTGCAGAGCAGTTTCTTGATACGTTCTCCCAGAGGAAGTGAAAGCAAAAGCCTGAAAAATTATCCATTAAAAATTTTAAAATTCAACAAATGTAGTAGCGGTTACATGTCAACAATGTAACTAAGCAGAAAAGGCTAAACTTCACAAGAACAGAATGAGGTGAAGGTACTATTTTGTAGCAGGGTTTGAGTGCTTCACTAAAATTCCATCTTGCAAGTGGCACAAAATTCTCACAAATAAATTGCCTATACCACTAAAATTTTTGGATATCACTAATCCAAATTTTGAGCCTAATTGATACAAAAATCTCCTCCCATCTGAAAAATCAATTATTTGTAAATAATTGACACTAAACCATGAATTTAGAATTCATGTTATAATCCCAAAACAGATATAAAATAAAACAACATAGTAAAATTATATATGAAGGTAGAGATATAAAATATAATATAATTAGGAAGACAAAATACAACATCTAAATCTTACAAATGAACATGAGTGAATATTTGCAAACACAACTGATCCAATCAAGCAAGTGGATTGGCCATTCAATTCAATCAAAAGTTATACTTTTTTTCTTTTTTGATCAGTAAATAAAAACTTTATTGAAAAAAAAAAAAAAAAGCAAATTCGTTGGTACACAGGAGCCTTGGGGTTTGGTGGCATTGTGAATCTAGGTTCAATCCCTCTCCTGCACTTGTTGTAAGCCAAAAATTCAATAAATAAATAAATAATTGATAATTGAAATTGATCACTGACGTGGTTGTTTTATATTTTTTAAACTGCTAGTTGTCCCAAAGGCATTAATTCTTAGAAAAATGTGAATTTAATCATTTAATCTAACAATATTATTCTAATTCTTTCAGGTTGTACCACCATATAAGTTATTAATGGCTGAATCTCTGTTTGAATAAAAATTTTCAACAGCACCATATAAAATTTATAGTAGAAATTAATGGCAGACACAGATATTGAGATATATGTATTATATTATGTATTCATTCATGTTCGGTAAGTTCAAGTTCAGACATTTCTTAAGCAGACACAATGAAAACCATATTATATTAATATAAAAATAAAAATAAAATAAAACCCTTTCCAATTTTAACTGTGACAAATAAAGAAATAAACAAATGCAAAAGAAAAACCCTCGGGTCCAATAACTACTTTCTCTGAAATCATAAAAGACTCACTGGGAGAGAGTTGGTAACACCGACGCTGGAGAAAGTGGAGACGACGGGCCTGCCGCAGCCGGCGGAGAAATGGAAACGGCGTCGTTTGGAGAGAGAAGCAATAGCGAGAGACGAAGGTGGTGGTGGTGGTGGTGTGTAAGTGTAAGAGGGAAAGATAGAAGAAGAAGAAGAAGGAGCAGGAAAGTGATTGGGAGAATGGAGAGAAAGTGAGTTGGCGTGAGGAGTTCAGAATTTGGTCTTGCCGCGCTGCGTGTTTTCAGTTGGCGCGAGTTGGGGGTTTTAGAGGGAAAGGTGAAAAACTTCAGAGGGAAAGGGGAATTGGGTTCTTTGTTTACTTAAGTGGTAGAAGTAGATTAAACAAAATAACAAATGGACAGTAAGAAGCCCGGCCCAGGAGCTTTACAGAACACAGGATGGCCCAGAGAAAGACAATGCACTTGTAGCTGTTTTGACAAATGGACAATAAGAAGCCCGGCCCAGGAGCTGTACAGAACACAACATGATGACTTTTACTAAGTTAAGTATGCACTTAGATTGTTTAAATGAATTATAGTATGTTTGATATAGAATTTTGCTGAGATAAAAAAATAAGTTAAGTAAACTGCAGCTAAGAAAATGCAAAGCTTTAAATTTAATATAAGAAAATAAAAAGTATATTTTTTAAAATTAAATTAAATTGTGACAAACGGCACATAGTCTCATCAACAACCGCATAAAAAAAATTAATGTATCAATTTTTAATTTAAATTTTTTTTATTTGTTTATCTTTTAAAAAAAAAAAAAAATAGGAACACCCTCAAGTCCTATCAAAGACACTCTCAAAATTTTTATGCCAAACAAATTTTGAACTAAAATCTAAAAAAAAAATTGTAACAGAGAATCTGGAAAAAAAAAAATTTTGTAACAGAACAATCACAAAAAAAAAACCTAGCTTCGTTGAGTTGCCTTAAGGCATTGGTACTCCGTCAGTAAGCCAACAGAGGTAGAGACATGGTGATGACAGGGGCAGCTGGAGAAAGTCTTGAGACCGGAGACCAGAGAGAGCTTGAAAAGTGAGAAGTGAAAGTGGAAGTCTGTTTGAACTTTCCTGTAGGCCCCTTTCTTTGTTTAATACATGTTTAGTTGGTAAAAAAAAAAAAAAAAAAAAAAAGACAAGAAGAGTGAGATCCGTATTTTTTGGAGTTGATGTTTTTATTTTGCGTGCAAGTCTCATATTGGGTTGTTTGAACTTTCCTGTAGGCACCTTTCTTTGTTTAATACATGTTTAGTTGGTAAAAAAAAAAAAAAAAAAAAAAAAAAAAAAAAAAAAAAAAAAAAAAAAAAAAAAAAGACAAGAAGAGAGAGATCCGGATTTTTTTGAGTTGATGTTTTTATTTTGCGTGCAAGTCTCATCCTAAAGTGCAAGCAAGCTGTTTACAACCTGCCTAGGGTCTAATGAAATGAAAAAAATAATTATTTTTGAAGATAGGTGGTAGATTTTCTACAAGTGAGAGAAAGACATGTTAGGCAAAAAAATTAATGAGAGAGACATGGGAAAAAATTAATAAAACAACTAAACACTAATAATTAATAATTTAATTAACTAATACATTATAGAAGTCAAACAAATTAAATTATATTAGACTAAACAATAATTAATAATTTAATAATTAATAAAACAGCAATACAACAAATTATAGTTTATAAAAAATAAATAAATTTATGAAACAACTAAACAATAATAATTAATAATTTTATTAATATTTCAAATGAACTTATAGTTTATTGTTCAAGTATCTTTATTCATTTTTTTTCTTTTCATTTTTTTTTTCCTTTTGAGGTTTTTTGTTGTACATAACGCAAATTTGTTTTGGTTTTAAGAATTTTTTTTTTTTAAGGCCAAATCTTGATTAAGGTTTTTAGCTAAGAAATGTTTAAAACGTTTAGAATTAGAATGTGCCAAAAAGTTGTACTTGTCTTGTTGTTTTTCTAGCAGAATCTCAGAGATTACTTGTAGTAGTGGACCTAGTGGTCTTCACAAATTTTCCCTTTTTATTATGGCCCTGTAATTTTTCTTTTTTATAAGAATATCATAACTTTATTAAGGAGAAGATAAATTCATTATATTTTGAATTAAATCCGATTCAATAAACATAGGATTTTCTTCTATCCTATATTTAAAACGTTTAGGATTAGAATGTGCCAAATAGTTGTAATTGTCTTATTGTTTGTCTAGCAAAATCTCAAATATTGCTGGTAGTAATAGACCTAGTGGTCTTCACAAATTTTCCCTTTTTATAATGGCCACGTAATTTTTTTTTTATTTTTATATCATGACTTTATTAAAGAGAAGATAAATTCATTATATCTTGAATCAAAGCTAATTCAATAAATATAGGATTTTCTTATATTCAAGTTATATAATCATTAATACCTTTAGCATGCTAAACCAAGAGATGTGTTGAGCAATTTCCTTGTCTTCGAACATGTGTTACTTGAATTCCTTGGAAATCACTCATCTGGTGTAGAATACCTTCATGAATTAACCATTTTTTATACTATGTAAAAAATCATTCATGCATTTTATACATTTTCCCCCTCTAAAATCAAAACCCTTTTTTTATCTAAGCACGCGTGTAAGTGCATGGTTTCGGTCATAAGCCCAAGAAGTAATAGGATTAAGACCCAAATAACACAACACAATGAATTTGTAGAGAGTGGGCCATTATAATTCTAGACTTTATTATAATTCTAGTTCTTACCATGCTACAGTATTTTCTCCACCAATTCTCAGATCCTCCCTTTCCTCTGGAGGGTTTCTTACGTTATATAGCCTTTTTCTATTGATCTTGGCTCTCCATTTGTTGATCACGTAGGCCACCCTCGAGTGCTTGTCCCATCAAACGTTTCCTTAAACCTTCCGTGAGTTGCGGCTACCTAGATAACATTGTTCAAGGGTCTTCTTCACATAAATACAGTTAGAGGGTTTGGTGGGGTGCAATAAATATGGTGGTAGCTTCCATTCCTTCAGACATGACAATACTGACCTCCTCCTTGAAGCGTTTCCTCTACTGTGCGACCTCCTATGATAATGTACCACTGACGTGGTCAAGAAGCACATTACATATAAAGAAATTGCTGGGAGCATCTTTGGTTGGTATTTTCTAATGTCAATTCCACTTTTCAATATTAATATTAATATAAGAAAAGAAACAACCCTAACTGAGTGAGTGACATCAACAACAAGAATATTATAAAGAAACGATTAAAATTTAAAATTGATTCAAATCAGCTTTATGTTTATGATAGACCACTACTTAAATTTGTTGATTAAAAAAATTTTAATTTGATATCCAGGAATTTTAATTTGTTTAAGCAAACATTGTACACTTTTATTTCATGTAAATATGTATAATATTGTACACTTTTTATAACTATATGCATTGTGTTTTGTGCATTTTTTTACTCTACAATAACATTTACATTGACAGTACAAAGGCAGTGAGTAAAATTTGTGAAAATTGGTGGGATTTTACCGTATAAAGAAGCAATCAAATCAAAAAAAAAAAAAAAAAAATCAAATAAGTTTAAAAAAATTTACAAACCAAATGAAAGATAATGTGGCAGCCACGTGTCAAACACTTCACATGGGGGAAGTGTAGTGGCTGCCAGCCAATTCCTGAGTGTTGGACACTAATTGAAAAAGACAAAAAAAAAAAACTTGGCATAGTTTGTGAAAATTGGTGGGATTTTACCGTATATAGAAGCAATTTTTCATTTCATTAGACCCTAGGCAGGTTGTATACAGCTTGCTTGCACTTTAGGATGAGACTTGCACGCAAAATAAAAACATCAACTCAAAAAAATTCCGGATCTCTCTCTTCTTGTCTTTTTTTTTTTTTTTTTTTTTACCAACTAAACATGTATTAAACAAAGAAAGGGGCCTACAGGAAAGTTCAAACAGCCCAATACAGTACAAAATATCTCACAAGTCAGACAGGGAAACGAGTAGTAAAATAAAGGCTAAGTCTAAAACACGGGCTAAAATTAGATTAGGAACCCAAAAGCAGAGAGTGAGCAGTCCTTGTTGATGCAGCTAGTTCACAGATCTCTTCCTGCCTTTAGTTTCCACTTTCACTTCTCACTTTTCAAGCTCTCTCTGGTCTCCGGTCTCAAGACTTTCTCCAGCTGCCCCTGTCATCACCATGTCTCTACCTCTGTTGGCTTACTGACGGAGTACCAATGCCTTATGGCAACTCAACGAAGCTAGGTTTTTTTTTGTGATTGTTCTGTTACAAAACGGAAAAGAAGAAGAAGGAAAATGCAGATGAGGAAGAAGAAAAAAAAGGTTTGTGCTGTTCATTTCATTTTATGTGGGTCTATTAGTGTGTTTTGGTAGTCACCACCTAAAAGGTTAATCAAAAACTAAGGAATTCAGATTTAATTTTTCCCATTTCAGCTGTAATTATTTAAAATGGCATAACTGACTGGTTTGACAAAATCTCTCATCATATTATATATTTAAATTTTGTCTTCTCCTTTTAACTTTTTGATTTTCTTTTACCAAATAAAAAATTGGAATCGTTATTATTAAAAAAAAAGAAAGGTTATATTTACGAGCAATGCTAAATAGTTTTTCTTTTTGAGTAAATACATGTAATTGATGTAATAGTCTTGATGTAATAGGCTGTAGTGAATCTAGGAGAGTAAAAACCGAAGACTGATTTCAGTGTGTGGGCTGTGCCACGTGTGGCACAAATATAATAACACAAAATTGAATCAACGGTAATAAATTTAGAATTCAAAAATATCAACAAAATCCAACGGTGACAATTCTCCATATCTCTAATGGTTTTTCACTTCGGATTCAGTCTTAGAGTTCATAGTGAAAGCTCCTGTCCGTGGTCATGGGACTCAGTCTCAGTTCTCTACTTGCCTCTCTCAAACTCTCACGGTCTCAGTACTTAAACCGAATCTCCAAATCCAAACGCTAGCCACCTCCAATGCCATAGCCCACTCCCCTCTCCGCCTCCAATGCCTAGCCGCTACCAAAGATTTATAATACGAAACCCTAATCCCTTCCTTCTTGGTTTCATTATAGTCAGACATAGAGGAGAGAAGAGAAATAGTCCGTCCACTGCTGCCTCTTCACCGCCACTCGATCACTATCGCCTCTTTTCTGCTGCCTCTTGAAGATTAGCCAGCTTAGATCAGTTTTAGATTTGTTGTTCTAATTAAATTTGTCTTTTTCCATGTTCTTGATCTGTTGTTGTTGTTGTTGTTGTTCTGATTTTAGATTTGTTCTAATTAATTTTTTTTTTTTAATTTTAGATTGTGTTACCATTACACTTGGGAGAGAGAAATGAGCTCGGCTGAGAAGGAAAAGAGTGAAGAAAAAGGAAAGAAGCTGATTTTTTGGGTCTGCTCTCCCAAAAATAACTTTGTACTTAATTGTTTGTACCGGAGATGCTCTTAGTATTTTCTTTCAGTATCTAATTTATGATTTATATTTTATTTTTAATGGGTTTTGTATATAGTTATAGGATTCTTGAATAAATTTTCGGATGTTTCCTAAAATATTTCCTACTCTGATTTTTATTTTTCTCTTTGCCGCTATTTTCCATACTTTTTTCACTCTTTGCCGCTATTTTTTGCAAAGTTTTCCCGCACAAAAGCTGCTATATATTTCTTGTTTTTTCTACACCTCTAATTCATCACAGAGAGACCAGAGAACAAAACCAAAAACAGGGTGTTAGGTAATGATTTATCCCCTCCAGTTTTATTCTTTGTGCCTCTAATTTATATATCTCTCTCTCTATTCCTAATTTCATATTTCTGTTTTATATTAGCAAATTTTTTCAATCTTTTACAACTTTTGGTGATCCATCAGTCAAAGGTACACATCAATCTTACTATCTATTTGGTTTTCCATCATAGATATTCTCTTTTAGAGAGTGTTTGTGTACTGCGAATGAGTGTGGTTTTGCTTTGCAATTCTCACTTCGTAGTTTTTATTGGTCTTGCTCTTTTATTATTATTTTTCTTATTTATTACTATCTCAGTCATACACACATTCAACGGGTTTTGAAATTGCAACCTCACAATTTACCTAGCACTTATAAAAAAATAATATCAATATTTGAAGTCAAATAATATTTCTAATTCAGATTCAATATTAATTATAGATTTTGGAAATCTTGTTTGATAGAATTTCAGTAGTTAGTGAAAATTTTAATTATCTTCATCACAATTTAACGTAACCACATTTTTACTATTCGTAATTAAGATGACTACTTTCTCAGTTTCTCTTCGGAATTCCTTGCAACAACTTTCACTTAGGAATCCATGCAATAAAATCTCTCCTTAACAAACTAAAACCAGCATCCTGAAAATATTTTCATAAATTTTTTAGATTCACAACTTATGGCAATAAATTATCTACTTAACAACTTAACCTGTTGTATTCATACCGACGCTAAATGTGTATTGGAAGAGGCCTATTATAGAGATTGTTTGCAGATACCAATTTAAAAGTCGCCTCTCTATCCAATTATCCTTGCAATGACATATATGATATTATGATATGTATTAATTCAAGTGTAAATTAACATCTAAATAAGCCAAATTTTTTTTACCGAATTTAACATCTATAAGACAAATTATAAGCAAACAAAGCAACCTGCATTTTATGGATAGCAAGAAAAATAATGCATGCATGTTAACAAAAGAGTGAAGAGAAAACCTCACAATTTTATTATTTTATTATTTTTCTTATTTATTACCTAGCACTTATTTCACATATTCCATCACAATCATAGTTACACATTCAATAATAGAAATGTGATTACGTTTGGTTTATTTTATAGGTATATAATTTTTTGAATTCTGTGATATCTTTTTATATTGTAATATAATGAATTTCTTTTTGTTTCAATTTATCAATGTGATAGGATGATAAGCATGTATTTAGTTTTGAAAAAATTGTTAGTTATATATATTTTTTTTCACAATAATGTAATTGAAGTAAAAGCTTTGTGATTTAGGTAGAGCTGTGTTTCATGTGTAATTTCACATTAATATTCATAATTGCTAGTGTTCTTTATTTTTTGTGACCGCATTAACAAATTTATATTCTACTTTTACTGTGTTGTTTACAAATGTTAGTTTTTCTAATAGTAGGTAGGTATGGCAAGAAAAGGTAAGAGGAAAGGTAAAGGCATTAGTGAGTCTCAAGACTCTCAAGTACAAGAAACTCAGTCAATTAGGCCTTCCTTTAATCATAATGAAGTTTCTGAGCAGCAACTCTCACAAACTCTACGTCCATTATCTGAGCCTCAAATTGATGAAGGAGCACATCAGGCCTCCAATTCTATTTTAATAGGTAGTATTACATTATAACTTTTTTTTATCGCATTTACTTAAACAATTGACTTATTATTATTTGTTTTATCAATAGGTACTAATCCTGGATCAAAAAAGAGGGGTCGAGGAAAGGCTAAAGGCATGAATGCTGGAAATGGTGAAATAGAGGTTGAGATTTATGATGGCAAGTGAGTGACTTATTGCAATGTTGGTTTATTGAAATTAATTATGGTATCATAGCTATATGATATTGTTAACATGTTTGATTTCTATTTTCAGAATTATTACAACAAAAGCCACTCGAGAGATTACCATTCTTTTTCACCAAAAACTTAATGGAGCTTGGACAACTTTTACAGAATACCCAAATTCTGAGCTAGAGACTTTATATGCTCGATATAGAGCTCAACGCTTTAAGCATAAACAGCCTGATGAGGAAGTTAAGAAGGCATTTATAGAATCAGTGAAACACCGCTATTCTGATTGGATGTTTCGCATTAGAAATCCTATTTTTCAGAAGTATGAAGCGAAAGAAGATCGTTACAAGAATGGTCCGTCCTTCATTCCTACACCTTTTTGGAAAGAGATGGTGGATAAATGGATGGAGGGAGATTGGGGGGTGAGTATAAATGAGATACATGGCATAAATTTCTCTCACTCTCTCTAACCATTATTTGTTAATATTTTCATAGAAACTAATGTTTTAGTGTATGTATTATGCATGCAGGAGACAAGTTTGAAAAATAAGATGAACAAAAATAAGTCTAACATTTTCTCCACTACAGGTTCTGTACCAATGGCCAAGTACAGATATGAAATGGTATATTATACTATCATCAAATAGTTCTACATTATATCCTGTATTTATATAGTTTAATAACTTTATCAATGGTTTTTTATTCTTTTAAATATTGCAGTATCTTGAGACGGGTTCTGAGCCTAGCCCCATTGATTGCTTTAAGAAATTTCACACAAAGAAGGATGGCAAAGAATGGGCAACTGATCGTGCTAAGACATTATATGTATGCAACTTATACCAAAGTTTTAATTTTGTTATCAAATTTAGCTTTTTTTGTTGTTTTGATTATCCACGTGGTTTTTTTTTATGTGTAGGACAAAATGGATGCCATAAAGGCCACAGCTGTTTCTGAAGGTACTAAGACAAATGATTATCAAATCTTTCGTGAAGTGGTTGGTGAACCAAGTCATGGTCGTGTTCTTGGCATGGGAATAGGTATTAAGGCTAAGGATGTATACGGCTTAACTTCATCTGGTAAAGGTTGTAGCAAACGTTGCAGAGAAGATTTTACAAAAGAAAAAGAAGATTTGGAGGCTCGTCTTAGAGAGGAAATGGATTCCAAATTTGCAAAAGTTGTGGAGAAGCTTGAGGAGAAGTTTGCTCAAAAGTTGCAGTCAATGGGCATACTACAACAATCTGACATAGATCCAGCTACTACGGTACAATCTCAAACTTATGCTTTTGCCTCTTGGATCTTCTACAACTTTCTATTGGTTTGATGTGGTTTACAACTTGCATATATTATAATATTATATTATTTTATATTTAGATTTGATAAATGATAATAGGACTATTACGACACTATCTACTGTTTTGAGTTTTGATAGCTATGTATAGGTTTTGTATTTAATTTTGTATATCATGTGTTTTGTGGTTTACGTTTTTCATAATTGTTATATTATTTTAATTTATATTTAATTTTTATAGTGGTTTAAGTAATCAAATTAAGTTATTGTTATTGTTAAATTTTTTAAAAAAAAAAAGTTATTGAGCGGTTTGGGATACTAGAATTCACTTCAATTGTTTCATTTTAACAATTGTTTCATTTTAACTCATGTTTAATGTTTATTTATTTATTTTTTAGGATGATACTGGCGGAGATGAAGAGGACAACTCAAACAGTAACATAGAGGTTGAAAACAACTTGGAGAGTGACTCGGAGGAAGACTAATATAGATCTTGTTATAGAATAATTGTTTAAGTTTAAAACAAAGTTGAATTTCAAGATTTCTTTGTATTTTTTATATTTTAAAGTTTGAATTTATATGAATTTTTATCTTTTAGTGGATCAATTTATTGTAACATGATAGTTAAATAAAAATGATATAAAATAAAATAAAAATAAAAAATAAAATATTTCAAAAATTATATGAAATATTACTACTGATGACGTAAAAATTTGGTCATATATAATTTTATAGTGATGACAAAGTCTCTCGCAATTAATATAATAGCGACGCCCCTAACCTATCGCTAAAAATAAGTTGCGAGGGGTTAAAAATCCTCACAAATAAATTTTACTCTTATTATTGCGAGGGTATAAATGTCCTTACAAATAGTTAGTAACGACGATAGCTTCTCCTCGCTAAAAATAAATTGCGAGGGTATAACTATCCTTACAAATATTTATTAATTGTGATTGTTTTCCCTCTCTAAAGATAAGTTGTGAGGGGCTGAAAGCCCTCACAAATAAATTTTATTGATGCCATTATTGCGAGGGTATAAATGTCCTCACAAGTAGTTATTAACAACAATTGCTTCCCCTTGTTAAAAATAAATTGCGAGGGGCTAAAAGCTTTCGCAAATAAATTTTAGCGATGTCATTATTGCGAGGGTATAAATGTCCTCACAAATAGATATTAACGACGGTTGCTTTCCCTCGTTAAAAATAAGTTACGAGGGGTTAAAAGCCATCACAAATAAATTTTAGCGATGCCATTATTTGTCACTAAAAAGTATGTCATCAATTTGGAATTCGCAAATAACAAATTGCGAGGGTATAAAGGTCCTCACAAATAGTTGTTAACGATGACTATTTCCCCTCGCTAAAAATAAGTCGTCGACTTTTCTCGTCGTTTGGTAATATATTTGTGAGGGTGAATTTGTTCAGTAGCGATAATAGATTGCCCTCGTAAATTATTTATTTGCGAAGGTATGGTCGCAAAATCTCTTTTAGTGACAAGTGCAAATACGACGGCCTTCGAGGGCCGTATGCCCTCGCTAATAACCTTTTGCGACGATATTTGAATTTTTGCGAGGGCATATGATCCTCGCTAGTAGACTCTTTTTTTGTAGTGTGTCCTAGAAGCTACAATTGATGGGAAAAGTGAACTTAATTACTTAACTGTTATTGTAACACTTTCTCACATCCAAACTCCTCAATAAGAGGGCTCAACACATAGAAATTTTTAATTTTTATCAGTTATCATCTATCTTTAATCTTCCCAATGTTCTATTGGGTTTCTGTAAGTTCATATCAACTAATAATCCAATTGCCAAGAAGACTGAAACAGGTCTTTGCTTGAAAAGACAAACAAAAAAGAAGTATATAATTATTGTGGGAAGATAGCTCGGCGAGGTTGTGATCCTTTCAAATTGTTAGGTCACAAAGTTAGCAAACTTTAAAATAATAAGCAAAATAGGCGATGATTAGAAAAGGTGCTATAGGCAGGACCCTTCATGATTCCGTTTCCTACTGCTTCTATGAATACATTGCTGAATGATAAAACTGAGACATTTATTAAAAAAAATAAAAATAAAAATGATAAAACTGAGACACCAGTTCTCAAAATTTTCAGTGAAAATGTAACTGCTTTATTAGAGAGAACTAATTATAAGCTACAGAATCAAGCTGGATTTTGGAACAATATTGGCTATATCTACACTTTTAGTTCATTTAGTGACTAAAAGGGGCCTACTAATAGGTTTAGTCAATCATTTCTAGCTCAAATATCTTCAGTCTGCAGAAGTGACAATCACTATATCACAATTTGGCAACACAAATTCCTAGTTTTGATATATCATATCCTAGCTAGATTTACAAAGTAATGCAATCAACGCATATAGATTATAGGTTCCACCCAGATTTACTGTGTTGTAACCTTTTTCTGGTGATTCAGCTCTTCTGTACACTTTTAAAGACTAAACTTCTTGTGATACATGCTGTCTTTACAGACCCATCCATGATGTGAAGATACTACGGACATCGATCAAAGATTAATATCGAGTTGCTGTTACTGAGGCACATGTTTCAGGTTCCAAAATGGTCAAGACTCAAATGGTGGTTTTCTTGAATATCTTGTATCATTCAGAAATATGATAAGACATTGTATTTGGAATGCTTTCATAGAATAGTAGGGCAGAAAGTTTCGAAATTTTTTAAGTAGGAAAGTATCAACTGTCCATTATTTTAATATTTGATTTTGCTAATTGATAATGTTTTAAGTAAGAAAGTAGGAAAGTATCAACATGATCAATTATTTTAAGTAGGAAAGTATCAACATTATCAAATCAGACCTGCAAAGTATTTAGGCACTGAAAACTGTGCCTTTTGGCTTCTCTACTGGAGCCAAAGATAACACGTTCTATCAAGTTACGGCAACAACCATGTAATATCATCCTCATAGACAGAAAGAAAAGCAACAGCACACTACACATGAACAGACTATTTTATTTTATTTTACTTTTAACATTTGTACCATAAAAAAGTTCAAAGCTTACCTTTGTCACACTCTCCATCACCCAAATCATTCATCCCCAACACATCTATGTTAAAACCAGCCCTATTATTCTACTCCTACCAAGAAAATGGGAACCCATATAAAAATGCTTCATCCTATCCTATCCCTACAGATTGATACCCAAGTCCATTAAAATCTGGTACTGCTAACACAGTACTCAAGTTTCATGTACTCGAGTACTGTATGGGCATTTTGCACTCACTGTTTAGATTGCGTCCAATACAGATTGATACCCGAGTGCAGGGGACTCAAGTACTGCATACAGTACTCGAGCTTCCTGAGCTCGAGTATGAAGTAAAATTTTTTAAATTAAAAAATATCCAGATGCCATGTCAGCTAGTCACGATGGAATAGAAAATGGGGAACTTGAGTTCACTAAAATTGAGTACCAGAAAAAGTGGTAGATCTCCATTTAGTTCCGAAACTATGTTTTTTTGCTAAAAATTTTATGAAAGGGTGGTATTTGGCCATTTTGGCCACAACTCTTTTGATAAAACTCTGAATTTTGCTCCTGTTGTCCTTCACGAGCCTGTTATGAATAGTGAAAAAAGTTATTGTTCATTGTTACTATTCACAGTATTTATATACCTTGACTTCACGAGAAATGCATGCCCAGCATCGCATCATGCCCACATGACAGGTGGCAATGTGAATAAATGTGTGTCATATCATATCTAGACTAAGCTGATTATATATATATATATATATATATATATATATATATATGGATTTTACTAACATGTGCCTTAAGGATACACAATAGTATACAATTTTTGAAAAAAATTTTATCGGAAATTAAAAAGTTTTGACAGCTTTTTTAATTCCCGATAAAATTTTTTCAAAAATGGATTTTTTAATGTGTGCCCTTAGGACACACGTTAACCGGACTCTATATATATATATATATATATATATATATAAATATAATTCTATTCTCATACTTGAAATTCCACTTTCGTCGATGTCTCTAAATCATATACTATATAATAAAAGTTTGGCTAAGTGGCTTTACCAAATTGCATAATTTTTTTTAGATTTTTGAAAAATATATATATAATGTTTTTTTCTCCTATAATTTCTAAGTTGATAAAATATTAATTTGATTACAATCCAAATTCTTCATCTAATCTATCAAATTCTTATCTTTTTAGTATACATAGTGTATTATCATCCAAATTCTTCATCTAACCCATCTAACCCTTATTTTTTATGTGTATATATTTGTTATCTACTTTTTTTCAAATGTGTATATATATATATATATATATATATATTGGATAAATTTCAAATTTTTGAATTAAAAAAAAAAAAAAAAAAGCTAATAATGTTAACAACTTGATTTTATGGTATTTGATTATAAATAAATTCCTTTTTTTTTTTTTCCTTATATCAACTTCTTCACAACTTAAACTTATTGTTTTAAATAGAAACTTCTTACCAACTTTTTTTTTTTTGTTGAAGTCTACCATTGTTGAAATTTTGTTTGTTGGATAAATATAGGACTGATTATGGATAATAGTATTATTATACCATGACTCTCATCTTTAGATTTTCAAGTCACTATAAATAATATTTTGAACATCCAAGTATCAATTATTTGTTAGGGTTATTTGTTGTTTGTTTTTTGTTTTTCTCTCAAATTCAGACCCTCTTTTTATTATTATTCATGTTTTTTTTTTTTTTCCAGAGAGTTTCCTTGAGGTTTTGAAGCACTCAATCAAACAATACTCTTGATATTGATTTTTTCTCAAAAAAATTTCTTGAAATTTATATTTACACATTTTGTTTTGATAGGGTGAAATTTGGTGCCTCCTACCTCACTTTCAAAGACAAAATTTCAATTCTTATATAAGTTTATCTACTTTTATTTTTTAATTCTTAACTATTACATTGAGGTTACCACTTAAATATGCTTTCAATTATTTTTTTTAATTATTGAATTCAAGATTTTTCATTTAAATATGCACTTGAGCTTTAATTATGCAAACTCCCTTCATAATTTTTTAGGCATCTCCTTTTATATTAGTTGCATAGTTATCTACCATATTCCATTCAATTAATTTTGGATTTATATATGAATTTTTTATTTATAAAAACTTAATTTTATGCAATATGAATTCATCATATAACTTAAAGTAAGAGGTTATGATGAAGCGTGACTTTGTTGGTTGAATGATGCGTACCCAAATGGGTCCGAATTCCGGCTCGGATATCTGTATAAACGAGCGAACTCTTTATGTAAGGGTGATCACCGGTGTGGTGCCTACCACAACACCTCCGATGCCAAAGTCAGGACAAGATTATTGAATGAAATTGAATAATAAATAATGACAATCAGTATCTTCATCTTTGTGTCTATAGTATCCGTACCTTTTGTTGGCAGTGTGGGGGGCTTTATATGCGTTGCCTTGGATTCTAGCCGTTGTGATTGGGATTGTGATGTTAATGTCTCCTTTTGGTAACGCCTCCTGCCTTGTAATGGGGATTTTATGTGCATTCAACGATCTGTACAGTTAGTTTTGTAACCGTCTAGGGTATTATTAATGGCATTGAATGGTCCAGCTGCCCTCGTCAGTGGCGTGGGCACTAGTTATGCTCTTCTCTGGGGATTGGTCCCGTCAGCATTTATTACCTCATCCGTAGTCAACTTTGTCAATCCTATTAGGTTACTTTAAAAATAAAAATAAAAAAGGTTAAAATATTACTTTTTTTATTATCTATTTAATTTTAATTAAAATAAAAATTATTTTTATAATTTCATTAATTTACACATTTTTTTATCAGCATTAATTTACACATTATTATTGATTAAGCCGTGCATTGCACGGACATAATACTAGTAAAATTTATATATTTTAGGGGTGAAAATAGAACCTAAAGTTCTAAACTATTATTTAGGGAACAAAAGAATATAGTTAGGTTTAATTTATATCTCAAAATATCATTAAACTTTTGTATATATCCCTGAAACTTAACAAGAGTGGACAATTTTCTCAAAAAAAAAAAAAAAAAAAAAAAGGAAGTGGACAAAAGGACCAAATGTATAACATTTGTCGACTACGGATTTTCTGGGACAAACCGCACCATCGTTTTGGCGCCTTAGAAACATGTGTTTTGATGTATGTGAGACTTGGGATGATGCATGTGCAAGAGCGAGGTGCTTTATTTCATTTTTCCATTTTAGAAGTAGTCGTCAATCATAGAATTCTAAGTGTAATTGGTCACCTTTTGCTGCACATCGAGAATTCATAGAGAACTACATCAATAGCGATTTTAGAAAATTTCTTCTAGTTGATAATGGACCTTTGGATAAATGGGCAAGGGTGATATTTGAATCTAATGATGCTGAAAATCATTAGTTAGTTACACAGTCCTCACATGCTCTAGACAACGCATGCACAACACAAAACAAGAAAACCTTAGGAGAGTACTGGTGTGGTACCAGCCAAAGACCCTCCGAAGGTTAAGTTAGAGAACTTTTCACAACTCTAGAGTGCCAAAGCTAAGGTGAATTATGTGTACCTTGGTTTGCAAGGGTTTTGGGGTTTTTATAGCAGCATAGGGTTGACATCTGTTTCTTGGCCTAGAAGATCTTTCCTTGTAGGAGAGATCTTCTTCAATTTGCATATCTTACAGAATCCTTTCCTTATAGGAGTCTTCTTGATTAGGGTTTATTGTGGGGCACAAGATATTTCCTTATATACTTATATGTGGAGGCCAAGTAAGGCCATGTCAGACTCATCAAAGGTTTACTTATCTCCTTCAGCTTGCTTCTGTCAGCTTCTTATCCTGTCCATGTATTCAGGCCATTTAGTTAAGATGCACTCATCAGCTTTGAGGCAGAACTATTGACTTCACAACGTTTGCCCATGAATGCTCAAGGTTGATGAGTTCATTAGGACCGTTGCTTTCGCCCCATGTTGACAAGTTTAACAATATTATAAAATTATCCTTATTAGCTGCCCCCTACTCCATAGCCTCGTAGCCTTTTTATTATTTTTTTCAGGAAAAGGACAGGAGCATTTATTAATGATTTCCTCAGCAGCTATTATTAAATGTCAAAACACGTGGCATAAGCTGATTAGCCTCGCCTTTGAACGAGGATGTCACTTCATCTCTTGTGCATTCTTCTTCCTATATATATATATATATATATATCTCACCTCCTTCCTCATTTCCTTTATTTTACTATTGCTGATCTTTAAGAGAGAACTTGTTACTCCAAGAACTTTGCTTTTGATCTTGTTGATTTCGTCAAGTTTTCTATCGTCACTTTGCTGAGCTCGTCACCTTTCAAGGAACCATCTACGAATCTCGTAAGTCCTTTTCTTTTACTCTATCTTTTTGCTTTTGTTTTCCAGTTAAGTCGTTAACTAGTGAGGCCATCAACTTAGGTTCTTAGAATATCTCCATCGCTTGTAGGTAGAAAGATGTCTAGAGAAGCGACGAGTGAACAGTCATTAGTTTGTGAGGGAGCGGGCTATGATGAGGTCTTCCAATCAGGTCATGAGGCCAATGAGGGCTTTTCTTGGTTGCCAGAGAGGGGAACGTCTGTCCGTTCTCCTAACGACAATGCAGAGAGTTATGATAGGGAAGTAGAGGAGAAAGAGGAAAGTGATGGTAAGGATGAGGGTGACGATGGAGTGGTTGATAAGGACGAGGGTGGAGTTTCTAAAGAAGGAAGTTCGGGAAGTGACGAGGATGGTCATACTCGTCCATTTATTCTCCCCAAAATATGGATCGTTAATGACTTTGTGTCGACGATGACGGCCAAAGTTTTTAAGGATTTACGAGACCGTTATCAAATTCCCAACCATATCCCAATCTGTCTACCCGAGAAGTTTGAAAAATGATACTCGGGGAAGGCCGCGAACATCGACATGTATGATGCCATGTTCACGGCAGGGTTGAGGTTGCCACTGACGTCACTACACCGTCAGTTCGCTAACTTTCTAGGACTATCTGTCATCCAAATTACCCCCAACGCATGAAGGATATTCATTAGGGCTGAGATCCTATGGGGTCGTCTTAGCGGTGGGAACTATCAGCTTTCGCTAGACGAGTTCTTCTAGTGCTATAAGCCTTAGCACATCTTCTCGTCCCAGGGGATCTATCATTTCTCGACAAGAAAGAAGGAACATAGGCTGGTGTCAGACATGCCTGACTCTAATAGGAATTGAAAAGGCAGATTTTTTTTTTTCAAGGGACGGACTGGGTGTGCCATCAAGAAGAATGGGTGACGATGCCTCATGGTTTTGACAATACTTGGGTTATCGTCAAGGATTTAGGTTTGGTACTGTCTTCACGTTTGCTTTTTCCTTATTTATCTACCTCCAAGTTTTAATGTCGTCTATTTTCCTTATTTTTCAGCTAGCGTTCATCTACTCATAACAGATGAGCAAGAAGCCTTCATCCGTTGGGTTCTAAAGTTCGCCTTTGACGAATGGAGGTGTAGGGATCTAATCACCCTTGACACCTTACACGCCTATTATGGAGGTCCTGAGCCAACGCCAGCATCTTGTCGACTCAACACTTATTCCGGTGGACGTAAGTTCGTACACCTTAAACCCTTTTTATTACCTTTTCTTGCGTCAGCTTATCTAAGCCCGTCACTTTTCCTTTGCAAAAATGGAGGCAGCCAGGAAAAGAGCCTTAGTGTGGGCAGCTGCTGCTAACAGGAAGAAGGAACAAAAGGGGGCCTCCTAATCAACCCCCAAGGATGTCACCAAGGTTCTGTCCAAGAGGAAGAATGAGGGGAAGGATGACCGTCCACTTAAGAAGCGACAGGTCATCTAGGTGGGTGACAAGTAAAAGAAGTTGTCTCCTGACAAGCCAAAACATGAAGTAGGCAAAGGGCTGATGACGGAGAAAGGTCTCGTCACCAGGGTGGACATCCCTCATCCGCTTACTCACAAGGCCCACGTTGTTGAGGTGATTGAGTCAATTATCAAGGACACGAAAATGGAGCCTTGTGCTGAGCAGTCGACGAAGGAGTTAAGGACGTCAGGCCTTTTCGACCTTGCTCAAGTACGCCATTTTCTTTCTTTTTTTTTTACTGCTCAATAGTTTATGGTTGTTTTGTTTGTAGGCGTTGGTTTGTATGAAGGCGCTGCAGGATAGGGGCGTCACCAAGGAAGGGGTGATTACCCGTCTACATAAATGCATCAGGACCCTAACCGACGAGTATGAACAGTACAAGGGTGCCTTCCGTACTCTCAATCAGGAGGTGAAGAAGCTGAAAGAGAAATTGGAGAAGGAGGTTCGTTAGAAGAAAAAGGAGCAAGAAGCTAGGGCGATAGTAAAAAAGGCGCTGACGACCTTTCTTGGGCAGGTGGAGACAGCTAAGGTTGACACCGTGACGGAATTCAAGGCTTCACAGCCATATATTGATTCCTGGCCGTCTACTATGGTGATGGGTTTAAGGATTGCCTTAAACAGGTCAAGTCCATCTACCCTTACTTAGATTTATCCAAGGTCATTATAAACAATCCCTTGCCGCCAACTCCTGCCGGCGATACTATCCTCAAGGAAACTGACGATTCCACAGAGTCGGAGCCTAATCCATAAGACGATAATGTCGTCCGTGTCGTCCTTGCTCAACCAACTGCGAATCCTCCTATTCCCCCTTTGGTCCCATCTACTGAGCCCTTGAATGTTGAGAACCCTCTTGCTCAAGACATTTAAGACAAAAATGATGAGAACCATCAAGATGCCCCGTCCTCTTTGACTTAGCTTTTTACTTTTTGAATGACAATTTTATTGTATATTTAGTCTAATTTTCAGACAGTGCTAAATGCCCTTTTGTTTTTGGACCCTTTCTTGTAAAGACCTTATTTTATGTATGGTATATTTTCTGCATCCATCACTTTTTAGCTTGTGTTGATCTTTATGTATTGATATGTGTTTGCTCATTCTTTATGCCTGTATGGACGAGGACATAGGATGAATTCTTCAGCCATGACAAAGGCCTTGTCCTGTTTAAGGACAAGCTAAGCAACTCGTCTACTTGTCTTTAATAAATTGAGAAATCAAACTTAATGAACTCGTCTGCTAGTGGGTTCTTGCAATAAACCCGTCTGTTTGGAGGCTTAACAATTTTAACAAATCCCTAAGGTATCCTAAACTCGTCCACTTGTGGACTTAATCATGAATCCGTCCACTTGTGGACTTAATAATATTAACTCATCCTCATGGGATGAATTCATCCACTTATGGACTTAATCATGAATCCGTCCACTTGTGGACTTAATAATATTAACTCATCCTTGGGGGATGAACTCGTCCACTTATGGACTTAATCATGAATCCGTCCTAACAATATTAACTCATCCTTGGGGAATGAACTCGTCCACTTATGGAATTAATCATGAATCCGTCCACTTGTAAACTTGATAATATTAACTCATCCTCCTAGGATGAATTCGTCCACTTATGGACTTAATCATGAATCCGTCTGCTTGTGGACTTGATAATATTAACTCATCCTCCTGGGATGAACTCGTCCATTTATGGACGTAATCATGAATCCATCCACTTGTGGACTTAATATTATTAACTCATCCTTATGGGATGTACTTGTCCACTTATGGACTTAATCATGAATCCGTCCACCTGTGGGCTTAATAATATTAACTCATCCTTATGGGATGAACTCGTCCACTTATGGACTTAATCATGAATCTGTCCACTTGTGGACTTGATAATATTAACTTATCCTCTTGGGATGGACCTAATCATGAATAAAGACGTAGAATAAACATGTAGAAACAGATAACTACGCCAATCATATCTGAATAAATTCCTCTTATTATGATAAATACATGTAGAAAAATTTTTCTTTAAAGAAAAAAACCTACCCTTTGGGCTTAAAAAGTACTGTAGCAAAAATTAACTAAAATAAATTGGAAAACGGGGAATGTCACTTTTCATGCTATCATCTACTGGTAGTATTTTTGGAGATGCTCAATGTTCCATGGATGGTGCAACTTCTATCCGTCTAGCGTCTCTAGGTGATAGGTGCATTTCCTCTGCCATAACGTGATTCTGTAGGGTCCCTCCCAGTTAGGGCCAAGATTTCCTTGGATGGGGTCTCAGGCGGTGCCCATTACCTTCCTCAAGATATGGTCTCCAACCTTGAAGTCTCTATGTCTAAGTTGGGAGTTGTAGTGCTTGGTCATGAGGTCTTGGTATCGTGCGAGTCTTTGTTCAACTGTTGCCCTGACTTCATCTAGTAGATCAAGATGTAGACGCATAGCCTCGTCGTTCTTTCTTTCATCATAATTACCCCACCCTATAGCTCGTGAGTCCGACCTCTGCTGGGATGACTGTCTCGCTTCCATATGCTAATTGAAACGGTGTTTCCCCATAGGTGTCTTTACTGTCGTCCTATATGCCCATAATTTATTTATTTATCCGCTCGCATTTACTCTATTCCGCACTTAGTATAAGTTAGAGTAAAATCTATTGAGCCGTAAGTTTAAATTGGGGGTCTAAACAGCTTTTGTGTTTTTAACACATTTTCGAGCTTTCAAAACACACTATCTCTTTGAAGAATAGATTGGCTACTTGAATGGCATCTGAGGTCTTTCTACATGCTATGAAGTGAGACATCTTTGAATACCTGTCAACTACAATAAAAACAGAATCCATATCTCTCTAAGTTCAAGGGATACCCTTTATAAAGTCCATGGACAGATCCTCCCAAAATGCCTAGGGAACTGGTAGTAGCATGTACAAACTAGTGTTTTAAGACTGCCCCTTTGCTGTCTAGCATATAGGGCACTTTCTCACATGATTGCCAACATCTCATCTAAGCTTAGGCCAATAGTATCGCTCTTCCACAAGTGCTATTGTCTTGTCTCGCCCTTATGGCCACCTAAACCTTCACCATGCAACTCTAGAACAACTTGCTCCCTTAAAGAACTTCGAGAAATACATAGCTGATTCTTTCGAAAGGGAAAAATCTTGCAGCTATATGCCATCCATTACAAATTGATTCTGCTAACATTGACTCTAAACCTTTCCAAAATCCTCATCTTTCTCATATAGCTCATTCATATAATCAAACCCAATGACCTCTGTACACAATGTGACCAGCAAAAAAGCTCGTCGACTAAGTGCATCTACTACCTTGTTAGTAAAACCAGATTTCTCTACAAAGTTTGATGAAGCCAATCAGACTATTGGAGGACTGAGATTTGAAAATAATTTATTAGCTGAGAAGACCAAGAAACTTGAGGCAAAACTGTTCCAAGTTAGAGCTCAGTTGGAAAGGATATCAAGTGCTAAGCTCAATGAGATGCTCAGTCTTCAGAAATCGGCTTCCGATCGAACCGGTTTAGGGTATGATTTCTTTTCTCCTAGTATTGCTTCTACTAGTACTATTTTTTTTGTTCCTCCTACTAATAATGTTGAAACTGAAAACAATGATGTTAAGAATGAATTAACTAGTGAGAACATAGATAAGGGTAAATCTATCTTAAAAGCACCCCTTAAGCTTGATAAGAAAGAGATTAAGAACTCTACAGTTAAGAAGGGAAATACTCAAAAGCCCAAACAGAAAAAGCAGCATTTCTGTCATCACTGTGGCGCAACTGGACATACTCAACCAAATTGCTATAAGTGGTTAGCCATTCAACAAAGCAACAGCATAATCGCGTCGGGAAACCAGAATTAGCTTCCATCCTCTTTTGCTCCTCTTGGAGATCTTTTCAAAGCCCTTATGTTTCTTTCGAACTTGAGCGGATTTAACTCTTCCCCTTCACCGCAGAATCAAGGGTTTGCTAAACGGAAAAGTTCTTCCAAGGTGTAGAAGGAAAAGGGCTCCAAGTGATTCTGCTTTTTTTTTTTTTTTTCTCTCCCTTTTTTTTTTTTTTTTTTGCATAACTTGTGTGTTTTGCTTTGGTTTTTTTAGTAAGTCTAGTTTTATGCATTGCTTTGTTTAACATGTTTTTTTTTTTTTTTTGTTATTTTTCAGTTTTTCTTTATTTTGTTTTTCATATAAAAATTTAAAAAAAAATTGAAAAATTAGAAAAATACAAAAACAGTGTGTGTTTGTGTACATTGGTATTTATGTACCTTTGATGGCCATTGAAACAAAGTTTTCTAAACTTTGTATCTTTTGTAACTTAGATGAGCATTTCTATGCACAATTAAGCAAGTGAGTTTTGTGGCTTATGTTTGTGATGAGTAAGGTTAAGTGATCTCTTGTACTTAATATGCGTATCACTCTTTTGGACGGGAAGGACTAGAAAATCCTAAAAGAAATGCATAAATAACCATCTCACCATTGTTGCCCACCAATCATGAAATGACATTTGTATGTTTCGGCATAGAAAAAGTGGAATGTCAAATGCTTAACATCATTGGATATTTCTTTTCTATCTCATATATGCCCATGCATGGTTTGTTTAAAAGAAAAATATACAAAGAAAAATAAAAGCAAAAAGATCAAAATGCTTTATATATGATTGCAAGCATGTATTCTAGGAGATGTGGAAGTTATAGGATGTACCTCGAAGGTAATAGTCTCCATCAAACAATTATGATTGTGTGTGACTTAAAGTGATTTTCTTATATCTCAAATCTTCATAACATGTAGACACTTATACAATCTTGTGATGTTTTTCACACACAACATGCAATAATCTTTGCTACTTTTGATACATGTGCAAGTACAATGTGATTTGGCCATCACAAGGAATACTTGTGTTAATGTATGCTCAATAAATTTTCTTGACTTGTTTTTGAAATATAAAATTGGTTAGATTTGTTTTTGTGTGTGTGTGTGTGTGTGTGTGTGTGTGTGTGTTTTGGATCTCAATTCTTATCATTTTTATTGTTAAGAGATGATTTTGAGAGCTTAAAATGTTGGTTGGATCTTTGGTTGAGTAGCATGCTTGATTGCATTCATATCTGTGTTTTTCTCTTCCTTGAAAAACTATTTTTAAGCAATCTCGATAGCTTCTCGATACCTCTCGACAGCTAGGTTATCTATCGAGACCCTTCAACTTTTTCTTATCGCATTCTCGATAGCTCTCTATAGCTAGTTCGATCAATCGAGAAACTTTCTGTCTCCTCGATAACTGCTCCATAGCTACCTCGATCCATCAAGCTTCTTTGTTGAGAAAACCTCTCGTTAGATCCTTGATAGCTCCTCGTTAGCTCTTCGATAGCTAAAATGCACGTTTTAAACCTCGATAACTTCTTGATAGCTTTTGATCGATCGAGGTTTATGATTTTTCTATAAATAGGATTCTCACGATTTCTATCTCAATTCTCCTCAATCTCTCTCAATAGACTGACTTTTCTCCTTCTCTTAATCACCCAAAACTCAAGCTTTTCATCTTCCTCACTTCATTTTCGGTCTCAAGATCTTTGTTCCTCATCTAGTATGATACTTTCTTCATCTTTATCATGCATTTTCATGATCTTTGACCTAACTTTTAGGTTTTTTGAAATTGTTTGAGATTTTTCAAAACTTTTGAGTTTTTGTTAAAATTTTGGGATGGGTTTTTGTTAAAATGATCTTTAAACTTCATGCATTGCATCACATGTGCATTACAACAATGTTTCATGCATTTTGGATGTGTATTTACCTTGTTGCTATGTTGTGTGCTGGTAGGTTTGGATTGGACTGAGTCCATGATGGATTTATATTTGCATGTCACATGTTCATGCATTCTCATGCATATGTACCTTTAATTCTATATATTTTGATATATTTGTTGTTTGGTACTTTTCTGATTGTCTCCCTCTCTTTCTCTCCCTCTTACGTTAGTTGCGTCATGGCACCAAAACGTAAATCCATTTTGTCCTGGAACGTTTTTCATTCTGAGGCATCTTCTTCTTCTTCTCCATCTGACCCCACTCCATCTCATATCCGATTCCATGATGAGAAGGCCAAATCGGACTTCTCAGAGAACTTTTCACGACATGGCATTCATTCGAAACACCAAGTCGTTCTGTCATATTTTTCTGACATTGACCTACCCATTGTCATCTATAATAGGGGTTGGGAGTAACTATGTGGCATCCCGGTCACGTGCCCTTCCGTGATCATATAGGAGTTCTACTCCAATACGCACGTGCCTAGGGTAACACATCCTAACTACCCTGGCTGTGAGTGTCTGCAAAAAGTGTCCAAAGACGAAATCTTGTCTCTATTTTGTGAGACACCTTTTTCATGGGGTGACCGTCAAAACACCTCATGCTCGGCCTTTGCTTAAGGTCCGAGAATCCTTAACATGGTGATGACATTTGTTCTCCATTTATTATCTCACTATAACACTAGCATAAAGCCTCGTGCTCGGTTTTTGTTATCCCTCATTGAGGGACTTACTATTAACTTTCCCTCTCACTTCATACTCTCCCTTATAGATGTCTATAAGGATACGGCGACCTGTGAGAAGCTCATTTTTCCTTCAGCTATCACACTGCTCCTTCACCATTTTTCTATCTCCTATCCCGAGTCTCTCCACTTCACGTTTATGTGTGTCATTGATGCTGCAACCATTAAGCAGAGTCTTGTACAGCTTCGCTTGAGGCAGCCCCGAATAGAGACAGATGCTCCTTCAGCTTCTATCGATCCATCCACCTCCGCTCCTTTTTCTTCAGCGGGTGGAGTGACACTTGAGACCATCATGGCACAGCTTTTGTGCATGGATGCTCGCCTTGACACTCTTACTGATGAGTTGTGTCAGGTGAACACCTGTGTTGGTCGTATTGCACGACGACAGGCTATGATGGGTGGTTTCACAATGGCTTCCTCTCCTTCTCCCGAGGCTTCTGAGGATGAGAATGACAATGGCTCTGGTGATGCTGATGATGCTGATGAGGATGATGATGATGGCTTGCCTAGTGATGATGAGATGTCTACTTGATTTACTTGCCCTTTGTCACTCGTGACAAAAAAGGGGAGTAGTTTTGAGATGAGAGTAGTCATACTCATAAGGGGAGGGTTAGTTTAGGAGATAAGAGGAGTGTATATTGAGGGATGTAGTGAGGATTTTTTTATTTTTTCTTTTCTTTCTATTTTAGATACATTATATCTTGTATATTGGTCTTGTGGCCAGTTTAACATACATTTTATTTATATTTGATTTATATATAGTTTGATGTATGTTCTTTCACCTATCTCTTTATGTGTTGTTTCTTATATATTGTATGCAATTTTATATTTTTGTTTCTTACTAAGATGTCGTGATGAGTTTTGTTTAAAGCGTTTCAGAAATACAGGTTGTCAAAGTCTTCCTGCCATAACCTCTCTTCTTGCAAAGTTTTTCAAGAGGTTGTATTAGGATAGATTTTATTGTATTCAACAATTGAGTATAAGTTGAGTGATTTATGACTTCTCTCATACGTTCATTTTTTTATTGTGGTTTTGTCATGAATTGCCAAAGAAGGAGATTGTTAGAACATATGTGATTCAATGTTAGGAACATATGTCACGATTTTATATAATTGGCTAATCCTTTGACAAAACGCACTTTACTTGTAATTGGGTAGATTTAGGATGTCTTTAATACTTCAAGGAACAAGATTTCAAATTCAAGTGTCAAAGCCATGCAAGTCTGTCCAAGAATCAAGTGATGAAGTGCTAGATAGATGGCTAGCTTGATAACTATTGAAGCTCGTGCCTCGATAGATGGCTATTTATTGAGGTTTATGAAACTTAGTTTTTCAGAGCTGTTTTTCATCTAATCCGTGAGTATGTGTTTGGGCTTTCTTTTCTCACAATCCTAAACATATATAAAGATTATTTTAAGGGACGTCGTAGCTGATGCAACTTAATTCAAAAGTTTTTCACAAGCATATTATGAACTGAAGACATATGCCCTAGTTCATCTTTCTCTTGAAAAAGCTACTGTGTTTGTACACGATAAGGTTTTGTGACCGAACAACTTCTTGATCTTTATCATGTGATGAACTGAAGAACTTTGCAATCAACATTCTTCTCAAGTTGGTGATTAAGTTGTATACTGGGATCTGCGCAATTGGTTAATCACGTACTGGGAGCCGTGTATTGAAAATGAGAGATTATCACTACAGAATAAGTCTAATTTGGTATTGGGATAAAGGTTCAACTATAGGTTGGTATAAGGTACTGGGATTCCTTTTCTTGTAACCGTTTGTTTTGATAATAGTGGATTCTCAGGAGTGGTGATCTTAAAATCACTCGGTGGGATTTTTGCTGTGTAGGTTTTCCCTATTCGTAAACAAATCACCATGTCAATTAATTTCGGTTGCATACTTAGTCATTTGGTGATTTGTTTGTGCTACCATGTATTTTGCATGTTAATTTGATTAATTAATAGACTTGACTAATTAATCAATTAATATATCACAATGAATCAATACATTCTTGGCATATCATTGTTGTTCCAGGACTGCATGCAGGCTCATAGTGGTGCCTAATTCTAGCTGAAAGTTGGAACAACCTTGGTGAAAATGGTCAACTAATTTACTGTTATTACCCGTCTTAGATTTGTTTTGTCACTCTTAAAAATTTGATTGCTTTAACTTCTAAATTATCCATTGTTTTTCAAATAAATAGTTTGCAAGTTTGCAAGTATTGAAAGGCCACTACCTCCTTAAGTATCCGTGCAGTACTAACTACTAAGTTCCATATATTATTTAACTCCTTTTGAGGAGAATTATGGTTTGTCTAGACTATTTGAGTAATTCAATCCTACTTAAAGTCCTAATTAGCATCTTGAGATTTTCTCACAAATGCCAAGAAATGGCATAAATATTGGTTCCATGCTTGTCATAGTGCCTAACAAAAAATAACTGAAGGGTGGTGCACCTAAATGTTAACAGAACAGAGCGCAAACTACCAATATTTTTCCAATGTACTCATATGACGCTCATTCAACCAAATAGCTTTAGCACAAACAGTACAACATATCTACTAAAAATATTTTCTTAATATGAAAGTACATTTTAGTTGATAAAACTTTACAATTTCTAAAACTATTCCTCACCTATTTTTAATGTGCATCAAATTATGATATAAGTTTTGTTCCTGAGATGATAGAGAGACGATTGCTAGAGAAATAACACCGAATCTAAGGATGTATAGCTGAGGAGTTGTACATGAGAAACACTAAAGTGAAGGATATAGAAACACTAATTCTGAGCCATCTAGTCAGGATATAGCTTCAATAAAACACGATTTTCTTAAACTTAAGTTCACTTTTTAAAAAATTCCAACATAACTCGATACATTAAAAATCAAGTTACATACAAATTTCTAGTGGAACTCAATATTCATAATATTGAGTTACACATCAAAATTTTTTTTTTTTTTTTATTCAAAATTGTGAAGAATTCAGTCATACAAATATTGAGTTCTTTTTTTTTTTTTTTCTTTTTTTTTTTTTTTTGTGGAACTCAATTTTCTTAAAATCAAGTTCCAGGTGGATTTTTTTAAACACAAAAGTCCACGTATGCTTGGTCCAGTGTGGCAAAAATAACACATAATTCAGAAATGGTAAAATTGAGTTATATGGGGAACTCAATTTTCAAAAAATTGAGTTCCAAAACAAGGACACGAAGCTAAATAATTTGAGAATTAGGCTTTGCATCTTTAAATCTCTCATATTACAGATTTATCTCATCTTAATTAAAATATTATGACACTAAATCCAAAATAAAAAATGAGCCTCATCATGCATGTGATGAGGATAGTTATTATTATGTTGGAGAATTTAAATTAGCATACCATTTATTTTTAGAAAAAAAGAAGATTATTAATTTTTTGGTTAAGAGTTAGTGACCCTTATTACACTTGTTATCTATGAAAATGAAAAATAAAGGTGGTTAATCTCTAAAGAATAAAGTGACATTTATTATTTACATTATTTCAAATTGATTAAATTTATACGTGTTTCATAATTTTTCAAAATATCAGTATACTTTAACTGTGTAACTCTAATTTATTTAACAAAAAAATTTTATTCTAAAATGTTCAAAGAATATTATTTCTAATTAATATGATTTAAAAAATAGTTCACAAATTACAACTTACAAATTGACTAAATGAAAAGATAATCATAATATTTTTGTACTAATGCAAAAATAAATTTGATTTATGATATATATAAGAAAATAAGATATTTTATATCAAATTAGCATGTTACAAACATACTCTAGAGAGAGAGAGAGAGAGATAATCTAAAATAAAAAGCCAAATAGTTAAACTTATGGCTTCACCTGTTGGGAATTTCACCAAACTAAGTTATAAAAGATACAAAGTTTAGAAAACTTTGTTTCAATGACCATCCAAGGTACATAAGTACCAATGTACACAAACACACATTGTTTTTGTATTTTTCTGATTTTTCAATTTTTTTTTTTTAATTTTTATATGAAAAACAAAATAAATAAAAAAACTGAAAAATAACCAAACAAAAACATGTTAAACAAAGAAATACATAAAACTAGACTGACTCAAAACACGAAAGTAAAACACGCAAGTAATGCAGAAAAAAAAAAAAAAAATGAGAGAGAAAAAAATAGAATCACTTGGAGCCCTTTTCCTTCTACACCTTGGAAGAACATTTCCGTTTAGCAAACCCTTGATTCGGCGATGAGGGGGAAGAGTTAAATCCGTTCAAGTTCGAAAGAAACATAAGGGCTTCGAAAAGATCTCCAAGAGGAGCAAAAGAGGATGGAAGCTGATTCTGGTTTCCCGATGGGATCATGCTATTGCTTTGATGAGTGGCTAACCACTTATAGCAATTTGATCAAGCATGTCTAGCTGCGCCACAGTGATGACAGAAATGCTGCTTTTTCTGTGTGGGCTTTTGAGTATTTCCCTTTTTAACCCTAGAGTTCTTAATCTCTTTCTTATTAAGCTTAAGGGGTGCTCCTAAGATAGATTTACCCTTATCTATGTTCTCACTAGTTAATTCATTCTTAACATCATTGTTTTTAGTTTCAACATTATTAGCAGGAGGAACAAAAACAGTATTACTAGTAGAAGCAATACTAGGAGAAAAGAAATCATACCCTAAACCAGTTCGATCGGAAGCCGCCTTTTGATGATTGAGCATCTCATCGAGCTTAACACTTGAAGTCCTTTCCAACTGAGCTCTAACTTGGAACAGTTCTACCTCAAGCTTCTTGGTCTTCTCAGTTAAGAAATTATTCTTAAATCTCAGTGCTCCAATAGTCTGATTGACTTATCAAACTTTGTAGAGAAATCTGGTTTTACTAACAAGGTAGTAGATGCATTTAGTCGACGAGCTTTTTTGCTAGTCACACTGCGTACAAAGGTCATTGGGTTTGATTATATGAATGAGCAATATGAGAAAGATGAGGATTTTGGAAGGGTTTAGAGTCAATGTTAGCAAAATCAATTTGTAGTGGATGGCATATAGCTGCAAGATTTTTCCCTTTCAAGAGAATCAACTATGTATTTCTCGAAGTTCTTTAAGGGAGCAAGTTGTTTAAGAGTTGCATGGTGAAGGTTTAGGTGGCCATATAGGACGAGACAAGACAATAGCACTTGTGGAGGAGCGATACTATTGGCCCAAGCTCATATGAGATGTTGGCAATCATGTGAGAAAGTGCCCTATATGCTAGACAGCAAAGGTGCAGTCTCAAAACACTAGTCTGTACATGCTACTACTAGTTCCCTAGGCACTTTGGGAGGATCTGTCTATGGACTTTATACTGGGTATCCCTCAAACTCAGAGAGATATGGAATCTGTTTTTATTGTAGTTAACAGGTATTCAAAGATGTCTCACTTCATAGCATGTAAAAAGACCTCAGATGCCATTCAAGTAGCCAATCTGTTTTTCAAAGAGATAGTGTGTTTTGAAAGCTCGAAAATGTGTTAAAAACACAAGAGCTATTTAGGCCCTAAATTTAAACTTACGGCTCAATAGATTTTACTCTAACTTATACTAAGTGCGGAATAAAGTAAATGCGAACGGATAAGTAAATAAACTACTTTAAGCCATAATCAATATAACACAGGAGTAATATGAAAGCTAAAAGAGTAAGGAAGAAGAATGCAAACACAAGATAACATGCCGATGTGTTTTCGAAGAGGAAACCGAAGTACTCGGCATAAAACTTCTCCGCCGCCCTCCATGCGGTATCGATCCACTAGACAATCAATTGGGATATATGGGTTAGCAAAAGACCCTCCAAGCCTAATCTACCCGATGCACCTAAGCCCTCCAAGCTCCTACTCCAACAAGGCTTCTCGGAATCATGTCTTGTCTAGCTCTCCAAATCCCACAATCCATCCGATGGCATCTGCCAAAACTTGGCTTCTTCCAATGTTTCCTAGCGCACCAAAACTTCACTGATCACTCTGAAAGGGTGTGGTAAGTGTTTGGGCTATCAACCTCTCAATGATATAAAAAATGGAGAGGTAGGAGTTGAGGAAAATCTACAAGCAAATGTGTAGGGAATTATGGGTATAACAATCTCTAACTCTCAAGGTTTGTGGCTAGGGTTTTCTCTCTAAAGCACTCTTCAACATTTGTGGATAATGTGGGTATATATAGTGTAGGCACAGAAAGTGTGTATCAGAAATGACAGTCTAGCAAAACAGAATGTTTCACGAGTGTCTCGTGGGAAGGCCTTACCCGCGAGATACTCTCAAAAACCAGCTATCTCCATCTTATCCTGACTCTTCGCATTCCAGTCATGTGCAGGGCACATGCATTACTTTGCAGGATGCTTACTCGCGAGCTACCCGCGAAAACACTTCAGTCTTCAATGCCTTGAGTCTTCACACTCTCTCTCTCACATAACCCTTACAAATAAAACCCATATGAAATACAGGGTACAAAAGATTGAACATAATTACAATTAAATTTGGCATGGAATAAAAGCCAACAAAACACATAGTTGTAAATTACAACTTTACATGTTTGCATGGAATGACCAAGTCCATCATGTCTAACAATGATACCAAGTTCCTCAGTCACTTTTGGAGGACTCTGTGGAGGCAGTTTGACACATTCCTTAATTACAATAGCACTAGTCATCCCCAAATTGATGGCTAGATAGAAGTTATCAACTGAACCTTAAGTAATCTAATCCGGTGCATTTCTGGAGAGAAGCCTAAACATTGGGATCTTGCCTTATCTCAAGCCAAGTTTTCTTACAACAACACTGTTAGTAGGAGCATGGGTAAGTCCTCTTTTGCCATTGTCTACTGCGTGCCCCCAAAACACGATTTGGACTTGGTACCCCTACTTGAACTTCCAGGTTTGAGCTAAGCTGCAAAAGATTTAGTTGACCGCATTCAAGCTATGCAAGAAGAAGTTAGTCAGAAACTTGAAGCTTCGAATGCTAAGTACAAGGAAGCTACTAGTAAGAAAAGGCGAAAAAAGATCTTCAATGTTGGGGATTTGGTACTAGTCTACCTTTGGAATGAGCGGTTTCTTGTTGGTACTTACAATAAATTGAAGGACAAGAAGTATAGACCATTTCTGATTACTAAGAAGATCAACAATAATGCATATTTGGTTGCTCTTCTGCCTGACATGAACATTTCTTCTACCACTAATGTTGCTAACTTGTATGATTATCATCCTCCTGATGAGCCAGATAGTGGGAACTCGAGGTTGTGTTTTTTCCAAGTAGAAGAGAATGATGTAGAACAGATAGCACATGCCTTTCTAGAGCAGTAAGGGCACCAGAAGTCACAACGTAAGATCAAAGGGGGTGTCAGTAGAGGCCATCGAGGCAACAGTGTCAGAATTGCATAAAATTTGGTAGGTTGAAGGAAAACGGAATTCTGATCCAATTCTTAGGAACCTCGATCATCGCCTAAATTTAGACAAATTCCTTCATTAAGACCCTAAAAATAGTGTTCTTGCTATTTATAATAATATTGTTTTTCCTTAATAACTTTTAGTTTTAAAGTCAAAATAAGGCCCCGTTTGTTTTAGAACGTCTCTTAGAGACAATATTTTCAATTTCTACAATTATTTCAATTTTGCTATTTTTGGCAAAAATTACTATTTTGCCACCTAATTACGTGATTAGCGCGAATTAGGGGTTTTTAGACGTTGCTCTAACCGCCCTAGAGTTCTTTTACTATTTAAATATGTTGTCCATTTCCTTCTGATGGATTCTAGAACCTTATCACCTTGAAGATTTAAGGGACCCCTCGTAAATTTGAGAGTTTCATTCAGAAACTAATATGTTTAGTTTCTTTTTCAATTTAGAAAGCAATGTGTGCATTTTCTTATAACTTCCGCGACATTAAAAAGTCAAGGACAAAACATTTTCCACAAATGTTTGGCAACTGCACACAAATGAGTAAAAAGACAATTAATTTTAGCAATCCCGTGAATAAGGGAGTGTTTGGTACATGCACTTGAAAACATGTGTTTTATTATTTGAAAATATGTGTGGAAATACGTATGAGTAAAAAAATATATAAAAATACGTGTAATATTGTTTAAAAACTGAAAATTGTTATTTGAAATGGTGTACCAAACAACCCAACCCTAAAGATCTCAAGATTCTCAACTATTTTTTTTTTTTTTTGGGTTAAAAGATTCTCAACTATACCAAAATACCAAGTGAGACTGAAAGTCGAAGCACTTTTTTTCCTAAATGCTTTTCCTTTTCTTTTTCTTATATGCTTAAAGCTAACTTTTTTTTTTTTTTTTCCCTTAAATGCTTAACCGGCTTTAGCAAGTTTTGAGGGTTCTACTATAACCTTTTTGGTCAAGAGATAAAGTTAACTTTTTTGTGAGTCCAAATTAGAGTTTTTGCGCAAATATTAGAGTTTTGATTATGGTGGCTCTCACTCTACCTATTTTTAGATTTTTTCGGGCCAAAAGGCAATCAACTTAGTCCAGATATGGTATGACACATATTTATTCACATTGCCACCTGTCATGTGGGATGATGTGATGCTGGGCATGCATTTCTCGTGAAGCCATGGTATATATATATATATACACTGTAAACAGTAACAATAAACAGTAAATTTTTTTACTATTCATAACATGTCCGTGAAGGACAACTGGGGCAATATTCGGAGTTTTTTTTTTAAAAAAATTTTGGAGAAGCAAAATTCGGAGTTTTATCAAAAGAGCCGGTCTTTAACAGTTTGGCGTTTTGCACCGAAAGCATGTGCTGAAAGCAGCAACGGTCCCTTGTAGGGAGCAGGCAGAGTAATAGTCAGAACTTTAACCTGAGATAAACATTGCAGCATCATTGTAGCATTTTGGCGCCAAGAGAAACAATCAGCAGAGAATATATATATATATAAATTAATCAAAAAAAAAAGTCCTCAATATATATATAATCAGCTTAGTACAGATATGGTATGACACACATTTATTCACATTGCCACCTGTCACGTAAAAATGAAGTGACGCTAGGCATGCATTTCTCGTGAAGTCAAGGTCCCCTATAAATTAATCAAAAAAAAAAGTCCTCTATATATATATATATATATATATAATCAGCTTAGTCCAGATATGATTGTGCATTGGGTTTGCAAAAAGGAAAAGGACGTGTTTCACAGTTTCACGTGTACACTGACATGATTGTGCCGTTTGCACAAGACGCTTTAATTAAAGTTAAAAAAAAAAAAATCCATACACACCCGAAATATTAATAAAAAAAACATTGGCTTCCGCGTGATTTCGCATTGGGTATGCAAAAAGGAAAGAGCGTGTTTCACAGTTTCACTGTGTATACTGACATGCGTGTGCTGTACATATGGACGTGATCGTGACAGTACATACCAGCGTCCATTTTCATATATACTCATATAGACACGATCATAACTGTATCAAAATATTTTTCTTTTCTTTTGTCTCCATGAAAAATGGCGTCCATTTTCATTGCAACTTTTGCTGACTCATGCTGAGACCCGTAACACGCTTTCTCACTGACCATTCAGTCAAGCAAGCCATTTTGGATATTTAAGTTACATTAAACTTTGTATATTATAGATTAAAATACTAATAGTATTTTATTAAAAAAATATATTAATGCATTGTCATCAACTTAACAAATAATTTCAAATATAAATGTTCAACGTCAAATCTAACATTGAATAATTTTTTTTGAGAGAAATACAGAATACCTTGGTCTTGCATTGTCTCTGTGAAGATTAAATTCTATTTCTAATCAAAAAATTACAAGCTTGGTCAGTCATTAAACAATACTTAGCCATTTATTTAAAACCTTTTACATATATTCATTTTATTGCCAATGACTTTACAAATATATTTGCAATACTTTTTGATGGGCCCAACCAAACCACCTATATCGTCCAGAGTCAACATCAAGGACGAATAACATCTTCAGGATCATCATCCCAGTGATGGTCATCGGCCCAAGGCAAGTAATGCCACCCTCGTCCATCTTCGGGCCGTTACAAAACATTTACTCCCTTCCCTGCCGTTGAAAGAACAACTCACCATTAGTCCATCGTCGAAGCATTACAAAGAAAGAATGAATATCACCATCAATGTCCCAACGGACAAAGAGAGAGGTGCCTACACGTACACAGAGATATGTATATATAAACAGGAGCCTCAGAGGGGAAAAGGTAAGAACACACACCGGATACTCTAACACCTATTAAGCATAATTTTTCTTATTTATCAAGACTATTCGTTCTAACTTTGGCATCAGAGGCTCTGTGGCAGGCGTCACACCGGTGCAATATAGCCCCTGTTGTCTTTTTCAAGATCAGGACACACAAGGACGATCCCATTCTGGATGACCTCATTTGACTGACGATCCGAGCATCATTAGTTTGGCGCCATCTGTGGGGACGATTGCTCTTCAATTATAGAGCACTGTTCTATCCAGTTCAATGCTCCAGATGGAATCCACTACTAACCAGGACCCCGCCGCGCTGGCAGTGCAAGTCCAGTCGCTTGCAGCCATGGTGAAAGAACTTACCAGGCAAAACCAGGAGATGAGGCAGCAGCTGCAACAGGAACAGAATCAGATAGACGACAACGGAAACGACGGAGTAGACAGCAACGGAAGGCGTACTAGCACGCCTGAAGAGACGAACTCAGACCTTCTCCGGGAAATGAGAAAGGAGATGGATGAATTAAGGAATGCCATCAGGGAGAAGACGGACCAGAGTTTGGACAAGATAGTCAGGAAGACGGATTCACCATTCACCGTGACCGTCCAAGAGTGCCCCGTGCCCTCCAAATTTCAATTTCCTCAACTGGAACCTTTCGACGGGCTGAAAGACCCACTGGACCACTTGAATACGTTCAAGACGACATTGGGCCTTCAGCAGCCCCCTGACGAAATTCTATGCCGCTCATTTCCCACTACACTCAAAGGAGCGGCCCGGGAGTGGTTCAACAAGCTGCCTACATCGTCCATTGACACTTTCGAGCAACTGAGCGGTTCCTTTGTCTGTCACTTCGTCGGCAGACAACGGCCAAAGAGAACTGCCGACCACCTCCTTACCATCAAACAAGGAGAGAAAGAAACCTTGAGATCCTATGTGACGCGCTTCAGTCGGGGGATGCTGGAAGTGGATGAGACGGACAATAAGTGCAACTAACAACCTTCAAGGCAGGGTTGAAGTCCAGGGACTTTGTGGCCTCTCTAGCTAAAAATCCCCCCAAAACAATGGTAGAAGCATTACTGAAGGCACAAAAGTATATGAACGCCGAGGAAGCCCTAACGGCCATAGATGGAGTGGACAAGATCAAGAAGAATGATAGGGAAGACGATCGAAAATGGCAGAAAAGAGACCGAGCTGATCGACGGAATGACGAGGGCAATAAGAGGAGGGAAGAAAAGAACCCTCGTCTAGTAAGGTTCACACCGTTAGTAATGCCCGTTGATCAAATCTTGACCAAAATAAGGGATGAGCCGTCTCTCAAATGGCCCAGGCCCCTTCATTCGTCACCCAACGTGCGTGATAAAAGAAAATACTGCTGTTTTCACAAAGATCATGGGCATTATACGGAGGACTGCAGGGATCTGAAGGAGCAGATAGAAGAACTTATTCGAAGAGGGAAGTTGCAGCAGTATGTGAAAAAAGGAGATTCCGCCAAGTACGGACAGAAGGGCCAGCAAGGGGGCTTCCAAAGAGACGAAGACCATTCACAGCCTCGTCCACAAACAGCACTGGGAGAGATAAAAACTATAACAGGAGGACCCACCATGGGGGGTTCGTTCCACTCCCTCAAGAAGTCATACCAGAGGCAAGTAAATAGTGTGCACGGTCTACCACCACTGAAGCATAGGCGGACGAGCCAGGACATGTGTTTCTCAAAGGAAGACGCCAGGGGTGTGAAGCAACCCCATGACGACCCCCTGGTCATCATGATCCTGATTGAGGGAATCATAATGTCATAAGTGACCATTGAACCTTACAGCGCCTCTTTCCCCTGCTAGCGCAGGAACAGTGCCAAGGATAGCTCTTCGATCTTCCTTGGCGTTCAACACCAGAAGGGTCCTAGTGGATAATGGGAGTTCAGTTGACATAATCTGCCTCTCCGCCTTCCAGCAATTGAAACTAGACCAGAGAAGGCTTCGTCCTTTTGATTCATCCCTTGTTAGCTTTAATGGAGACAAAGTGTACCCTAAGGGGATAGTGACGCTGACGGTCACGGCTGGATCACACCCCTTCCAAGTGACGAACAAGCACAATTTTTGGTAGTGGACTCACCCTCGTCCTACAATGTGATTATTGGACGACCAACCCTCAACCGCTGGAAAGCTGCCACTTTTACGTACTGCCTGAAGGTAAAATTCCCAACAGAACAGGGGGTCGGAGAAATAAAAGGAGACCAGGTCTTAGCAAGAGAATGCTATCAGGCCGTCCTAGCCTCCAAAGAGAACCATACGTGGACGATTGAAGAAAAAACCCCAGAGATCATTGAGAAACTGGAAACCGCAAACTGGTTGAGGGAAGTCCCAAAAAGACGACCCAGATAGGGACTAACTTAAATCCCGAGACGAAAGAAGAGATTGTCAGCTTTCTTACGGACAACCTCGATGTATTCGCCTGGAGCCACGAGGATATGCCAGGGATCCCAGCAAGCATAATTCAGCACCGTCTAAAGGTAGACCCAGAGAAGAAGCCAATCCAGCAGAGGATGAGAGTTTTTGCCCCGAAACGAAATAAAGCCGTCATGGATGAAGTGAACAAGTTGCTTGCTACAAACTTTATTCGAGAAGTCCACTATCCCGAGTGGTTGGCAAACATGGTCATGGTCAAGAAAACAAATGGGAAATGGAGAATATGCGTCAATTTCACAGACCTAAACCAAGCCTGCCCAAAAGACAGCTTCCCCCTGCCTAGGATTGATCAACTCGTGGATTCGACGGCTGGGCATAAGCTCCTCACTTTCATGGACGCCTTTTCTGGTTACAACCAGATACTGATGGCCGAGGAAGACCAAGAAAAAACCGCCTTCGTCACCAGCCAAGGCCTATACTGCTACAGGGTCATGCCGTTTGGGCTGAAGAATGCCAGGGCTACGTATCAGAGATTAGTGAACCAGATGTTCAAGAAACAGATTGGGAGGAATGTCGAAGTATACGTCGATGATATGCTCGTCAAAAGCAGAAAAGAGGAGGACTACCTAGACGACCTCAGAGAGACGTTTAACACCCTCAGATAATACCACATGAAATTAAACCCATCCAAATGCGCCTTCGGGGTTTCCTCCGGGAAATTTCTTGGGTTTATCGTCTCACGGAGAGGAATTGAGGCAAATCCAGAGAAAGTAAGGGCCATCCTCGAAATGTGCTCACCTAGGACGACCAAAGAAGTGCAATCTCTCACTGGAAGAGTAGCAGCCCTCAACAGATTCGTCTCTAAAGCAACAGACAAATGCCTTCCATTCTTCAAGACTCTGAAGAAAGCGTTTGCGTGGACGGAAGAGTGTGAAACAGCATTCCAAGAGTTGAAGCACTACCTGAGCAATCTCCCACTGTTGAGCCCGTCTAAGGAAGGTGAAGACCTGTTCTTGTACTTAACGGTATCCATTACAGCAGTCAGCGCGGCATTGATTAGGGAAGAAAACAGGGTGCAACTCTCGGTGTATTATGTCAGCCAGGCCTTCCAGGGTGCAGAAGCGCGATATCCGCCCATAGAGAAGATCACCTTCGCCTTGATAGTAGCTTCGAGGAAACTTCGTCCATACTTCCAAGCTAATCCCATCATAGTTATGACTGACCAACCAATCAGAAAAGCAATGAACAAACCCGAAGCAGCAGGACGAATGGTTTAATGGGCAATTGAACTCAGCCAGTTTGATGTAGAATACCATCCTCTGACTGCTATAAAAGCTCAGACATTGGCAGACTTTATAGCTGAGTTTACCACCCCCGAGGAAGCAAATTGTCCTGAAGAACTCTGGACGATAAATACAGATGTATCGTCCACACAGCATGGGGGCGGAGCTGGCATCGTCATCACCTCCCCTGAAAACGACGTTCTCGAATACGGAGTCCAACTCAAATTCCCAATAACTAATAACGAAGCAGAATATGAGGCCTTACTGGCAGGCCTGAGGATAGCGAGAGCACTGGGGGCTCAAAAGATCGTGTTGAAGAGCGATTCACAGCTCGTCATAGGACAGGTCAGAGGAGATTTCGAAGCAAAAGAAACGAGAATGCAGAAATACCTTAAACTGGTAAACCAGTTAGTAAGTACTTTTCTTCATACAGAGTTTATTTAGATCCCACGAGATCGAAACACAGAAGCTAACAAAATAGCACGAAGCGCCTCGACGCACAGCCTGGGCGATATGAACAATTGGAAGTTAGAAGAACAGAACTCCCCTAGCATCATGAAGTTTCAGACTTTTTCCATACAGAACAACTCGGGATGGACGAACCCAATACTGTCATTTCTTCGAGATGGACGACTGCCCCAAAACCCTAAAGAGGCCAGGAAAATCCAGAAACGTGCTACCAGGTTTACAGTACTGAATGACGAGCTGTACAAAAGAGGATACTCCCAACCCTACTTGAGATGCATAGAGGGAGAAGAGGCCAAATATGTCCTGGAAGAAATACACGGAGGGGTCTGCGAAGATCACATGGGGGCAAAGTCATTGGTCAGGAAAATCATGAGGACGGGCTATTTCTGGCCCACGATGCAACAAGATGCAGCAGAATTCGTGAGGAAATGTGACAGTTGCCAAAGATACGGGAACGTCCAGCGAGTTCCAGGTGAATAGATGATGACTATTTCCTCGCCCTGGCCGTTCGCACAATGAGGGATCGACATTATGGGTCCCCTGCCACAGGGAAAAAGACAGATGAAGTTCCTGCTCGTCGTGATTGACTATTTCACGAAATGGGTGGAAGCAGAAACGCTTGCAACAATCACAGAAACAAAGGTACAAAATTTTGTATGGAAAAACATTGTTTGCAGGTTCGAGATTCCGAGGACGATCATTTCAGACAACGGTCGTCAGTTCGACAGCCAAGCATTCAGTTCATTTTGCTCGAACCTAGGCATCAGGAACAAGTACTCGTTGCCAGGACACCCCCAAGCTAACGGACAGACAGAAGTAACTAACCGGACCTTGCTCAGACTTATCAAGTCCCGATTAATGGGGGCAAAGGGAGCATGGCCTAAAGAGTTACCAAATGTACTATGGGTGTATAGGACGACGACGCGAACACCCACGGGGGAGACACCATTCAACCTGACCTACGGCACAGAAGCTGTCATCCCGGTCGAAGTAGGGCTCACCAGCCTCAGGAGGGAGTTTTTCGATGAGGAAGACAACAACGACCAACTAAAGCAAAACCTGGACCTTGTGGATGAAGTAAGAGATCAAGCTGCGTAAAGGATGGCCAAGTACAAGCAGAAGATAGCTGAATACTACAATCGAAGGGTGAAGCTGAAAAAATTTAACATTGGTGACCTCGTCCTTCGAAAGGTAACTCTAGCGGCAAAGGATTCGGCCCAAGGCAAGGTCGGTCCAAATTGGGAAGGACCGTACAGAGTCGTCCACTACTCACGCCAAGGAAGCTACCATCTAGAAGACGCGGAAGGAAAAAGACTCCCTCATCCATGGAACGTCGAACATCTCAAAAGGTACTTCGAGAAGGAATCATAGCCTGATTGTAAAATGCAATTTGATTTATCACCTTTTTGTTAGAAATAAATGATTATCCAGAGTTTTCCAAGTATTATCCAGCATTTCAGAAGTGTTGATCTCCAATATAAAAGACGATAATATTCCTAAACGGATGTACATTGCCCTCTACCACAAGAGGCGACGATATACCTTAATGGATGTAAGTCGTCCTTACCCACATAAGGACGATAATATTCCTAAAAGGATGCACATTGCCCTCCACAATGAAAGACGATAACAGTCCTAAATGAATGAAAGCTGTCCCCATTCACATAAGGACGAAGGAAAGCAAACTTGCAAACAAGAGTTGCAAGTATAAAAGTTATCCACGCTTAAGTCCACATAAGGACAAAAGAAAGCAAACTTGCTAACGAGAGTTGCAAGTATAAAAGCTATCCACGCTTAAGTCCACATAAGGACAAAGGAAAACAAACTTGCTAACGAGAAATGCAAGTATAAAAGCTATCCATGCATAAGTCCACATAAGGACGAAGGAAAATAAACTTGCTAACAAAAATTGCAAGTATAAAAGTTATCCATGCATAAGTCCACATAAGGACGAAGGAAAATAAACTTGCTAACAAAAATTGCAAGTATAAAAGTTATCCATGCATAAGTACACACAAGGGATGAAAGAAACCAAACCTGCTAACAAAGATTATAAGTATAAACATCCAAGCATGCACCCATAGAAGGACGACAAAAGGTAAAGATACCTACAGAATTATCAAGTGTAAACATCTAAAAGCAAGAGAGAGATATCAAGCAAAGAAACGAGCATATCATATAAAATTGATTGTTCAAAAGAAAAGCCCCAAAAACAGGAGGGGCATCCAAAAAAAAAAAAAAAAACTTCCAATGTTTCAAACTTGAGGTGCATCACCATCGTCCCTATCAGCTTGAGAAGGTTCAACGCCAGTGGACGCCGCCGTCTGAGCCGATGCTTGGGCAGCCTCGTCCTCTTCCATCTCTTTATCAACGGCCTTGAAGTCCAAATTCTCAAGATCCACGCCCGAACCGTGTTTAATCATATACCTTCTGAAAAGTTCGAAACCCTTAAAGTACCACTAAAACAGTATAGTGTTATACTCTTCCATGGTCTGGAAAGTAGTGACGGCCTTGGCAATAGCAATTTTCATCCGTTGGCCGGCATTAGCTAGGAGGTCGTCCTTCTGCTTCACCACCTGCTTCTCGGACTCCAACTGCTCAGTCAGGATCTTGGTTTTCTCCTTCGAAGCATTGAGGGCGTCCATGGCAACACCGAGGTCATTTTGCAAGCCCGAAGCCTCAGTCTCCAGCGCCTCAACTTTAGAATTGGCTACAACGGCCTTCTCTTCATTAGCTAGGTAATGGGTCGTAATATGCATGGTCTCGCCTAACACCTTACCAACGGAAAGCCACTCTAGGAGTTAGCAAAAAAAAAAAAAAAAAAAGGGACGAAGGCAGGAAGAATTACCTGCACGAGCTTGTGGACGTGACGGCTGACCATCTCGTGAGAAGGTGTGCTAGAAATCTCCTTCATTTCCCCAAGGGTAAAAAATTCATTGGCACGATCCACGGCCACCTCAGCATCAGACCAGACGCTGGAATTGACCTTCTCCTTCCCCTTGCTTCTAACCTTCTACCTTTTAAAAGGACGAGCTACCTCCTCAACCGAAACGCCTGGCGAGGCCTCCTGACCGTCCACTAGCTCCAAGATAGGAGTGGACGAACTCCTCTTGACCATCTCTTTCTCTTTCTCCTTGTCCGTAAACCTCAGCTTCTTTTGTCCGATACTGGAGAGAGGTTCATTCTTCTTCTCCTTGATCTTCTTGTACAATCTCCTTGTTGAACTTGGACGTCATCTCTGCACCAAAGAAAATAAGAAGCTAAAAAAAAAAGGAGAAGAAAAAGTTGAGAGGAAATCCGTCTTGGATGCCAAGGCAACTTACGCTTTTTCTCTTCCCGATCAAGAGTGCTAAGGACGTAAAGTGAAGGCTCAGGCCCTAAACAATGACAAGCAAGGGTACGGGGATCAATAAGCTCGTTGAAATCCTCGATCGTCCTTGCGTACTTAACTGCCGCCTAGACCCGTTCGTCAAACTTGCTCTCAAGGTCTGGACGCTCTTGCACTGTAAAAGGCAAAACCCAAGGATCAGAATAATGACCAGTATTAAAGAAAAAAGAGAAGGAAAAGGGAGCATCTCTTGAAGAGCAAACGCACCAAGCAATGGGGTCTCCCATCGGCGCAGCAACCTAGGGACGTCCCCCCAAAAGTCATCAGAAAGAGTCTCCCAACCGTCGCCCGACACAAAAAAATATCTGGACTTCCAGTAACGGAAGGACGACGGAAGATCAGCGACGAGACAAGACTTTCTATCCCAAGGGACGAACTCGTAATACCCAAACTCCCTGGATTCTTTCAAACGATAAAGGTGGACGAACTCGTTTACTATCAGCATATCCCCATCAGAAATAGTCGTCCAGATAACCATACAGCTTATGACAATTCTCCATGAATTGGGCATAAGTTGCTCCGGTGCAAGGTTTAGATGATGAAGAAGTCTCATGATGAAGGGATGGACGGGAAACCTGAGGCCGCACGAAAACGCAGCCTTATAAAAGCAAACCTCTCCATGTGCAAAGGCACAAGCCTTCTCGTCCTTCCTAGGGAGACGAGCCCTGGTCCCCTCGGGAAATTGAAACCTATCTTTGAACTTGCTAAAGACCTCAATTTTCAGGGAACACTTCTCCTTAAGAGCGTGAAACGTACGAACGATGACAGAGAACGATGGCGCAGAAGTGGTCGTATCTGCCCCAGTCCCTTCCCCGCCAAAGTTAGAGGACGCTCCCCTCTCCAGGTCACCTGACCCCACATCGGACCCCATAACTTCCCTCCTTAAGACCTCTTGAACAGATTTAAACCAAACCTAAGATTTGTACAATAAAGGGTATAAATCACCCAACACTAAGCCTAAGCCACCGCTACTAAAAACGAAACCCCCAATTGGCGGGTAAGTACCAACAGGTGAGAGCACACCTAAGGGCTTAACAGAAGACTCTAGCAAAGCCCCTAATCGGGCGAAAAGAAAAGCGACAGAGGGTGAAGTCCGTTGGATTTCAGAGTAACCCACCATTAAAATGCTACTTATCAAAGGAAAATGCAGAGAAAAAGAGAGAAAAAGAATTCAAAAGACAGAAAATCAGAAAGGAAAAAAAGCTTAAATAAGGAGCGTACCTTAAAATTAGGAGGAAACTGAGAAGACAAAGGGTGAAATGTGCAACGTAGGAAGTTGGAGACACCACACGCAGAAGGAAAGTAAGAAAGTAGCAAGAGGGAGGAAGAGCAAAAAGGAAAGATAAATATCAAAAGGCACTTTGCCTTGAAAAATGCGGGAAAACTGAAAAGATTTCCACCGGAAACGAGGCTTCCCAGCCAATCGAAGTCAAACACGTGGCCACAACGTGTGCCACGCCGCCAGTAAGCCATCAATGCAGAACAGAGCCCCAAGCGTCAAACAAAAAAAAAAAAAAAAAAAAGGAAGAAGAGGGAAAGACATATATATACATGTGAAATATCTAGTCACACCTAACCAAGTATGTGCATCCGTGCAAAAATAAATAAACCTTCTCATATTCCTGCGACCGTCTGAGGTATGGACGACCCCAGGAATAGGGGGGCAGCTGATGGGCCCAACCAAACCACCTATATCGTCCAGAGTCATGATCAAGGATGAATAACACCTTCAAGATCGTCATCCCAGTGATGGTCGTCGGCCCAAGGCAAGCAATGTCACCCTCGTCCATCTTCGGGCCATTACAAAACATTTACTCCCTTCCTTGCCGTTGAAAGGACAACTCACCATTAGTCCATCGCCGAAGCGTTACAAAGAAAGAATGAATATCACCATCAATGTCCCAACGGATAAAGAGAGAGGCGCCTACACGTACACAGAGATATGTATATATAAACAGGAGCCCCATAGGGGAAAAGGTAAGAACACACACCGGATACTCTAACACCTATTAAGCAGAATTTTTCTTATTTATCAGGGCTATTCGTTCTAACTTTGGCATCAGAGGCTCTGTGGCAGGCGCCACACCGGTGCAACATAGCCCCTGTTGTCTTTTTTAGGATTATGACACACAAGGACGATCCCATTCTGGACGACCTCATTTGACTGACGATCCGAGGATCATCACTTTTTTTTTTTTTCCTTCTTTAAACCAGTCATACTCTTATACCCTTATCAATTGTGAATATATATCCTGTCTCTTTAAAAATAAATAAATGACTAAGTGTTGTTTAATGACTGACCAAGCTTGTAATTTTTTGATCAGAGATAGAATTTAATCTTCACAGAGACAATGCAAGACCAAGGTACTCTGTATTTCCCTCAAAAAAAATTATTCAATGTTAGATTTGACGTTGAACATTTATATTTGAAATTATTTGTTAAGTTGATGACAATGCATTAATATATTTTTTTAATAAAATACTATTAGTATTTTAATCTATAATATACAGAGTTTAATATAACTTAAATATACAAATACACGTTAAAAATAAGTTAAAATTTTTATAATAAAGTGCTATAACTAGAAATACTAGAAAAAGCTTTTTAGACGAAAATACTGGAAAAAACTTTAGATCAACCACCTAGTCGGATTGAGTCAAAATCAAATACTGGAAAAAAACTTTTTAGACAAAAATAGAGTGCTATAACTATTATCAATATTTTTTTTTTTTGCGTTGGATTTTTTTAAAGTCATTGGCAAAAAAAGGAATATATGTAGAAGGCTTTAAATAATAAATAAGGAGAGAGAAATAATTAAGTGAATGAGGTATAAGTCAATTAGTATTTAATGCTATTTTTTTAACCATTAGATCAATTACAAATCTATGGTCTACAAATGGTGTAACTCTTGTCAAGTTACACCAGGTGTAACTTGAACCCATCTCATCATGAATATACGAAAATCCTAATACAATAGAACTCATAAATAGTATTAAAGAATGCAGTGAGACATATAAATAGTAGTAAAAATAAACTAAATAATAAAATAAACTAACTTTATAATCTATTCCCAAACGCAACCCTAGTATTAAATAAGCAAGTTGCTGTAATTTTTGTATCTCCTCCTTTGGTTCAATAATGCCCTTCTTGGGAAACAAAAGAAAAAAAAAATGGTAAGTACTAGCAGCTCTACATGTTACTCGGGGTGGTCACCTGACCACCCTGAATTGAATTTTTATTTTTAATACCTTAAAATTTTTGAATTTTAAATTAATATGAGTTGTTGACCCTAGAAAAAAATCTTGACCATCTTGAAAAAAACTTGAATACCCTAAATAAAAATTTGAGTCTATTAAAAATAAAATTTGATCTCTCCAAAATTTTGGTCTGTTGAAAGTTGAACCAAAGAATTTCAAAAAATGCAATTTTTACAAAATTTTCACAACAGTTTCACAAATAGATCTTAAGTAATAAGTTATCACTTGTTATTATTAGTGGACCAAAAAGTGATTTCTATAGGAGGTTCAAATTAGCACTAGTAAAAATTGCTCATCTAGGATTTGTTGTAAAAGTGTCGTGAAAGGCGATCAAACTTTTTGAGATATTTTACTTTTTATGAGTTTTTGGATTTTTACTCACTCAAAACAAAAGCACTAAAGTAAGATCAACAATCAAAACAACCTATTAAACAAAAGCATTAAAAGAAACATGCTAGAGAAGAAGCATTGAAGTAAGAAAAGTGTACATGGCATTATGTATGATACAATGACCCTAAGACATTGGAAGTATTAATGCATGGACATAGTGGATGAATCATGCATGAGTACTCTTCTTCACCCATACCACACAGGTGCTTTGGGTGAGATCCTTAGACGGAGGGATACGACCAACATAACTCCCGAACCTTAGGGTGAAGCTAGCTAGGCATAATAAGATGTTCTTAAGCATTTCCATGACATCTCCAATGAGTTAACCATCATTTTCTCCCTTAGCTTGCTTTCCTCTTGACATTCTTCTTTCATTTCCTTGAGCATGCACAGAATCAACCGTTTTGAAAGCATGAAGCTTGAAGCAATTTGGCCTTGTGTGCCCTCGAATGCCACAATGGTGACAAAAATGCTTCACTTGTGGTCCCTTTGACTCTTAGGCAGTGACTTTCCTTTTTCCTTTGATTTTGGCTCAATGTCCTTCTTCTCAACGATAGGGATCTCAATCTTGGGCTTTTCTACAACCTTTGTCGATATGAACTTCATCTCCCTTCTTGGTTCTGCACATGAACTTCCTTCACTGGTGTAGCCTCGTTTGATTTTGTCTGAGAAAGGCTTTTGAGACGAAAGAACATTATCAAGCTTTTTGGTTGTGATGCACTCCATTTTAACATTAGCTTGAATCACTTCAAGTTCGAGAAACTTGATCTTTGAGTAAGCATTCAACAACTCCTCTTTGAAGTCTTCAACTTCACATTTGGCATCCGTAAGTTGTGCAAGAGTGGATTTATGGTCTTCTTCAATTCTCTTCATCTTCTTCACCGCACTCTTAGCAACTTTGGCATACTTTCCATAATCCTCAAGCAATACTTCATAAACATCTTGAAGTTTCATATCACCTTCATTAAGGTACACTTCCTCACATTCGAAACTTCATCTTTTTTGACATCAGTGTGTACATTGAGTTCCTCAGCCAATTCACTCAATTCATCTTTTGAATCAATCAAGGTAATTGCCATAAACGCAGAGTAGTTACCATTACCATCACATCCTTCTTCAGAATTTGAATTTGAGCTCTTCGAATCACTAATGGTAGTTGTTAGCACCTTACCATTTCCTCTCAAATAGTTCGAACACTCCTTCTTCAAATGCTCATGTCCGTTGCATTCATAGTAAACAATGCCTTGGGGTGGTGATGACTCTCTTACATCCTTCTTCTTAAAGTCTTTCTTGTCATTCTTGAAGGATGAGAATTTTCTTTTACCAAATGACTTTCCATTGTTCTTCATCTTTAGAAATTTGTGGAAGTTCTTTGCAAGATAGGCCACATCTTTCTTAACATCATCCTCATTTGAGGAATCATTGGTTCTTTCATTTATAGTTTTGAGAGCAAATAATTTACTAGATTTGTGAGAGGGCAAACCGAGCTCATAAGTTTGAAGAGAGAGAGAGAGAGAGAGAGAGAGATAAACATTAAGATAGAGGAGAGAGATGAATCTAGTGGTGGCTTGAGGTGGGTGGCTCACGGTGGTGGCTAGTGGTGGGTGGATCACACTTAATGGAGAGATGAGATTTTGTTCTGAGAGAGAGAGAGAGAGAGAGAGAGAGAGAGAGAGAGAGCTGAAGAGAAAACATGAAATAGAGAAGAGTCTCAGTCAATGTACTGTGAAATATGTGGGTCTCACATTTTTCTAAATATTTAAAATAATACCACTCAACATTATTGCTTAAAAACTAAAAATTTGGTTTGAACATGTTTTCAAAATAAGATGCTTATTGAATATTCTAAATTGAAAACTGTAACTCAAACACTCTTAGTTAAACAACCTTATAAAACATACTTTTTTTTATCCATAATTTTCAGTGTTTAAATATATAAAAAATATTATTCAGAATCATTTACCAAACGGTGTGCAGCTGTTTAACATTTTTATTTTTAATTTTTTTTCCTATTCACTTTTCATAAGAGATAAGAGCATCCACAGCAGTGGAACTAAAAATTTAGCAATTTAGCTCCACCAAAAGTTACTTTATCTATTTTACCTACACACATACTGCAGCAGTGGATCTATTTTAACTTTCAATATAATAAAATAATATAAACATCACAATAAAATATTCATCATATATAGCATCATCATCTCTATCTTTTTCTCTCTCTTCCTCTTTGTTTCTCTCTTCTCTGATACAGAGTAAGCAAACCACCACACCACAGCAACAATCACACCACGGCAAAAATCACACCAACACAACTACCCACCACCACCGACCCACAGGCCATAATCCACTGACCCATATCCACGAAACCCACTGATCCACAAGCCACAATCCAATCAGATCACACCCACGGCACAAACCCAACACAAACACAAACACAAACCCAGCACAAACTCAGCACACATACACAAATCTAGCACAAACTCGACGGTGATGGGGCTTGGGTAACAGATCGGTGATGGGGCTTGGGGAGATGGGGTCTCAACCTGCCAAAACCACTCAACCCGCACTTGTCAAAATTGCTTGACCTGCGGCCACCAGAACTGAAGGCCGACTGACCCGAGCACCGCCTCAGTCGGCAAGCTTGTTGGCGAAACAGAGAGGAGATGAAGGAGGCGCTAGAGGAAAAAAAAAATGAGAAGGAAAAAACAGAAGAAAGCAGAGAAGCCGGAGAGAGGGAGAGAGAAAGAAAGAAAAAGAAAATAATTTAATGAGAGAAGAGAGAGAAATTTAATAAAATATTATTATTTTTTTTTAGCTTCTTGATACAGTGCACATTTATTTTTGGATGTGCACTGTAGCTGAGAAGCAAAAATTTTTGCTTATATCTCCACTGCTGTACTATTCTTTTGTGACAAGTGGTGCTAAAAAATAGTAATATAGCTATTTAGCACCACTGCTGTGAGTGCTCTAAAGTGCAATCATCTCCACCAATAGTGCAACTGTTTAACATTTTTATTTTTAAATTTTTCTTTCCTATTCACTTATCACAGGAAAATTATTAGGTACTCTTGAAGTACATAAATGTGTACTCCATCCTCTCACATGAATGATAGGTCTCATCATGAATTTAATTAGTGGGATCCATCATTCATGTGAGAGGAAATAATACTCATTTATAGTATTCTGGAAGTACACAATAATTTTCTCTTCTCATTAGAGATAAAGTGCAATCCTCCCTACCAATAGAATGCCATGCCTATTATTTCATGCCTTTTTGACTTTTCACCGTATACAAAATCGTCTTGGGTTTGTTTGGATTGAATTTATTGTTGCTGAAACTGAAAACAGAAAGTATTATAGTAAAATAATTTTTAAATGTGTGAATAATACCGTGAGACCTATTTTTAATATTTGTTAGTGTATGAATAGTGAGTGAATAGTAATTTTTGTCCTCTTTCCTGTACAGTGAATAGTAATTTCATGTAAAACTCATGTAAGGTTACTACTGTTCACAAAAAAAAAAAAAAAACTGAAGGGTCTGTTTGGATAGGACTTATTTTGTTGAAACTGAAAACTTATTGTTGAAATCACTGTAGCAAAATAATTTTTAAATGTGTAAATAGTGCCGTGGGACCCATTTTTAATGAAAAAATTGATAAAAAATGAAATTTGTGGGCCCGTAAACAGTGCACGAATGTACTGTTCACAAAAAACTGGTCAAAAGTTGCGGTTACTGTTCATGTACCGTACATGAACAGTAGCCACAAGTGAGAAGAAAACGCGTAAAAAAAAAAAAAAAAGAGGAAGGAGGAAGGAAGGAAGGAAGGAAGACGCAGAAACTGAAACGTAACAAACGCTGTACTGTTCACAAAAAACTGGTCAAAAGTTGCGGTTACTGTTCATGTACCGTACATGAACAGTAGCCGCAAGTGGGAAGAAGACGCGTGAAAAAAAAAAAAAAGAAAAAAGAAAAAAAGGAGGAAGGAAGGAAGGAAGGATAACGCAGAAACTGAAACGCAGCAAACGCTGTACTGTTGACAAAAAACTGGTCAAAAGTTGCGGTTACTACCGTACATGAACAGTAGCCACAAGTGAAAAAGAAAAAAAAAAAAAAAGAAAAAAAAAGGAGGGGGGTAAGGAAGGAAAACGCAGAAACTGAAACGCAGCAAACGCGAACCCAAACCCACACTGAGAAAGCATAATCTGAAAACGCAGACGCCCACCTTCAACACAGACCTTATATAGTTTTTTTTTTACTTTAAAATGCTCTTGTATAGTTAACCCATGGAGGGAAGTCCTATTTAGCAAAGGAGCTTACAACGGAGGTAGACTCAACTTTCTTCAGGTAATTTCTGAAAAAGAAACTTTCTTCAAGTAGTTTTTAGTAGAAAAACTTTTTACCTATACATAGAAAACAACAAGACTATAATAAGATTTCGTATTTTATGTTTTGGTTGGCCAGAAAATATTTCTAGACCAGAATCAATCTGATCATCTTGGAGCAGGAGCTGAGTTCAGCCGTTCAGGTTCATGTGCTGACTTATTATTACGAGCTTTTAATCATTTGCATATGCGTAGATGCATTTTTAATCCTCTTGATAGCGTTTTTGAAGCGACTTTTTATTTTTATTTTAAGAACATAAAATAAAATGCAAACTTTTATTTTTCTTCTTCCTTTTTTTGAATTTAATAGAACCAAGAAATACAACTTAAAATATCTAAGCTCACAGATGGCCTTTTCTCAAAAAAAAAAAAACCTTAATGATAGCCAACTAAAAAGCATCAGAAAAAAACTCCGGTAAGAAACACCATTGTGCAGAGAAACACCATTGTACAGAGAAAACTCACCAAGCTGGCGCAACACCCACAACCACAAGGGAGAAAACAAACCCCACAAGGAGGTCTGGGGGCTCACTCGGAGAAACCTCGAAAGAGTGGCCAGAGAGGAACTTCAGGTCTGTGAACCGTAGGGGTGGGAGACCCCTGGCGGTGCAAGAGCTCGGATCTAACCCGATCCGGTCAAATTGGTCCGAAACCACCACTAACAAGCTAGAGAGGGAGGCCTGACCACCCCTAACGGGAATGACACCGTCGATCTAGGACGGCACGAGACCGACGGAGGGGTCGGGGACAGAGACCACGGAGGTGGCGGAGCACACGACGAAGCCAGGAAGATCTCTCGGGCATTTAAGCTCTCTCTCTCTCTCTCTCTTTCTCTCTCTCACACGAGAGAACATTTCCAAAAACCCGTTCACCTCCGCTGAACGACTTTTTTCTTCTCGCTTTGCCTTTACCCATAAGGACATCTGTCTAACTGTATACTCTGGATGTTCCATTTTCATTTCAGCCACGGTTCATGGAAATTTTTCTAGTTTTTTTATTTTTATTTTTTGGGTTAAAAAAATAGCCAATATTTTCACAACAAATCATAGGAGTTAATTGTTATTTGTTCAAATTTGAACCTACCACCAATATTACTTTTTTGTCTTAACAATAACAAATAGTAACAACTTACCACTTATGATTTGTCGTAAAAATGTTGTGAATATAATATTTCTCTAAAAAAAATGAGTAGAGGGAATCTACTAGTGTGAAATTTATTTATTATTCTTTGGACCGTTTGGGTTTAGATGAAGATAGTATATAAGGAGTACTAACACAAAGCTAATTGTTGAAATTTGGACCCAAGTACCAAGACTTGTTTTGGACCGTTTGGGTCTAGATGGAGATAGTATATAAGGAGTACCAACACACAACTAATTGTTGAGGTTTGGACCCAAGTACGAAGACTTGTTGGCTCAATATCTCTTACCAGCCACCCAAATGTTGGTATTTTTCTAGTTAGTCATTAAGACCATTTTAGTTTCGTGGATCCGACTATAGAATCAGATAGAATATTGTAGGATTCTACTTTTATTTAAAAAAAGTGTAAAGATAATGTATTTCATATACTAATTATTGTTAATGGTCATTTTCACGATGAATTTTATGGTTTGATAGAATGACTAAGCCCAATTGTTTAGCGGGTCCGAATAATGTATTTTATCAATGTATTTTGCTCTGTTGCATGGCCTAAGCCCATGTGAATGGTTGGGGAATTGAGTAGGAATGGTTTCAGTAGGTGTGGGTTAGTTCTCATTGGACTTTTTACATAGGTCCAGCCCGTGTGTGCCACGATGTGGGCTTGGGACGCTGGGGGTATCTAGGGCCCATGAAGGAGGTCCAGTGTCAGAAATTTCTACCCTAGTTTTGGCTCCATGCTCTAGGTGATTGTGCCCCTAATTTTCAATCCAGCTCCATTTTCCACACCTAAGCACAGTTGACTCTAAGAAAAAGGCTGAGCAGCCTAGCCCACTCAGCCACCCAAATATAGTTCTCCAAGGCCTACAAAGATCAGAGACAGCAGTTATGAAGAGGAAACAACTTTGTTTCCAAAATGATGCAAAAAGCAACCAAACCTTTTCCTAAGTATAAAACATAATACACCAAGTCATAGAAATAGCATCTGAAAGGTCCAAGGCCTTCCTCCCACCTAAAAATTGGTCACAAGCATCCCCTAAATCTTGATATAAATATGCATTAGCAGCCTATAGAGAAGGAAACGTTTTCCCTACCAAAAAACCCAAAACTTTGACACAAAAGCCTAGTTAGCGACCTAGTGTATGGGCGATATGAAGGCCTGGAGGTGAAAATACTGACATAAGGGAACTCTCACTCTCTTGCTTGGGACCTCCCTCCATTTCTTCCTTTCGGTGACTGTGGGCCGAAATTTTTGACTTATGAATATATAGTTTCTGCACTTTCTTGTGTTTTCATTTTTGTGTTGGTTTCTCTTTTCATAAAGCACCATTAGACTTTGTGTACTTCACATTGCGAATTTTGGGCTTGGCTCTCCAAATAACTAACAAATTTAACGAACCCAAGGGGAGTTTTGGGCTCATTTCTACAATCTCGGCCTTTGTCGCAAAACCGTCCCCGACAATTATTAAAAAAGAAAAATAATAAGTTTTATATAATACAATTTTCATATTTTATATCCCTACTAACTAAAAAACTATTACATATTTCTTACCCCCCAAAAAAAAAAAAATCAATGAAATAATTAAATATTTGCATAACTCTTTTATTAAAAAAAGAATTACATACAATAAATGATATATCATTTTTTATCAACTAATAATAATAATAATAATAATAATAATAGATATACATGGACTAACTCCTCTTGGGTGACAAAATAGATTCATAAGCTTCCTTCTAGAGTCTTGAACCTCGGTCCTTACCTCCTCCACATTTCACAAGCACTAATACTTGTGAAGTAATCGTCGCACTAAGGGTGTGTGGTGGTTAAAAATAATAATAATGTTCAAACTAAATGATTTTGGTTGGTATTAGAGTAATGCTAGAGATACAATAAGATGTCACAATAATTTCACAACGTCTCTAAATTAGCATACCAACTTACAAATGGACCAAACTCAATCTCTTATTTAAAAATTTTGGTATAATAATTTAGGAATGTTGTGAAATTATTGTGATGTTTTGTTAGGTCCTTATGTATTACTCTTGTAATTAACAACACTAAAATGGCAAAGCCATTGAAAAAATAAAATACTTAAATAGTTTAAAATTGTAGCATGCTTTTTCACTACAATAGAGTGAGAGAGGGCTCAACTGTGTGTGAAGAAGACGAACGAAGGAAACGAAGAAGAACTCACCTATGTTTCCCAGTGGAGAATAAATTTCGGTTTAAAAATTTATTAGTTTGTAAGCCATGTGTTTTAATGTTGCTATCATTTCAGTTTTAAATTTTTTTGTTTATAAGCCATGTGTTTTAACGTTCCAAAAATTTTTTTGGGTAGTTAAAACAAAAAATATTTTTTATATAAAAAAATTTCCCCAAATCAGGGTATTCATTTGAACACCCTTTCTTAAACGTGGTGCCGCCACTACAAGTAGCTTAGTTGCTCGGGGAAAATGAAAGGAAACGATGAACAGATCTCCCTATTATTAATGCGCCTCTTATTTCTAACCTCTACCAAAAAAAAAAAAAAAAAAAAAACTCTTTCCTCTTGCACAATATATGTTTTTAGAGCATCCCATCTTTAGCTAAATTGACACAAAAAATACTTACTTTTTCTAATTTAGTTAACCAATTTTTCTACGCACGTACGTTAGTCTCAATATCTATCTCTTACTTTAGTTAAATATTAATTTTTTCTCTCATCATCTTTCCGTTTATCATATTTTTTTTCCTTATATTGTTCTTCCCCAATATCAAACCCCAAGACCCAGCACCATCACTAGTTAATCAAATCAGCCCAAATTATCATCAGCCACCCAGCCACCACTGCACGTAGTGGAGATTAAAGACCTAGCCATGAACCAAAAGCAAACCAAATCATATTTACACAAATCACATACCCAGATCTAAACCCCCATCAACTACACCGTGAAATCCTCCTCCACCAAGCCTCCAAACACTAATATCAATAAGACAAAGGGGCTGCATGCAGTGGTGCTAGGTAGACAATAGGGCTACCAACCCAAACGCTTCACCCAAGGATGTGATAACATCAACTAGCAACGACTATCGTCGCTTGAGAGAGAGAGAGAGAGAGAGAGAGAGAGTAGGGAAACAATAGAAATTAATATAAAAGTGTTTTGGCAATGAACAATGCAACATTAAGTGTGGTGAGGTACCGTACATTGTTAACTTTTTTTGCTATGTGAGATACTCTCACTCGGGTTTACTTAAAAATTTGCTAAAATGTTACAATCTATCCAATTAAAATAATCTATTTTCTAGCTAGTAACAACCCACGGCCAAATCCACCACTGCCACTATCTTCAGCCAAAACACCACCACTGTATGACAAAACACCACCCTATGCTCCTCCATCCTTGCCACCTTGGCCCAACATTGAGACCCACATGATCCATCGTGACACAAGGTCAAGACCACCCTAAAGTCAATCTGAACCCAACGCCATCATCGAGTTGAACCGGGGAGAGAGAGAGAGAGAGAGAGTGCATGCGCGCGTGCGTGCGTGAGAGAAAAGTTTGAGAGAGAGAGAGAGAGAGAGAGAGAGAGAGAGAGAGGTAGATAGAGAGAAGAGAAGAATGAACAAAAAATAGAAAATAAAAATGAAATAGATGTTGCTACACTAAGATCTATATTTAGATCTTCTTGTAACAAGTTGTAAAATTTTTAGCATTTTGCATTCTTGGATGTGAGAGTGATTTTGTGTAATTGGGAATGCATTTTGCATTTTAATGGCTTTTGCATTCCCGAATGGAAATGCTCTTACATTACCACTTAAAATTATACTCAACATCCTATTCTTTATTTTTTAGTCTATCCCATTAAATTAATTTATTTTGTACCCACACCAACAATGGTTATTAAGCTTATCTTTTTTAGAACTTTAAGGGATTGGTTATTGGCCTTGCAAAGTCAATCTTTCCCTTCTTTTATTGATTTCCTAGACTCTTGTAACTTTTCTTTGTAGTTTCTTTCCCTTGTTCACTTCCAGTGTACTTGGGTTTCCCTTTTATAAATGCATATTTATTACTTATCAAAAAAAAAAAAAACAATGGTAACACTAGCAACAACCCATGGCCAAACCCACCTCTGCCCCTAACTTTGGCCAAAACCCAAACCCAATCCATCTTTGTTAACCCCAAAACCCCAAATCAAAATCAAAAACAAACCTAACAATAACCCAGATCTAGAAAATGAAGGAGACAAGACAACCATTGCGACCATCGCAACAACCCAAATCTATAACGATGACCCAAATAAACAAAAAATCCATATTACTACCTACACAACCACCCTTGTGCTTCTCCTTCGTCACCATCATACCCAATGTTGAGACCCACACCATGACACAACACTAAGACTTATGCCACAACCAATCTTAACTGGAGAGAGAGAGAGAGAGAGAGAGAGAGAGAGAGAGTTAAAAAGTTGAAAAAAATAAATAGATGTTGCCTTAGTAATATCTAAAAAGTAGAAAAAAAAATGTAGATGTTACTATAGCATTATTTTTGGGCTTATCGGATGAAGGGGTGTTTTTGGAGTCTTTTGACTAAATATTGGTTAAATTAATGTTTATTTGTGATATGTGTACTATTTAAAGTTTTTTAGCTGCATGAGAGGCGAAATTTGGTAATGGTGTTGCTGAATTTAAAAAAAAAAGTAGGAGAGGAGAGAGAATGATGTGACTGAAGGGGAAGGAAAGAAAAAAGCAAATTGGGCAATACTATTGTCACAATTGCTGTTGCTCATTTTCCTCCCTTTAACCGATTGCCCATGACCAAAAATGAAGGAGAGAGAAAATTTTGTATTGTGGCAATACCATTGTTGAAATAGGAGAGAGACAAAAAATTTGTATTGTGGCAATGGTGTTGCCAAAATAGGAGAGGAGAGAGTGTGGGTGCAAGCGCCCGCAAATGGGTCCTTCGGGAGCATGTTGCTTGTTTTGGGGGAGTACACCTTGGTCAATGGATTGGAGTAAAGGGTATGAAAATGGAGTTGCTACCTAGATTAGGTCTAGGAACCATATGTATAAGTGTTTCTTGTGGAGGGATTGCTCTTACTAGAGCACGTGTTTAGAGTTTAGGTATGGGTATGGGAAAATATTAGGCACCCAATCCCACCCGACTCATGGGTTGGCCTCTGCTCATTGTGTTTCACATCCTAAGTCGATCAAAGTGTCCTTTAATAGGTTATCTTACACACACACTAAACCTACCCTAACATGCATCTAACATACAACCTATCATTCATCTAAGCATGGTCTATCACATACATCACATGGTATCTCATACTTGTCCTAACATGCATCTAAACATGACATTTTAGATAATCCACATGCATAACCTAACATTCATCTAGGCATGGTATATCCTACCATTCATCTAAGCATTTCATGTCATATCTCATGTTATAATCCACTTCATCACATCATCATCATATACATTTTATCTCATCAAAGCAGCAAGCATCATCACAAGGTAGCAAGGACATCATCACAAGCAAGCACATATGGTATCTATCATTCATATTCATCAACAAGTTCATCATGTTTATCATCACAAAGATCAAACAAGTATGCATGTTCATGTTTTTTATGCATGATTTACCTCATTGCATCTCAGCACCACAACACCAATGCATCATGTGCATGTTCGTGTTCATGTTAAAATGCATGTTCATGTGCTCATACCAACATTCAGGCTCATATAAACCCTATCCATTGATTTAGACTAAGAATGTAATAAAAACATGTTATACCACTGCATACTAACCTACATAAACATAAACTAACCTAAACAAACCCTATTCATGCATTATAACTAAGCACAATAGAAAGAAAACAAGAGCAGACAATTCTGGGTTTTCTAAGTTGAACATGTGTGCACATACCTAAGCATGCGTACGCATGTTTGTGAAGATGAGTACGCATGTTTGTGCATGCATACACATCCCTACCCACAAATATGTAATAGACAACACACAAAAACTACGTCTATTCTACACATAGCATGTTTGTAATTAAAAAGTAATAAACCTAAGTTACACAGGAAATTATTAAAACAATAAAATAGATATAAAAATGAAGGAAATGAGAGAACCAAGGTTGAACCCTTACATCAAACAAAAGAGCTCTTAGATCTTTGATTTTAACCACTCTCTTCAATCAATTTTTTGAATCATTTTTTTTTTTTTTTGAGTAGATTTGGTGTGTTTTGGGAAAGGGGCCATGGGACCTCTTTATAGTGTTCAGAGAGAAAGGGCAAGAATTCTCCTAAGTGATGTGGGATTAGCTTTGTTGTATTTTTTTTTTTTTTTTTTTTTTTATCAAAATTTTCCTTACATGGCTTTTTGAAACACTAATGTGTATGCATGCTCAAGCATGCATACGCATGACTTAAGTATGCATACACACACTATGAACATGCGTACGTATGTTTAGGGTTCATGCAAGGTTTTTCTCTTTCAAAACATCCTTCAAATTAAAACGTTTCTTTGGTTAGGCTCTAGACTAGTCTTATACCTATCTACTGATATTGTCATCGGAGAATGGGGGCTTGAGTTATAAGGGGTACAAAATTAGGTTTCTATAGAGAAAACAATTTGTATTATGGCAATGGAATTGCCACAATACACATGTTTTTTTTCTTTTCCCTCCTATTTTGGCAATGGTGTTGCAACAATACAAATTTTTGTCTCCCCTCCATGGAAATGGGCAAAAACAATTGTGGCAATGGTGTTGTCAAATTTGCTTTTCTCTTTCTTCCCCCTTTGGTCACATTATTCTCTCTCCTCTCTCCTTTTTTTCTCACATATTCGGCAACACCATTGCCGAATTTCACCTTTCTCCTCATTCAACTAAAAATATTTGAATAGTATATGTATCACAAATAAATTCATATTTAACCAATATTTAGCCAAAGCACTCAGTATTTTTGTTCATTTTGCATAAATATGGGTTTTGCTCACTCAAGCTTTGATAGATCGTGGAGGTATCGAGCTTCTACAACAACCATTTGCAGTTTATAATATAAAAATGGGTTTTGCTCACTCAAGTTTTTAGTGACTCATCCTTAATGTCTATTTGTACACTAATGTTATATCAATTTTTATTTTTAATTTTTTTTATATTAAGATGAAAAAATTAATGACATTACTTGTCAATTTGATATGCAATTTTCAAATAAAAATATTCTTAACATTAGATTTATTACTAATATTAAGTATTTTTTTATAACTTTATTAAAGATTTTTTTTTTCATTTTTTTTATAGATTTTATTTCTATTTATTTATTTATTTTTCTTATCTAGTATGTTATATTCTATCCTCAAAGTTTATATCTTTAGTTATTTTTATGAGAGATTTAATTTACATGTTTTTTTTTTACAAATAAAATGGTATAATTTTCATGTTTTATATATAACATGTGTACACGTTGCCCAAAAAAGACAAAAATTGTTGTTGTTGTTGTTTTTTTTTGTTTTATATATATACTATATACAACTAAAATTGTTGTTGTTGTCAACCCAAAAAGACTAAATGTTTGGAAGAAACAGACAACAATTTTAGTTGCCCCGATTTTAAACGTGTGCCTCATTGAGTCATCGTTATATCTGTACTGTTACAACCGGATTTGATTGCCAAAATGTAATTCTAATGCCATGTAGGTACACTGATAGAAAAAAGATGGAAACAAGATTTGCCTCAAAACAAAAAAGCTATCGTTATAAGCATCCTAATCGTTTGGTAATTAAGAAGTACAAAAAGGGATTAAAAAAAAAAAAAAAGATTGATTGACAAAAAAAAAAAGAGAATCTACAAGATATAATCCTTTTATTGAAAAAAAAAAAAGTATTCATTCTTTTCATTTCAGTTTCAATTCATTTTTTAAAATACTTCAATTGGTACATGCAAGAAATAAGCCAATTCTTTTTTCTTTTTCTTTTTTCATTTTACTATTTTATGATTTTTTTCTTTTACGTTTTCCTATAGACATAGTAATCTTATTTTGTGTTTCATATATTTATTGATGGTTATGGTTTTTATGCAATAGTTTGAATATTGAGATGGAATAATATATATATATATATATATTATCAGCCATATGAAAATTTTGTGGTTTTACAATCAGTGAGATCATGCATCTTTGGTTTTTTTCATTTTCACAGATTATATTCTTTGGTTTTCTAAACAACGTATCTCTCTCTCTCTCCCCGTTTTTTTTTATTATTATTTTTTTCACCTCTTTGGCTTCTCAATTTCCTGTAAAGTCTTCAAAAAAATGTTTGAACAAAAAATATTTTTGTCATTGTGCCAGCCGATCTTGCTATAATTTTTGGCTTTAGGGAAAATGTTTCAAATAATAAAGTAATGTTGAACTCAGAATTTGTTAGTTGGTAATTGAAGGGTTTTAGACAAAGCATATTCGGTACATGCTCTACTTATATTCCTTTTATATGTTAACATGTGCCTTTTTGTTTTTGGATATCCAGATGTTGGGAGATTTGATTCATGTGGATTATGTCTGGATAACTATATATAGATATACTCTAAAATGGTTTGAGTTTAAAAGCCTCTTTTTAGAATACAACATTTTTTTTAAAGGGCTTTCATTTGTATATTTAGGACTTTTTATGTTTTATTTTCATCTAGAACAATTGACATTTTCTGCAAGGTTTGTGTGTGTAAATTTTGGGATATTTATGTTTTATTTTCATCTATGAGTAGAATGTGATGTTTATATAAATTATAGCAAAATTGCATTAATTACCTGAACTATGCTAACTTTATTTAAATGATTAAAAATTAACTTTTTTTATTGAGATCATAGTCCTAGAGACAAAAGTCCAGGGTTAAATTTTTTTGTTTTTGTATAGATAAATCACTAGTGGTGGAGTGTAATGCTCTAAGACATTGAAAGATAATCACAAGCTGTATATGCAATTAGTGCTTTCCTAAGTCCAACACATTCTTTCTTGTATTGATGATGTATTTAGCTGATTAGTGAATGCAATTGGTATGTTAAACAATTCTAATTGAAAATTTAACTAATTTATTTTTCTGAATTGTGAAAAAGGTGTTCTTTATGTTATTACTTTCATATATGTACATACATTCTACATAACCTTCTCATATAGCAGTTTACAACATTATCTACACATCGTGCTGGCCCTCTACTAGTGTATATAAAAGAAAAGAAAAATTATATTTCACAATGCACACCGTCCATACACCATGTGTCAGTGTATGTGGCAGTGCAAGTTTGGGGCTGACACTTTGGACATCTTATGCCCACGCTTTCCAAATATGTTTCCGTTTAGAATTAAAAAAGCAGAAAGTCTTTTTTATTTTATGAAAAATATAAATAGAAAATCATTTTAGTATTGTAAACTCATACCAAGTCTAATTATACTTGAACTCGTCCAACCTGACTTGATTGCCAAAGCATACTCCTAAGTCCTAACACCATGTGGGTATATTGACAGATTAAAGATGGAAACAAGGTCGGCCTCAAGTGCAACTGTTAGTGAATTGTTTAACGGGGGCAATTATGTGGTTTGGAGTCTTCAAGTGAAAACCTACTTGATAGCTCAAGATCTATGGGACATTGTTGAAGGAACCGATGTAGTTTCTGAACGAGGAAATGAAGCAGCTTCAAAAGTTTGGAACAAGAAGAATGCCATGGCTTTACACGTGATCCAGACTTCAAGCGAGCCACGCATATGTCTTTCAATTAGTCAAATTACTTCGGCCAAACTTGCTTGGGATACTTTGAAAGCAATAAAAGACGTCTCTAAATATGTCAAAGATGAATATCCTGGTATCTTTCTCTCTCTATATATGCTCAAACATTTTTTACATAAAGCAAGCCTAGTGTTTGGAAGATATGATAAAATTACAAAAAGCAATCTAAAATACGGAATAGTTTCTCTCAAGAAGACAATGATGAGGTCCAAAACTATGATTAACACCAGAGCATTCTTATAATAAGCTTTAGGCTATTTCACTGTTGAAAGCTCAAACAGTGTAAAACATTATTGCTTGTTTAGATCCCCAATTCTTAATTATGGCTTGATTAATTTTAATATAAACATACTTGATGTGGAATATACATGATTAGCAAATTAATTAATCGAAGCGCTTAACAATTGCATGGATGAACAAATAAATGCAATGCTAAAATGGAAAGGCAGTGGGTAAAAGAATAGCAAACCCAAGATAACACGACGATGTGTTATTGAAGAGGAAACTAAAAAACTCGGCGAAAAATCTCTCTACGACCCTCCAAGTCGAAATGATCTCCTAGTGAATAAGTTGCAGTACAAGGATACCATAAAGGTTTGGTTGAGTTTTTGAAGATATTTTCAGTTTTGGGGAGAGGGACTCATGAAGTGCTAAAAACAAATTTTTTGAAAAACGGTCAATTTGAGCCCTTTAAAACTAACTTTTTACACATTTCGCAAGTTAGTGAGTCACGAGCCTCTACCAATTTACTCGCGAAATGTGCAAATGCATAGGGCAAGATTTCGTGGGTCAGGTCTCAGTTGCAAAGCACTCATGAATGAGTTGCGAAACTCTCTGCTTGAATTAGTGAAGAAATTGAGATTTCCTCAAATCACTTCGCGACTTGGATGAGATTGCATCCACTCGCGAAGTGAGTCGCAAAACTGCCAAACACCAAGTTTTTCAACACAAAAATTTTGACATTTGGAGAAAAACTTTCAAAACAAGAGTGACAAAAATCACTTCCAAAAACAAATAAAACACTCAAAAATATTTCTGGGTTTGATCAACAAGGAATTGAGCATGCATATATCACATTTAAACACGTAGAATCACACAAATCAAATAGATATTCATTGAACATTAGACTTGTGTATTGTGTGTGAGTATCATGTTTGAATTAGTCCATAGTCTAGCATGAAGTTTCAAAGATCAATTCAATCAAGTTATACACTTATAACACAAAGTGACTCACGAAATACAATCCGACACTTGACTCTTTAGCTACCAGCATATGCTTCTCATGTAACCTTTTGTGGGTCATCCACTCGCAAGTCAGTCGTGAGCAAGTTGCAAAGTTTACTTTCTTAAGCAATTTTTACCAACTTAATACTAAACTCATTACAATCAAATCTCACAAAATATAAGGAAATAAATTAGTGCAATTACAACACTTTTTGTCATAGAATAAAGCCAACACAAATGTTATGTGAAAAACTATAATTTAATTTAACAGTTGTCAACTCTCCTACTATTTAATTTTTAATTGATTTCTAAATCATTTTTATATCCTCCCTCCAAATGCAAAACACCCCCCAATATCCAGCTTCATTTCAATCTCCCATAGCTTCTCTCAATTATAATTTTATTTTTTTGATGGCTGGTCTGTAATCTGCTAGTTATATTTTTGTTTGGGTGGCTAATTGTGAGCTTCCTTTCTAACCATTTTCAGTTAGTTCTTTCATTGATCTTCAAAATTATTGGTTAATTTAATTAGGTTTAGAACATTTCAGATTAGGTAAAAACATAAAGCAAAAATGGTTAAAATTTAAGGGACTGTTTGGTAAGAGAATTTAAGTATATTATTTCGTTTTGAAAACCAAAAATGGTGGGTTCCACATTTGAATCTATTGTTTAGCTAATGTTTTCTAAATACAATATTCAGAAAATTTCCTAATTTCTCTGTTCAAGACATGATTTTGAAAAAAATGTTTTCAATATACAAAAAATATTTTTAATGGCATAATTGTAAATAAATTGAAAATAATGGACTCCACAGATTTACCCAAATTCTTTTATCTCTTAAACTCAGAAACTTATTTTTATCACAAAACATTTCCATGTTTCAAATTTGAAGTTTATTATTATCCAAAAATAAAAAAATAAAAAGAAAGAACGAAGGGTACATTAGTTCTATTCCCACACTTTAATTTTAAAAGCTTATCATTATCCAAAAAAAGAAAGTAAATAATAATCTATACATTACTTCCTTTAAAATAACTTTTTTTTTTTTTTTTCCTAAACAAAAAACTCTCAAAGTTGAAATGGTCTCCCAAACTTCATTTTAATTTTTTTTTTTTTTAAGTATTTCGAAAATTGTTCTTACAAGTAGGAACCAAACACGTATATAATATAAAAATTATTATCTGAAAATTAGTTTCATATTTAATTTTTTGAAAACTATTTTCTTACTGTGTTGAAAACATAAACAAAATTCTTTTACCGAACAAGTCCTAAAATAGCCTATATCATTAGGGTATTTTATGTATCGTACAAAGTTTGATAGAATCTTCACATGATCAAAATTTAGTATGTGAAAATGGTATATTAATCGTTGATGTTGTTTCAGACGGGGAGGAACTCACTTATGTCGATTGGAGCGATTCCATTAAAGAGGATTTAGTGACGGAGGGTCTTTGGGACATTCTTGAAGATGAAGATGATGAAGATGCCAGCGCTGGGAATAATGAAGTTGCCGGAGCTGAAGAAGATGCCAGCGCTGAAGATGATGAAGATGCCGGCGCTGATGATAATGAAGTTACCAGAGCTGGGAATAATGAAGTTGCCGGAGCTGAAGATAATGAAGTTGTTGGAGTTGAAAATAATGAAGTTGTGAGAGGTGATGATAATGAAGTTGCCGGAGCTGAAAATAACGAAGTTGCTGCCGGAGCTGGAAAAAATGAAGTTGCCGGGGCTGAAGATAGGGATTGGATCGAGAAGAATGCTAAGGCTTTATATTTGATCATGGAATCATGCGGGTCGAAAAGATTTTCTTTGATATCGAACATTGATAGTGCTAAAGACGCTTGGCATGCTTTGAGATATGCGCACAACAGAGAGATGTTCATGAAGTACTTTGATTCTAAGTATGGTCCAGGTAGCTATTCCTCTCCTCTCTCTAGAAAATACACATGCTCAATCATTCTAAAATAAGTTCAATAGTCTGCAAGTCAACCGAACCACTTGAGCTGGCTTACGGCACTAGCCTGAGATGTTTTAGTTATGATCAGCTTGAGCTAAAGTTTCTGAACTAGAAGGATGATGATAAACTTATTTAAGATAAATTTAAAAAAATTTAAAACCTAAAAGCCTTTAAAATTTTGAATGCATTAGCTCTCAAGGAACATTAAAAAAGAAAAAAAAGAAGAAAAAAAAAAAAAAGAAGACGAAATGTGGGATCCTCGTGTTCTAGTTTCTCCTTCAATTCCCACAAAGCACATTTTTTATATCTCTGTTTTGGCTATATTTTCAATTTAATCACTAAGCTTTCATTTTGGTCATTATATTTTCTAAATTTGCTATTTTTTTGGTTCGTACTGTTATATCACTTACAAAAAACAATATTCTTAAATTAGCAGTACTGTAGTCCATATATATTTGTGGTACACTTTACATACATAGTCATCTAAGCAAAGACACAGATGATGTACTTGAGCCCTCCAAGGTTCTACTTATAATTGACTTTGTGAATCATTTCTCCACTCTACCTAGGTCCTACTTGTAGTTGACTCTGTGAATCTTTTCTCCACTCTAGCTCTAGATTCGCAATTGAGCCTCCAATTGCAAACTCCAAGTCAAAAAATGTAGAAAATAAGCTTCTTTCAAAACTTGAACTTGCTCCCTATAGGTGAATAAGCATGTCCAAAGCCCAAACCTTTGGGTCACACAAATGGGAAATTAACATATATAAATACAATTTAAGTATCAAATCTATTAAAAAATGACATGTCACAGTTTGACCTCGATTGAACTCCGATTTGACCTCAAAAACCTTAAATCTCTCCTCTTTTTGCTTTAAAAGGTTCTGGTTTCAAAACCATCGAATTATCTCAAGTTTAGTGAAGTTAGTACCTATAAGCTTCGTATGAAGAAGAGGCGAACCACTATTCAACTGATTTTCAAACTTGAAGTTTGTATCTTGTCTCCCCTCTCGCCTTCATGGTTTGTAGGGACAAAATATTCTCTAGTTGTCTTCCAATTTTGCACTTTAACCACTTTAATCCACAAGCCCAATACAAGCAAAATCCCTCAAAATTACATGATAACATTGAAAGTTTCCAACCCAAAATACAATCAATTTTTTTTTTTTTTTGGAATTGACCAACACTACAAGACTCAACAATCTCTCCCTTTGGTAATTCACTCACACCTAATCTAAAACTGTTGTAACTTCTTGAATCTTCAACCTGTCATACCAGAAACACTTGCACAGGACTTATTAGACCTTACATTTGAATACTTATATAAAGAAAACAAGAATAGTGTGATCAAGTAAATGATGACATAATCAATATGAGTGCAACTGGATCAAGCATCCAGCAATCATATAAAATGACTACAATGATCAATCAACGGGAGATTAATCATCCGAACTTGCGAACCAATGAAAACGAGCATAATAAACACAAAGAATGCATATTATGTCCAACATGAGAATTTTGGCTGCAAAACGAGACACAAAACATTGGATAAAACCATATAAACATAAATCATGATCAATAATATAAGCGCATAGCGTAAAAGACATGATCTATGAGAATATAAGGCACATAAGCACAAAATCATAAACAACTGTATAAATGGAATATGCAATAAACCAATGTATCAAAAATAATGTATCATTTTTACCAAAAATAATAATAATAATAATGTATCCAAACACCAAAAGAAAAACTGTAAAATGAACACAAGCTGTAAAATAAAACGTGTCTCCTTCCAAAGATATGCACATTCCTCTCAATCTATATACTTCCTCTCTTTTAAAGATGGCCTAAATCTATCTCAAAATCATCAACCCCCTTTTTTTGTTGCGAAATGACAAAGTGCTCAGGCCGAAGAAGGGGATCATCATCATCTGATGCATCAATATCATCCTTCTCAAATCCTATATCCTGATCTAGTAAATGCTCAATTGCATCAACTCTTGACTCAATCAAGTCAATCTTCTTATCCATACTCTGAAGCATGTCCAAGATGAGATCTAGACAGTCTTCTGAGGGGCAGAATCAGCTAGAGAAGCAAGGGCATTAGGGATAACCTCATAGCCATCAATCTCATCCTTTGTATCACCGTGAGCCTTGGTAGGAGCAGCAGCAGGTACTTGAACTAGTGGTGTTGGAAGGAATCGATGCAAATGGGCTTGTCTCTTAATGAGAGAACGAAGACCAATTAGAGCCTGATGATGGACAACAACAAAACCCCTAGGACGACAGACAGTCAGACACACATGGTTAAAAGTAGCTTGGTGACATGACTAGAATAGGGAAGACCATTACGTGCTCTCTTATGTCACGAGGACATACACATGGCGTGGAACATGTGATGACACAAATCAATGGGCTCCTTATGGAACAAGTCGTACATAAACCTCAACCTAAATGCATGTAGGGTGGATCAGTGTTTGATGGGATACAAATTGTCCAAAACAATGAGAAAGATCTTTTCTCAACATAGAAACAACTAGTAGAGCAAGAACCTCTAAGACCCCAAGATGATAGACGACCATTCACATAGGTCAACAAAATCATCCTTAGAAAGTGAATGTCTTTCTTTATAAGGTTTGGGAATGGCATACTCACATATAGGAATATGAAGAATCTCATTGATAAGCTCAGGGGTAAGAGTAAACTTGACTCCTCTAACTAGTATCCTAACAGAATCACCGTCATGCCCATGGAATTTGGCAAAAAATTATTTAACTAACGGGATAGAAGTTTCAATGAACTCACCTAGGGTAGCATCCGAAGCATGATTTACAAAAAGACTAGGGATAGGAGTATCCACAAGACTAGAGAGTTCAACAATCCATTCCAACACTACGAGTGCGTCCTTGAAGATCTCATCAAAAGCTTTGGTGGTTTTAGCATTGACAAACATTGGGATCAAATTTGTCCCAAGCTTGAGAGGATGTTGGCCTTTCAGAGCTCTCAAGAATTCTGTTTTTTCCCTTGGCCCTTGCACTATCGACAATGCTCTTTCTTTAGGGTGCTATATATAATGAAGTGTGTGAGAATGATTATTTTTTTTGAGAGCGAAACAATAATCATTCATTCATAAAATAACGACTGTCATGCTACAAAGCTTCCAAAATAGGTGGTGGAGATTCTTCCAACCATACAACTTCATTATATACTTGTCTAGCATACCTTGCTAATGCATGTGCAGCGGAATTGGCACTCCGCTTAACACAACTAACAGAGAAGGCTTGTAGATTCAAAGCCATATAGCCTATGTCCTCATATATATGTCCTAGCCTAGAATAGTTGGCCTTTGATGACATAATGGTCTTCATCACATTGACATTATCCCCTCCTATTATTAGCTCTCTAAACTTAGCTTCCATCGCAAATTCTACGGCATGTCTGCACGCTAGTACTTCAGCTTCTTCGTTGTCCACTACTGGAGGTCCCCTTGCCGAAATGGCTGCCATCACTTCTCCCCTGTCATTGCGAACTATGGCTCCAAAACCTGAGGCACTAATCCCTTCAAACACTGCCGTGTCAAAGTTGAGTTTGTAGATCAAACCCGATGGTGGACTCCATGAAACCCGAGACTGCACCGATCCACTGGTTGCCTGCACTGACAGAAGGTTCTGAGCTTCTCTAAACTCCTGCAGATAATCCTCTGCTCTCTTATTCAGCCGTTGTGGGTCCTGCAACTTTCCCCCATGCAGTATAGCATTTTGTTGGTTCCATATAACCCAACATTAAACCAGAAACAACTCCATTTCCCCCCGAAATTCTATCCAGCAAGTCTTCTAGCAACTGCACCATATCAACTTGACTCGTCGCTTGTTTCTGCAATCCAATGTTACTACTTGCCCAAACATCTTGTGCTACCCCACATTCCCATAATATATGCCAAGTTTTCACTTGTTGGCAAGATGTCCTGGCAGACCCTCCATGCAAATATTTTTATTTTATTTGGCAATCAGCAATTCCACAATTTCTGCCATATCCAACCTCTGTCATTCCTCCTCGAGTTCCCTTCCAAACCACCCACCTCATGTGATAACAATCTAGCCGTATGATATCTAGATTTCACTGAATATACTCCCTTTTTTATTTGGAAGCCGCATTATCGAATCCGGTACTTTTGTCTTCTACTCAAGGGAACTCGAATAATAGCCTCCACATCCTCCCTATGAAATTTTGCAGCAAGCACTCCACAGTCCCAGTCAAGCATTGTCCAATCAATGAGTTCTGAAACATGCCAATCTCCATCCTCTTCCAAAGGTGGGTGCAGGACCTTGTTTGTTGGATAATTTGGGATCCACCTATCTTGAGTGACCTGAATATTTGAGCTATCTCCTACCCTCCAACAGCATCCTTTTTTTAGAATAGGCTGGGCTGCCATCAAACTTTTCCAAACATAGGAGCTATTAGGCACATCAAAGGCTTCCAAAAAAATACTTCTTGAAAAATACCTCGCTTTGAAACACCTATATAGCAGTGATTCAGTGTCTTGTAGCAATCTCCATCCTTGCTTCGCCAACATTGCTAGATTAAAAATCGTATATCTTGAAAGCCCATACCTCCTTCATTTTTTGGTTGGGATAGCACTTGCCAATTCTTGGTGGATCTTCCTTTCATTACCCACCTATTCCCACCAAAATCTAGTGCACATAGCATTCAATTCATTGCATAATTTTACCGATAGCTGAAATACTCCCATTGTATAAGTGGAAATAGATTGAGCTACCGCTTTGATGAGGACTTCCTTACTAGCTCTAGACAATAGTTGCCCTTTCCATCCTTGTATTTTTTTTTTCCAAACTTTGTCCTTTAGATAGGACAAAGTTCGGTATTTGGATCTGGCAACTAGGGTAGGTAACCCCAAATAAGTCTCAAACCTGTCAACCTCCCTAACTCCCTATGCCATCTTAATTCTTTTCCTCTGATCACCATCCGTATTGCTACTGAAGTAGACCGATGATTTTCAAAATTAATGCATTGCCCCGATGAGGCTGCATATGTCTGTAATGCCTCAATAATGGCCTGCACCTACTCCTGAGTTGCCCAACAAAATAATAGTTAGTCATCAGCAAATAATAAGTGAGAGATATTAGGTGCTCTTTTGCATATGGCTACTCCATGAATCCGCCTATCCTCCTCTGCCTTGGCTAATAATGATGAAAAACATTTTGCACACAACAAGAACAAATAAGGTGATAAAGGGTCTCCTTGACGGATCCCCCTAGAAGGTCAGACATTACCATAAGCTTTTCCATTAATGCATACAGAAATGTAGGAGATGTCACACAGGTCATTACTCTATCAATCCAAGATTCAGGCAATCCCAATCTAGACATAATACACTTTAAGAAAGGCCACTCCACATGGTCATATGCTTTACTGATATCCAATTTTAATGCCAAAGAGCCCCGTCTACCTGATCTCCTACCATGCATGGTATGCAGAGTTTCATATGCTACTAAAACATTATTAGTAATCAAATGACCAGGGACAAATGCAATTTGGGTGGGGGAAATCACCATAAGAAAAATAAGCTTCAATCTATTGGCCAACACCTTAGAGATAATTTTATATATGACATTACAGAGACTAATAGGTCTATAATCAGATATCCTCTCCAGTGACTTAATTTTCGGAATAAGCACAATATGAGTATAATTAATTTCAGGCAACATATTACTAGAATTCAGAAAATCTAACACAGTAGCAGTCACATCATCCCCTACTATGTGCCAAAACTTTTGATAAAATAAAGCATTCATACCATCATGTCTAGGAGCCTTTGTTGGTCCCATCTGGAACAATGTTGCTTTGACTTCTTCTGCACTATATTCACTGGACAACACTTCTAGCATATCCAAGGTCACTTTATGTGGTACTTTGTTAAGACACTCATCCATCTGATCACATCCACCAGAACTAAAAATAGACTCAAAATAATTTGTCGCCACCCTAGCAATATCATCAATCCCCTCAACCCAATTCTGATGTTGATCCCTTATACCCTTAATAAAATTACTTCTTCTTTGTTGGGAGGCCTTGGAATGAAAAAACCTGGTATTTTTATCGCCATGTTTCAGCCAAGAGACTTTAGATTGCTGATGCCAATAGATCTCCTGCTTGGTAAGGTCATCCAATCTCTTGCTTACCTCCAGAAATTCGGCTTTATTTGTGTGAGAATGATCATTCAAATGCTAATGATAGCATTCATGTGAAATATCAATGATAAGAACATGAACACACGAACTAATTTCACAAACCATATACAATTTAAAGATGTGCTCACAAAGCAAGCAATAGGATAGGCTAAAATGGCTTCAATTGAAAATTTAGGCAAATTGTGTGAAAAGGAGCATGGCCATTTTAGTCTACCTATAAAATACCCTCACACAAATTTTGATGCTCATCAGAGGTCAAATGGCAATGAAATGTCATTAAGACATTTCATCAAATACTTGCTCTGCACCCCTATTTCCAACACTCAAAAACTGAGGAATCACCATAAAAACAAGCCTAAATACAACTTATTATGCCACAATGGGCCAACAACAACTACACAATATCAAATCTAACACAATTCTGTCAAGAAATTTGAATAACATTCAAAAGCCCTAACCCTATGAACAAAAACCCTAAAATTTAAACTAGACTCCTAAATGATGATTAAAGAAGAAAAACAAGTTAAAAGGATTAGGAATTAGGAGTTGGGTTTGAAGTGATTTTATTCAAGAAAATTGAGTTTCAAAATTTGGGGGAGGGAGATTGAGAGAGACAGACTTAAGGGTCCGTTTGGTTGGAGGGGTAGAAAAGTAGGAGGATAGAAAATGGTGGGAGAATGGAAAAGAGGGAGGATAGAAAAAATTTAATTTCCCTTTTTCTTGTTTGGTTGAGAGTGGAAAAATGAAGGGATGAAAAAAATGAGTTTATATAAATTAACTCATATACCCTTGCTAAAAAATGATGGTCAATTAAAACAAAAAAGTGACAAACAACTCAAAAAAAAAAAAAAAAAAAGTAATCACCCAAATGTATTAAAAATAAAAATCATGTATAGAAAAAAAATCACCATCTTTTAAAAAAATAATAAGAAGAAGAAAAACAAAACAAAATCATGCCCGCGTTCCAAAAAAAAGAAAAAAGAAAAAAAGAAGAAGAAGGCAACGTCCCAAAACTAAGATAAGAATAAACTAGTGAGCACAAAATAGAAAATAATGGCGGTAATAAAAAGAAGGAAGAAACAAATGAGAGCATGAGACAAATTCATGAAAAAGACAAAAAGGAAAGAAGGCATAATGATGAACGTTTGTGTTGGCTAGGGGCAATTGTTCAAAAATGAGTGACTTGTTTTCCCTTGTGTTTTCTCCCCAATTTGGGGTGATAGAGTTTTGGTGGGCCCATAGGGAAAATAGTGCGGCCCCACCAATTTTCTCTCCTCCTCCCCCTCCCAACCAAACACCAATCTCATCCATTTTCTCTCTTGTTTATTTTTTATTTTATTATTTTTTTTTCCATCCTCTCCAAAATCATTCCAACCAAACACACCCTAAGAGAAAGAGGGAGACTATCATGTAAAAACCCCCTTTAAAATAGGTCTAGAGAGTTCGTACATAGAAAGTTCGTATGAGAAGTGAACTCTCTAACCAAATTTTTTTTCAAAGAGATGTGATTTTCGTATGATAGGGTAAAAGGCAAGCAAGAAATTATGCAACCCTTTTATGAAAATCTCAAAATATGAAATTCAAACCTCACCCAATTAGTCATCCAAAATCACAGAGAAAGCACTCTCACTTCTCATAAGACATAAATCTTAATCTACAAAGGAAATTTAAAAATCATTTTGGTTCATCCAAAAGTTGAGATGCAAAAATTGTAACACACTCAATCAAATATAATCATGCAAATGAACTAATGAAATTCAAGTACAACCAACTTGTGTGACGTGTGTAAGTGCAAATTGAGAGGAAAATCAAGAATGGTGTTCAAGAACTCAATCACTAGATCCATATAATTAGGGTTGTGTGTGGGTCGGATTGGGCCGGTAAAGGCCAATATTTTTATCCAATCCACCATTAGTGGATTGGGAAAATTTCAATCCACCACCAACCCACCAAAGTCTAAATCCAGCGGAATGGTTACAAATTTTGGCGGTTTCAACTCGGCGAGTTAGGTGGGTTGGGCGGGTTGGCATTAACAACAACTAAATTCTGATATAATGACGACAAAATGAATTAGAAGACTTCTAGCAAATCATAAAGTAAGAAATATATAGCTCTCACAAAGACTCAAATCTGATTTATTATTATTATTATTTGTTTTTACAAATGTGTACAATCACATGGATTTGAACTTTTTCAGCTTGAATCAGATAAAAATTCAAATCTGGTTATGCAAATATAGATATGAAATATATATTTTAGCACAATTTTTACTTACTACTCTAATGATTACATCATTTCTAGTACATAGAAGGCAACATTTTTCTTGCTTTGGGCATTGGCTTTTGTATAAGCTTTAATTTTTCAAGAAATAGTGTCACCTATTACTTATATTAGCCACCCGATTTTATGATGACGCTAGTTCTTTTTAGAGCTTCACCTATTACTTACATTCGGCACCTGCTCTTTCAAACAAACATGATTATAGCAAATAAATTAGTTGTGAGATATAGATATATGAATTACTCTACAAATGTGTTGAAATCAATCTAAACAAGTAACAAGCAAAGAATAAATATTATGATGAATTCTTACCACACACATCCTTAATTAGAACATTAAAGTCTACTTAGAATCTACACAAGTGCATAAATATCAAGTCTTAGCTTGACAATGCACTGCGCTATTAGTACAAATGTAGAAGGCCAAGCATAAGCAATACATGGTCAATCAAAATTTGGACAAATTTTGAATTTTTTTTAAATTTAAGATTTATAAGAAATTAAAGATAATGAAAAACACAAGACAACAAAAACAAACAAATTAAACTACCAAAAGAAACAGTCAAACAAAACCAAGGTAGATAATTGAAAATGAAATATGCAATGCATGATAGTAAATGCATGAAAAGATGTCCACTTGACTTTGAAAGAATTATATCAATGACACACATCATCAAATCAAGGGCTTCTCTTGAGAGGGCTATCGTGCACCATCTCCTTTGTCAACAATGAAAACTCACTTAGTATATAAAACACTTGTGAATGTTTAGACTCCCAAACACAAATTTTCAATACAAGTTTATATTCAAACAATATATGTGCGTGATATGAAATATAAGCAATACCCAAATTATCAAACTACTCTAACCCGTTAATTAATCACAACCAGTAGAAATTAAAAGCTAAGAGTAAGGGAAAGAGAGATACAAACATAAGATAACACTGGCACATGTTATTGAAGAAGAAACTGAAGAATTCGGCGAAAAACCTCTCCGCTGCCTTCCAAGCGGTAAATGATCTACTAGAAAATTAGTTGGGATACACGAATAACAATAGACCCTCCAAGCCTAATCTACCAAATGCACCTAAGCCTTCCAAGCTTCTTGCTCCAACAAGGTTACATCGAACTGTGTCTTCTCTAGTTTTCCGGATCCCGCAATTAGCCTATTGCATCAACCAATATGAATTGGTTTTTTCTTGAACTGCTTCCCAAACACCAAAAACTTTCTAACTACTTTGAATTTGGTGAGGTAAGGATTTGGTTTATAATCCTCTCATGTGTATGACAATGGAAAGGGTGAGAGTAGAGAAATTTGGAGAATTAAATGTATAAGATTATGGATGAATCAATCTTGTTTTTCTCTAGGGTTTCTCTCTTAAAATTCTCTCTGGAAAAAATCTCTAAGCTCTATACATTTTGTGGGTATAAGGGTATTTATAGCAGAGTATGAGATGGAATGTGAACAGTCACTTTTTAGCAAAACATGGTGCACTAGCGAGTCACTCGCTAGTTACTAGACTAGGCCAGACTTTACTTTTTGTCCTGTAGTGTAGTGATCCAGCTGTCCTGACTCTTCATCTTCCTGCATGCTTCACACATGTGCTTCATTTTGGCTAGTTACCACTCGCGAGTTCCAGTAGCAAGTCACCTTTTTGTTGCACACTTTTGATCAAATCTTCACACTCTTTCACGCACAACCCTTACAGTATTCCCACCTAAATACAGGGTTTCTAAATGCTAAATTACAAGTAAATTTGGCACAGAATAAAGCTAACACATAGTTGAATAAATTCAACTTTACAAACAACATGTTTTTCAACTTCCTTATTGACTTCATCCTTTCCCAACACAAACTTTACCTTTTTCCTCTCACCAATGATTTGTGTAGTCACCTTAGAATATCCCTTCTCATTGTACCCTAGAACGGTCTTGTCAACAAATTACTTTTGAACACTAAGCATGATTAAGGTTGGCATTCAAAATCTTTGCAACTTGGCCATGGACTCCACAACTTCTTGCTCCAGAAACTTGATCTTAGAAAAAAGCATTTGAAAGTTCAACATTCAACTCTTCCAACTCACTCATGCTCATCTTTAATTGTTCCAAAACCACAAGCCTCTCTTCCTCATCCTTTTTATCTTCTGATGGCATTCTTAGTAGTCTTGTCATACTTTCCGCAATCTTCATGTGAGGCATTGTAAGCAATTTTGAAGATCCTTAGGGCCTTCAATCTCATCATTTGAAGAGCCACTCAACTCAACATCGGTGTTACCAATCACTTCCCCATCCAAACTATTCGCAAGTGGTTTTTTCTTAACATCTGCTTTATCAAGAAGAGGAATGTAGTTGCCATCACTTTCGCATCCATCTTCGGACTCAAAACTTGAGCTCTAAGAATCCCTAAGGGTAGCATTCATTTCCTTACCCTTGTTTCTCAAATTTTTCAAGCACTTCTTCCTTGCATGTGTGGTTCCATTGCACTCGTAACACTTTACTCCTTAGGATGATGACTCTTTGGCATTCTTCCACTTCAAGTGCTTCAACTTATCACCTATTGAAGTCCTTTGATGTAGATTATTTCCCTTTTTGGAAGCTCTTGTTGGCTCCCTTGTTCCCATTATTTTTCAATTTGAGTAACTTCTTGAAGTTCTTAGCTAAGAAAACCACATCTTGCTCAATATCATCTTCATCGGAGGAATCATTTTCAACCTCTTCAATGGCCTTTAGAGCAGTTGACATGCTTTTCTTGTGAGATGGAAGAGTAAGCTCATATGTTTGTAGTAAGCCAACCAATTCTTTAATTTTCTTGGTGTTGACATCTCAACTCTCTCCAATTATGGTCACTTTAGGACGAAAGCTCTAGGGCAAAGATCGAAGCACCTTCCTTTCTATTTTTGGCTCATCCACATTTTCTCTAAGGTTGAACTTAGAGTTGATTGTATCATTCAACTTTGCATAAAATTTGGTGGTAAGCATCTATAGCTTGGAGTTCTTCTCATCTTTGGTGCCTTTATGAGTGGTGTCAAGTGTGTCCCATACTTCCTTGGTTGTTTCCACACAAGAAATCTTGCAAAATTCAATAGGAGGCAACATTAAAGATAGCATTTAGAGCCTTGTTGTTATGATTGGACAAAGTATGCATATCCTATTCCCATTAGGCCATGGGCTAGTTCAGCTTCTTCCAAACCTTTTCTACGGTTATCCAAACATGATCATCAACTGATTTAAGGAATGCATACGCATAATTGTTACTGTCGAAATGAGTCGAAATATTAAGCAGTTGTGAATGCTCCATGACAACCGAAATCATGGATCACATCAATGAAATTAATCCACAAATTAGTGTAACAAGTTTTGAAACCAATTGAAATAGTATGATTTCACTCTAGATATTTAGACCCCAAATTAATTACTGCTCGGTTAATTTTATTCTAATCTAACAATTAGGTCCAATTATCAAAGTTATTGACCAATTACATTATGCATGGACACTGAGAGAGAAAAATGATAAAGTTCATCGGCGTGGTGCCAGCCAATGAGCCTCCGATGGTAAAGTAAACACTGAGAGAGAAAAATGATACCGAATTACCAGAGCTATGATATACGTAAGTACCTTTGTCTGAGGTTGATGTGGTTTATATAGGACTTTGCCTTTCTAGCCGTTGAAGGCTTTCAATGGTGGCTTAAATGCCTTCTTGTAACGCCTCTGGCAATTTAATTGGGTGAAGATCTCTCCAACGGCCATGTCTTTATGTTCATCTATGTGTATCGGCTCATGCATTAAATGTTCCTTTATGGTGCTTTGGTCGTCTGATAGCTTCCATGTGATGGCGCCACACATGTTGTGGCCATGTGTCTTATGCTGGTTGGTTAGATGTGGGCATGTCTCTTGACGAGGCTTTTGGTTTTTCCCGCACTTTAGTTTTTTGGAGGCATTTATAAGCTTTTTTGTTCCTCCTTCCTCACGTTATTTTTCTTGCAATTCCTTTCTACAAATCTCTTCTTCTCTGACTAGAGCTTCCTAGGCCCTTTTTTCTTTAGGTACAATCAACTCTAAACCTTTCTCACCTTCTTTTTGATGCATTAATGGTAGAATTTTTTAAATTTAGGAATCTTTGCCCCTCTGTCTCTTTCTTTTATGCTCGCCTAGGAGCGTTTCTCGAAACCTCAAGTGGCCATTGCCCCCCCCCCCCCCCCCCCCCCCACATTGGTCTCTTTGTTTCTAGGGATAGTGCATTTAGACTAGTTTTGACTAATTTGTACCCACTTTTGCATCAATCTTTAAATTGGTATCTTTTGTCATGTGCAATGTTTGTGGAAGAGGGGTAAAGGTTTGTGGTTAGGTCTAGTAAGCTGGAGACGGGTTTATCATCTAGTGATAAACCTATGGAAATGGAGACAGACACTACCACTTCAAAACCTCCATCCTCCAAACCCTCTTCTTTAAAACCCTCATCTTCTAAAAAGCCTAGGTCCTTCCATGCTCTTAACGAATTGTGTGGTTTGGACGAAAATACGCTCTTTAGATTCAGGGATAGGTTTCAATTTCCCAACAAAACTAGGATTCGTCTTCCTCATGAGAACAAAAGAGCTTGTGCCTTTGCTCATGACGAGTATTGGGTTAAGATAACTTAACCTTGGTTAATTAATTCAATTATCTAAGTTGATTAATTAGATCAAATTACATGCAAATCGTGGAGGCACCAACAAATCACCAAATAAACTAATATGCAGTGGAAAATAAATTGACATAGTGATTTGTTAACAAATGAGAAAAACCTCTCAAAGGCAAAAACCCCCACTGGGTGAATTTAAGGTCACCACTTCTAAGAATCCACTAATCAATAATCAAGCAGTTACAAATATGAGGAATCTTACCATTACTCTAACCTATCCCAAAATACCAACCTACAGCTAAACCTTCACTCCAATACCCAATTGGACTTGATCTTATAGTAGCTTTCTTTCCTTTGATGCACATCTCCAATCTGTGACTAACTCTTTTGAATAGATCTTAGCAACTTGAATGATTGTTGTTGGCTACAAAGTTTTTCACTTAATCAACAATGAAGATCAGGGAGAACTTGGTTATAAAACCCTATGGCGTACAAATGTAGTAGCTTATCACAGAGAAAATTAAACTCTTGGTCTTTGTATCCGTGTCTGATGGTTCTTAAAAATAAGCCTTATATATGTCTAGGGTTGTGAGAAAAGAAACCCTAAACAAATACATCAATATGGGCCAAATTTCAGATTTGAAAATTATGAAATCGTAATTCTCGATAGATTGAGCTTGTGTCGAGCTTCCCATTTAGTCTTGATAGCAGCTATCTGTTTAGCTATCTGTCAAGCTTTAATGAAATAGTTTTCTTCTCTTGTTTCTTGGATCAATTTTCATGTCTTAAATACTAACACTTGATATGTTTGAACAACATATTTCTTAATGTATTAAACCCAACTCAGATCTACCCAAATACAAGTAAAGTGAGTTTTGTCAAATGATTAGCCAATCACATATAAAATATGACCCTAACAATTTCTCTCTTTAGTAATTCATGACAAAACCACAAGCATAATTATGAGAGAAATATAAAACAACAATCTCCATAACTATTACACAGAGAATTACATAAACCTGACTAATACAATAAGCTCTTGGAAAACTTTGCAAAAAGAGAGATCATGGCATAAAAGACTTGCAACCTGTCTTAGTTGAAACACTTAAACAAGATCCATCAAGGCATCAAGTTTGAAATGTAGACAAGTTGTATAAACGAATAGACATGTGAATAAAGAGAGAGAGAGAAAAAAAAAAAAAACCACATGTGAGAGATAAGGGTGAAGAAACATACATCATCATCATCATCATCATATATATATATATATGTATATATATAAAATAAGTACAATGTATGTAAAAAGTGGTCACAATACCATGGTACATGAAGTGATAAAGAAACAATAAAACCTCATTACATCTCTCAAAACACTCTCCCCCTAACTAGTCTAACTCTACACTAGCTCTCCCCCTAACAATATGACTACTCTCTCATAACCAAAACTACTCCCCCTTTTTATCATGAGTAACAAAGGGTGAGTCATTGAGAAACAGTCATCTCATCATTGCTATAAGGGTCAGAAGCATCATCCCTCTCACAATCTCCACCATCGGAAGACTCCTCAGTAGGCTCGGGAGAGGGAGAAAGAGCAAAACCGTCGAGACGAGATTATCAGTGAGCGATACGATCAATCCTGGTATTCATCTAACACATCTCATCAGAAAGATAGTCAAGATGACTATCAAAACCAGTAGGCATGTGTTGAAGCTAATCCATGATGGCAGCGAAAGATGCCTCTACTTAAGAAGAAGAAGATGGAACAGATGAAAAAGAGGGTTGAGAGGCATGGGCAGCATTCTCCACAGCACGAATGTCAGCCTCCACTTGCTGAGCTGGAGTAGGCTCCACACGAGGCAGCATAGCAGCCATCTATGCGTCACTCCTCTGTATAGACTCTTTATTAATAGCACCCATGATAAAGAAGAGAGGGGTAAAAGGAATAGGTACGTGCATATGTGTGAGGATACATGTGATAGTTGAAGGAAAAATTAGCTTATCACGTGGAGCAATGTCTTGATAGATATTTATCATAGACACTATCATATGTGAAAGAAAGTCTATAGAAAAACGCTCCAAGAGAGAGAAAAGGAAATGAGCACGAGGCTCAGTGATAGTGTTATAGTGAGATCGTGGAGTGAGATCAAAGGTCATCACCATATTAAGGATCCTTGGACCCTTAGCAAAGTCGTGTGGTGAAGTTTGAAGTCCACCCTACACTATGGCCGTCTCATAAAAACGTGTGGTCAACTCATCTCGAGAGATAGAGTGGAGATGAGGATGACTAGGATAGTCTGGTCGGATAACCTTAGGGACATGTAGTACCTTGGAAATGAGCTCCAGAGTAACTATGATACGTGTTCCTCTGAATACCATAATAAACTGAGGAACAGAGGTATCGATAGCATGTATGTTGGAGTAGAACTCTTGTATAAACACGCCAGGAAATCTCGAGGGTTTCTCATGAAGAGATTCCCAACCCCGAGAGCTAAGTGCTCTAGGTAGAGAAGTGTCCAGAAAATCAGACAGAATGATATGGTGTTTTGAGTGAATTGCCCTGTCACTAAAGTTCTCATAAAAATCTTTTTGGGATTTTGAATCATGGAACCTATCTCTAGAGGGAAGAGAAGAAGAAGAAGAAGAACCATGACGAGTGATCAGGTTCTTGGAAGGGACAAACTTTTTGAGTGCCATAATCAGAAGGAAGAAGAGAGAAACACAGCAAAAGAGATGTTCAGGAAAGAAGAAAAAGAGAAGAGCAATGCATGGTAATACATGAACATCTTACATGCAAACCAAAGATGCATTATGGGCAAAAACCCAATCCAAACTATAGTACTCATATTTTATAAACAATCACACAATCCTAGCGTGCATGAAAACATGATTATAATGATAGAGAGTTATGAGTGCATGGGAGTACGCCCAAGCCGAGCGGGCCATGGTGGAGAAAAAGTGGAGTTGCCACCTAGATTAGGTTTAGGAACCATATTGGGCCTTTTGGGCCAATCACTTACATACATGGGTCCACATCAAATTATGGGTCTAGAGTTTGGGAATGACTTGGGAAGGTGTTAGAGCATTAGCATCAAAGAATGCTATCCTATTTTTTTTTACCATCTCAAAAAGCAACTTTATTGCTTATACTATACCATTTTACAATTCCTCCCACATCCAAAAACTCTATTTTTATTAAAATATTATTATTTTATCTTTCTTTATTATTTCTTTCTATCCAATATTGCCTAGGCTTGATTCCATTTTCCTGGGCTTTCCAACTGTTTTTTTTTTTCTCAGGCTCCTTCAACCTCTAGCACAAACCACAAACACAAACACAAACACAAACACAAACAAACACAAACCCACGCCGATAAAAAAAAATCATCACTAGAGCCGATTTGAAACCCAAACACGACCGGAGCAAACCACGACCACGACCCAACCATGATTTGAAACCCAGCCGATTTGAAACCCACCGGAGCAAACCCATTCAAAAAAAATCATCACCGGAGCCACCTCAGCCACAACCCAACCCCGACCCAACCACGACCACGACCCAACCACGACCAACGACCCACTTCAGCTGCCGATCCACGACCAACGACCCATTCATCCCAGCTCGCCGATCCACGACCAACGACCCGCTTCATCCCAGCTCGCCGATCCACGACCATGACCCAACCACGCCGATCCATAACCCACAACCCACAACCACACCGATCCACAACCCACAATCACTACTAACCCACGCCGTCACCCACGACCCAAACACCGGACCCACAACCCAACCACGAACCACGACCAACGACCCAAACACCGGACCCAACAGAGAAGGAAGAGAGAGGAGATGGTGTTTGGTTTGAATAGAGAAGAGAGAAGAGAGAAGAGAGCAGAGAATGAAGAGAGAGAAATGATTCGGTGGAATAAAATATATATATATTTTTTTTTAGAATAGAGTTACAGTACAATTCTAACTTTAGAATTGTACTGTAGCACTATTGCAAAAAAATTTGCAATAGTGAGCTTTACCATTTGTTGATGCACATGTTTTTTAGCCATAAAATGCTAAAAAGACCTTAGATATGGCATTAGCATTCTTCAATGCTAATGCTCTTAGGCATCCAAGACCGCTTGACTTGTGGGTCGACCTCTATTATGTGTTGTTAGGGCATATTTAATTAAACATTTTATTAAGAGAGCCTTAATCCTTAATCTAAACATACATTATGCACTTAAGGAAATAACACACTCAACGTATTAAAAACCACAATACAAAAGGAAACAAATAAAATGTAATCAAACAAAATAAATTAAACCTGGCAAGTTGACAATTAAATATAAACACACAAGGAAAAGATATCAAAAAAACTAAACATGGAAAAAAATACTTAAACAAACATGAAAAATAATTAAACATAAATAATTAACATAAACAGAGTCAAACAGAATCAAATTGCATGTGAAAAATAATAAAAATAAGATTTTTGCCTTAATTTGGGTTCGGGATGCGTACGCATACTCAAAATTGACTCTATTGTCATTTTATATGGAAAGTACTAATCATCACAACCAGTCCGTCCATGGATTCCAGATGGTAGCTTCCTTGTCTTGAGTAGTGGATGACTTTATAAGGATCTTCCTATGTTGGCCCTAGTTTGCCTCGTGTTGTATCTTTTGTCACTGGTGTGACTTTCCATAGGACAAGGTCTCTTATGCTGAATCTCTTGAGCTTCACTCTCTAATTGTAGCAACCGGCCATCTTCTGTTAGTACTTTGCTATTCTTTATGATGCTTTAGTTCTTACTTCGTCTAGGCAATCCAAGTTCATCTTTAGTTGGTCGTCATTGCCTTCTTCATCAAAAAACCTTCTCCTTATACTGGTGACCCCTACTTTAACAATGATTACTGCTTTAGTGAAATAGGTGAGATTGAATGGTGTTTCTCTTGTTGGGTTTTTGGCCGTGATTCGATAGGCCCATAGGACATTTGGTAGTTCGTTAGGCCATGTGCACTTGGCCCCCTCTAGTCGAACTTTGATGATCTTCAGCAGTGTTCGATTAGTTACTTTTGTTTGTCCATTGGATTAAGGGTGTCCTAGTGAAGAAAATTGGTTCTTAATTCCAAGGTTCAAGAATAACGTCCTAAAGCCTTGGCTGTGAAATTGGTGGCCATTATTTGAGATGATCGCCCTTGGTATGTTGAACCTACAAACTATGTTCTTCCATACAAATTTATGTATCCTGGCTTCCGTGATTGTTGCTAGGGCCTCTGCTTCTACCCATTTTATGAAATAGTCAATTGCCACAAGTGGGAATTTTACCTGCTTTTTACCTTGGGGCAAGGGACCCACTATGTCGATTCCCCACCATGCAAACAGCCACAGTGATGTTATAGTTGTCATCTTCTCTCCAGGCATTCGTTGGATATTTCCGTACCTCTAGCATTTGTCACATCTCCTAACAAACTCCTTTGCTTCCTTTTGCATCATAGGCCAGAAATAACCATCTCTGATGATCTTTCCCACTAAAGACCTTGCCCTCGAGTGATCTCTGCATATTCCTTCGTGAACTTCTTCCAGGATGTACTTAGCTTCTTCTAGGATGTACTTAGCTTCATCCTATTCAACGCTTCTCAAGTAGGGCAGTGAGAACCCCCTTTTGTAAAGCATGTCATTTAGGATTGTGAACCTAGTGGATCGCTTCTTAATCTTTCTTGCCTTATCTAAATCTGATGGCAATTTTCCATCCTTAAGGTATGATAAGATTGGGATCATCCAGCTAGTGTTACCTTATATCGAAAAGGTATGGAACTTTTCGATGCTAGGGGACTTTTGTATCTCTAGCTTTAGATCTAGCAGGCTTATTCCATCTTTTGATGATGCACGACTACGTGGGACTTGCATGAAACTCACTTGCTCCAACTCCCTAATTATTTGGTTCGTCAGCTTTAGATACCATTGCATCCTACCTTCTTATGCCTCGTATTCACCGTTGATTTGCCCTATCACTAGCTTTGAATTACTTTTCAAGAGTACATTTCTAGTTCCCAAAGATCTTGCCACCCTGAGTTCTGTTAGTATTGCTTCATACTGTACTTCATTGTTGGTGGCAGGAAATTGAAGCTATACTCCATATTTCAAGATGTTTCCTTCCAAGGAAGTAACGACAATTCCAACTCCTCCCATCTTTTGTACTGACAATCCATCAGTGTGAACTGTCCACAATGTTGATATATCCTACATATTCTCATCTTCTGATAGAGTAAACTTAGCAATAAAATCAGCCAATACCTGGGCTTTTATCGCTATTTGAGGTTTGTACTCAATATTGAACTAGTTTAATTCAATTGCTCACTGCACCATTCGTCTTGCTGCTTTAGGTTTGTTCATTGCCTTCTTGATTAGTTGATCCGTCATGACTAGAATCAGATTTGCCTGAAAGTATGGACGCAATGTGTGGGAATTTTGCCTTTGCCCCCTAGAAAGCTTGGCTGATGTAGTATACTAGGCGTTGAACTTTAGATTCCTCTTAAATCAAGGCAGCGCTTACAACTGTTGCTGACATTGCCAAATATAAAAATAAGTCTTCCCCTTCTTTGGACGGACTCAAAAGTGGTAGGTTACTCAATTAAAGTTTTAACTCTTGGAATGTTGTTTCACAGTTGTCTATCCATGCAAAAGCGTGCTTGAGAGTCTTGAAGAAGGGCAGACACTTGTTTGTTGCTTTAAAGACGAATTTGTTGAGGGCCGTGACTCTTCCCGTTAGTTTTTGCACCTCTTTAACAGTTTTGGGTGATGACATTTCTAGCATGGCCCTCACCATTTATGGGTTGGCTTCGATTCCTCGCTGGGAAACCATGAAGCCAAGGAACTTTCCGGAGGAAACTCCGAATGTGCACTTCGTCGGGTTCAACTTCATCTTGCATTGCCTTAGTGTTTTGAAAGTTTCCTTGAGGTCATCCAGATGGCTTCCCTCTTCTTTGCTCTTAACAAGCATATCGTCACATAAACCTCCATGTTCCTTCCAATCTGTTTACTGAACATCTAGTTCACCAACCTTTGGTAGGTAGCTCTTGCGTTCTTCAATTTGAATGGCATGACTCTATAACAATAGAGTCTCTGACTAGTGATGAATGCAATCATCTCCTAGTCCTTTTTTGACATCTGGATTTGGTTGTAAGTTGAGAATACGTCCATGAACGTTAGGAGCTTATGTCCTGCTGTTGAGTCAATGAGCTAGTCAATTCTCGGCAATGGGAAGCTATCCTTTGTGTAGGCACTATTCAAGTCCATGAAATCCACACATTCTTCATTTTCCTTTTGCCTTTTTTACCATGACGACGTTGGCCAACCAATCCTGGTAATAGACTTCTCTAATGAAATTGGCTGCCAGCAATTTGTCTACTTTGTCCATTATGGCCTTATTTCGTTCGGGAGAGAAAACTCTTCTTCTTTGCTGGACTTGCTTTCTTTTGGGATTTACATTCAGGCAATGCTAAATAATATCTTCAAATATACTAGGCATGTCTTCATGGCTCCAGGCAAAGATGTCTAGATTCTTCCTTAGGAACCTGACTATCTCTTCTTTCGTCGAGGGATTGAGGCTCGTCCCTACTTTTGTTACCTTCGTTGGCTCTCCTTCTACTAGCTTAATTGTTTCCAGTGCCTCTACTACTTCTGAATTCTTCTCGTTGATCAACCATGTGTGGTTCTCCTTTAAAGCCATTACTGCTTGATAGCATTCATGAGCTAAAACTTGGTCTCCTTTTATCACTCCCACCTTGTGTTTTGTTTGGAATTTTACCTTCAGGCAGTATGTCGAGATTGCAGCTTTCCAGCGGTTGATCATAGGTCATCCTGTGATCATATTATAGGACAAGCTACAGTCGACAACCAAATAATGAAGTTGTTTGGTTACCTCGAGAGGATATGAGCCAGCTGTGACCATCATTGTTAGTATTCCTTTCGGGTATACTCTATCTCCAATGAAACTAACGAGGGGAGAGTCAAATGGATAAAGCTTCTTTGGATCTACCTTCAGCTCTCGTCTAGTGTTGAATCCTTCTATCATAAGCATGACAACGAATGGGTCGTCATGTGGTTGTTTTAGTCTTTTAGCATCTTCTTCTTAGAAAATCATGTCCATGGTTTCTCTTCTTTTGTGTTTCAATGGTGGTGCTATGTGGATGCTGTTGACCTGTCTTTGTTGTAACTTTTTGAGGGACTTGAAAGATCCCCCTGCTGTTGGACCTCCATTGATCATCCTTATTTCTCCTATAGCGCTCTTTGGACGGTCCTGCTGGTTTTCTTTGTCTATGGGCTTATCTTTTGATCTTACCCGTTGTTCATGCTTGTATCGTCCCGGAGTGTTTTTCTTCACAAACTTCTGTAACTTCCCTTTCTAGATCAACTTTTCTATCTATTCTTTTAAGTTTCCACACTTGTCTATGTAGTGCACGTGATCTCAGTGGAAATGACAATACTACTTCTTATCACGTGTACTAGGTGAAGAGTTCGTGGCTTCGACCATTTGAACGGACGGTCATCTTTAATCTGCATTAATATTTTGTCAATATGCATTACTAGGGGTATGAAATTTACCATCCTTCTAGTCTTATTGTTCTTTGACTTGGCGTTGTCGTGGTTGGATGAATAGTCTCTTCTTTCCCTCTTTTTTCCTTTTGAGTCTTCTTGAACGTATCTTCTTTCTTTCCGCGTGTCCCCCATTCCGATCTCAGCTAAAGCATTCTTCGCGTTCATGTATTTTTGAGCTTTCAGCAGCATCTTTGTCATTGAGTCTGGAGGGTTTTTTGCAAATGTGACCACAAACTCTTTAGACTTTAAACCAGCCTTGAAAACAGTCAGTTGAACCTTGTCCTCAGCTTTGTCCATTTCTAGCACTTCCTTGTTGAATCGCTTCACATATGATCCCAGCGATTCCCCTTCTACTTACCAGATCGTGAGCAAGTGATTTGCTAGTCTTTTCTGTCACTGTCCACTAACAAAGTGGGTACAAATGAATTGCTCAGCTGCTCAAAGTCATCTATAGGTGATTGGGCCAATTTGCTGAACCATACTTGTGCTGCTCCCTTAAGGGTTGTTAGGAAAGACCGGCACAAGATCACGTCTAGGGTTTACAGGTTCAAGGTCATATTGAAAGTGGTTATATGATCTAATGGATCCTTCAAACTACCATACAACTTAAGTTGAGGAATGCGGAACTTCGGTAGCAAAAGGCACTCAAGGACCTTTATCGTGAAAGGAGAATCAGTCCTTTTCACCATTTCGTCCAAATTCTTAGTCATTTTCTCCTTCATTGCATTTTTTAGTTCGTCCATCTCCTTTTTTTCACGCTTTTAAGGAGGTCGTTACTTGCCCTATTAGATGGTTTTGTCCTCTTTGAACCATCTCTCCTGTAGTTGTTCTCTGGGCCAAGGGCCTTGTCTTCATTCCTATTGATTTCAATCCTTGTTGGTGACCGATTTTCCTCTTGTTGCAGCTGTTGTCTCATCTCTTGATTTTGCCTGGTGAGTTCTTCTATATTAGTCGTGAGTGTTTGAATCTGCAAAGCCAATGCCATTGAATCTTGTGGTATGTTGGATTCCATCTAGATATTGAGAATGGTAGATCTACGTTTTTAAATTGGACTTCGAAAGTCATCCCCACAGACAACGCCAAATTGATGAAGCCAAATTCGTTAGTTAATAGGTTCATTCAGATGGAATATGACCAAGCGATTCTGGATTCTTGCACAAGATCAAAGAGGTGTGCTTTTCTTGGAAAGGTCGCTGGTGTGGTGCCAGCAAATGAGCCTCCGATGGTAAAGTTAAACACTGAGAGAGAAAAATGATAGTGAATTACCAGAGCTATGATATGTGTAAATACCTTTGTTTGAGGTCTGATGCAGATTATATAGGACTTTGCCTTTCTAGCCGTTGGAGGCTTTCAATGGTGGCTTAAATGCCTTCTTGTAACGCCTCTGGCAATTTAATTGGGTGAAGATCTCTCTAACGGTCATGTCTTTATGTTCGTCTATGTGTAATGGCTCATGCATTAAATGTTCCTTTATGGTGCTTTGGTTGTCCAATAGCTTCCATGGATGATAGGAATTTCTTGGTGTATCACCACAGAAAATCAAAAGATCCATAACACACTAGAGGTGTTATTGAAGAGGAAAACTTAAGTATCGAGTGTAAAAAATCTCTCTGCGACCTCAACGCTAAAAATGATCCATTAAGACAGATAGTTGTAGTACACTACAAAGACTACCAGTAAACTAAGATGCAAACAATGTACTCTAGCCTTCCAAGATCCTGCTCGCATTCGACTCCATGAGTCCTTTCTCCACTCTGGCTCCGAATCTGCAATTAAGCCTCCAATTGCAAAATCCAAATTTCCTTGGTTGTATTGTAGTGGCTCCGATGCTTCCAAGCTCCAATTAACACTCACAATTTAGAGGTAATGATGGGTGTAGTTAGTTTGATCTCTTTCTTGAATTTGGCAGTTGAGAGAGGGAGAAGATAGGTAAAAAGATGAGAGGGTTTTACTCTAAGGTTTAAAGGTTCTCTCAAAATCTTTAAATAGGAATTCAGTGTTACAAATTCTCGATAAATGGGACTTATATAGGTAGGGCAAAGGGGTTGAACTTTAGGCAAAACATAACTAAATTATCTTAGCTTCGTATGAAGAAGTGGTGAACTCACTTGTTGGAAATATTTTAGAGAATAAACAAGTTTTGATACAACATATAATAACTCGAATAATTTACAAGAATAATCTCACAATGCTATAGAATTATGTTGTAAAAGTGTTGTTCTTAAAGGTTGATTTGTGCCACCATGAGTAAAATTCAGTGTGACTGGTTCTTTTTAGTAAACAACCTCTCAGGATTAGACTATAGTGTCAACTTTTATGATGGACACACTTCCATTCATGGGGGTTCAAAAACAACCTTCTAATATTATCTTTCCATAAACAGATAAAATTGTAGAAAAATATGTGGGAGATAAAGAGAATAGAAATTGTGTATTTGGAAATATAGAGTAGTTAAATGATTTATAGGAAAGGGTGTTGTGATGGAATTATATTGGCTATTAATGACAATAATGGTTTATAATTATTGGTTATTAATAACCCATAAAAGCCCAACGGCTAATTTACCCATTATTGCCAATGGCTATTTTCCTCATAATTACCCAATGGTTATTTTATCCTTTATTGCCCAATGTTTAGAAAATAAATAATGATAAAAGTGCTTAGAACACACACCCATACCAACATCACCATCCAACAAATTTTCAAACTTGAAGTTAATTTGTATCTTGTTTCGCCTCTTGCCTTTGCCATTCATAGGGGATGAGGCATACTTCAACTGTCTTCCATTTTTGCACTTTGACCACTCCAATCCACAAGCTTAACACAAGTCAAAGCCAACAAAATTACATGAAATATTGAAAGTTTAAGACCAAAAATATAATCAAATTTGTTTTGGAATTAGCCAGCACTACAAATACTTAACAATAACTGTCTGTACTTGTTCTTGGATCTTAAAAACACGTTTGTATGCATCGGAAGATCAACCCATTAAAACAAACACTTCTGTAATGTCTTATGTAATTTGATTAGTGTTGGATGGTAACGTTAGAAATTAGTTTTGTTGATTCAAATAAGAAAGCTTGAATCAGTATCCTCTATGATTTGATTTAAATTTTTAATTATAAGTTTTAGAAGATAGAGTTTATCTTTATTTCGTTAGAGGTCAATGTATAAATTCATGTACGACTTACAACTATTCTCTTCACCTAGTTTGGCTCTGATTGAGTGATTGTTGTCCAGACTGCACTTATATTGTCTAACTTTTAACACCCAAAATCCAAGCATAAGGTGTGCGTGAGAGAGTGAGAGAGAGAGAGAGAGAGAGAGAGTTTGTTAATGACATTTCCGAACTTTGTACAAAATAACATTTTTGGTTTGTGGAGAACATCTTTCTGTTATAAGTTTTGCCTTAATTTTTTAAGGATTATTCATGCCAATGGATCACTTCTTCTTCTAGTTGTTATTAGGTCTTCTCTGATTGAACATACGTATTCCGGTTGAGCTTGGGGGAAAACTCCTGTGCATAAAATATTATTCTTTTAGTCATTGCTGAAATTGAAATGAATAATCATCCTGTAATCGCTGTCAGATATTACAAATCTTTTGATTTCTATAGTAAAAGTATGAAAAACTTGGCAGATTTTCTGGACATTAGGAGGATGAACCGCCTTGGATATCAAACCTTAGAAAAACATATCAGAGAAAATAAATGGGAAGAAGTCGATCAGTTCCTTACGTCCAATCGAGCGGCAGTGAGTGCAAAAATTACAAATATGGGAAGAACGCCTCTGCACGTTGCTATCGTTGCTGGACGTGATGCTATTGTGAGGGAGTTGTTGAACAGAACGGCCGAAGAAGACTTAAAAATAAAAGACAACGCTGGTTTAGCGGTTCTAGATTGTTGTGCTGTTTTTGGAAACAAACAGATGGCAGAAATTATAGTTACAAAGTTTCCGGCCTTACTTAGCGTTGGAAATGGACCTAAGCAAATCCTTCCCGTGGTGTTGGCTATTTGGCGTAACTCCAGTGCAAAAGATATGGTTAGCTATCTCTATGAAAAGACTCCTAAGAAGGATCTAAAGTCAGAAAATGGCGTCAATGGCGCGACTTTTATTAACAAGTGCCTTTATGCCAAAGCTTTCGGTGAGAACTTAAGAATTGAGCATACATTCGTTTGCTATTTCTATGTCCGAAATCTTAACGATAATTCCATTTCAATTAAATACTTCTGTTTGCCACTCAATAGATCTGGCTTTGGATTTGCTCAAGTGGGAACCAGAATTCATTACTTCTCTGGATTTGGACGAAGTATCCCCTCTGGTGGTATTAGCTACCTTGTCTTATGCATTTCCGAGTGGAAATCAGCTCGTATTTTGGAAACAATGGATCTATGATGGTGGTAATTATGTTTTCTCATACTTTCCATTAAATTGTTCTGCTATTTTGTGCAAACCTTGGATGGATTTAATTTTTGATAAGATTACCTGTAGTACCGCACAATAAATGATCAGCATAGCACATCAGATCAGATATTTTTTTCCCCTAAATTAATAAATTGAAATTTACATAAAAAGAAGACAAAGCATATTTTTTTATGGACAAAATTTAGCTACAAACTTGATTATAACCTAGAGTTACAACTTCCATTAAAAAAATTAGTATAGATACACATTTTGAAAATCTAACCATTAATTAAATTGTATGTTCTTTATACTCTTAACATACATGTCAAATTTTGTGTAAATTGAATGTTATTTACTATATGATTTACAAATGTATTTTTCATGCATAATTTTATACTACAAAAACTTGCATAATTGATTGATAATATAGTTATTAATCTTTAATTTTTTGAAAATTTTGAAAGTATGGAGAATATAAGAAGAAAATGTAACCTAATGATGGATTTGTCAAAATTCACATCCAATAAAAAGATATTGAGTAAAGTTGTAACTTTAAGCTAAAACCAAATTTGTAGCCAAATTTTGTCATTTTTTTATTTTATTTTATAAAAGAAAAAAACATATGTTTAAATAAATAAATAAAAAATGAGAATGTGCATGGATTAATTTCAAATTTGCGGAACAAGCAAAATCTCCATATTTTAATAAAGAATGGCAATAACTAAATTAAAATATTTTAATAATTTTTTTACCGAAACTTATTTTTAAGCTAATGATAAGTATTGGTAAAAAAAAAAATATATTATTCTTATTAAAAGAGTCGGAAGTTGTTCTAAATAGGTTTGAAGTATCTTCTCCAAAAAAAAAAAACAAAAGGGGGGGGGGGGGGGTTTGAAGTAATTGTGAGTAGGATTGAAGTAGTTCTAAATGGACTTGAAGTAGTTCTAAATTGGAGGTACACTTGATACAAAATTATAATGAATTTGAAATCGAAATTGGGATACATGACACTTGTAGTGGATTGGCTAATTTATTAATAATTACAATGGATTAGCTCAAACGAATTTTTATTTATGAATTCTTAGAGTGAATTAGCAAACGAATTTATATTTATGAATTCTTAGAGTGAATTAGCTTAATTGAATTTTGATTTAAAACTTAATTAAAAGAAATATTATAATTTTAACATACCAGAATGTGAGCTCTTAAAAACTTATATGACAATATTAGAAAAAAATAGTCTTTCAGTAATAATAATAATATTATTGTTATTACTATTATTATTATAAATGCCTAACTTATTTTACTTGAGATTCAAGGACCAAATCTGCTGCGATGTATATGCAATCGTGCAACTGACGAACATGCTGTAAAAAATACCCATCAACAAGGGAGAAGGGGAGAAAGTGGTAAGTAAGAAATTATCGGATCGCATACATGTATATAATAACTAATAGTCGAAACATTTGACTTTTTGTTGATTGCGTTTTATTGCACCACATGGCTACACAAATTATTGCCACATTTACATTTAAAACCACCAAAACATTGTGTCTTTTCGTTTGGTAGAATAAGAGAAACATTTTAGTGAATTAATAGACAATCACACAATGTTCTGTTTCAAACAAACACTTCTTTTTGGCTCCTGGGTAGTTACAAATTAAGGACCTTTCACATTCGTTCCCACAAAAAAAAAAAAAAAAAAAAAAATACGAGTACACTTATTTCTTATCTTTTTTTTCTTCCTTATACGCTTCTCTCTCTGTCTCTCCCCCCTCTCTCTCTCTGATAATTTATTTTCTGCACAACTTTGATACATTGCTCTATACAAGTTTTCCTCTATTTGCCAAATATATCATAACACTCTCCAATGGGATCTACGACTGTCTCTTCAAGGTACAGAATTGGAACACTGTAAGTTGCATGTTTCACTTTTCTTTTTGGTGAAAAACAAGAAAAAAAAATATTAAATAAAGGTTTTTTTTTGTTTTTGTCTTAATTTTTTTTTATTCATTTGTAGAACCAAGTGCAGTAATGGTGGACATAACAAGCACGACTGTGGCCATATCAAGTAAGTTTATCAAGATTTGAATTTTTTCTAACCGCTGGTATTTTTTTTTTTTTTTTTGTTAATTTGGAATTCTGTTCTTTAATTTCTTAAATTTGAGTCCTAATTGATAACTTCACGTATAGGATCATTGTCTCCTCAAAATATCAAAGACTGCCACTCCTGTAAGGGTCTCTCCTCTATTGGTCTTTCTCTCTAATTTCTTCTTTTTTTTAAATTGAATTTGATTAGTCTGAATTACATTGTTATTTTAGATTTTTCAGTGATATATATGGGCCCCGAAGCCACATAGCAGATAAGGATACAGCAGTCAAGTTATTAGAATAATTGTAGCAGTTTATCCCTATCGAGTGACATTAATTTTCTCTATCATAAAAAACAAAAAAGTAGCAGTAGTTTTTTGCCTTTTTTGTTGATAAGGTCAACTAGCAGTAGTTGGATTTGAAATAAACTCATTCTATTTTGTAGAGTAGATAAGGTGATTACGTTGGTTGTCATTACTCATTAGGATGTTATTATATCATTAGCCAATTGTTTTGGCTATTTTATACAGAAAAGTGATGAAATAAAGATCATTAGAAAATTTAAACCAACACTCTTTGATGTTAGGGTGTGCTGTCAATTAGGGGTTTCATTGTACATTTTTTTCTTTTTTTGCAAACTAATTATTAATGTACCTTCAAGCAAATTAAATATATATATATATATATGATTATTATTGAATTATCCCGTGCATCGTACAGGTTAGCAACTAGTTGTTGTTAAAAGTTAAAACTCTTTCTTTTTTGGTTAGGATTTTTATCTTTTAGTCAGCCACAATGAAAATAATATATTGGGAAACTTTATTTTATTTTATTTTGCTCTCGGATAGAATTTTACTCTAACTTAATCTCAATGTATGTGTATGTATAGTTTCTCCTGGAGACTTGAATCCCGACTCTTGTCTCCCATACCCTACAAATACTTATATTTGTGGAGTAATTATCACACAAAAGGTGTGCGGCAATACTTTATTTTTATTCACATAATGAACAATAATAGCATGATTTTCTTTTCAATATAGTCGATAGTGATAAAATAATAACTCCACTTAGCTATTCAAGAGGGGGAAATTATTGTGTACTCCCGGAGTACCATAAATGCGTGCTCCCTCCTCTCACATGAATGGTGGGTCCTACTAATTAAATTCATGGTGGGACCCACCATTCATGTGAGAGGAGGGAGCACACATTTATGGTACTCCGGGAGTACCTAATAATTTTCCTTCAAGAGGGTGTCCCTCTCTTTTAATCCGTTTACTAGTATTATTCCCGTGTGACGCACGGCTTGATAAAGATTCATATGTAAGCTTAAAATTTTTAAAATAATTAAAACTAAATAATTAAATAAATAGTATTGATAAATTATCAAACAAGTAAATAATTTTTAAAAAAAATTACTTTAAGTTCCAATTGTTTTGAGTTTAGACTTTGTCAATGTTTATTTATTTTTATATTTTAAAATTCTCTTTGGGTTTTGTGTTAATTTCTTAATATGAGATATGGAATAAGTTTGATCATTCTTATTTAGGTTATGTTTAATCTATGCTGTCTGTCCGTATCATCCATGGTGCCGCTCCTTCGCCTTCATCCTCTTTTGTAGTGAACTCGACGACGAAGTTAGCCAAGGCCTGGGCCTTGATTGTAGTCTTTGGACATTATAGTACGTCAAACTCGCTAAGCTCTATTACCCGTAAAACCAATCATCCGGTTGCCTCTAAATTGTTCATTGTCTTTCGTAATGGTTTGTCTATTTGGACCACTATAGTGTGTGCCTAGAAATATGGTTTGAGTTTGTAGGAGGCTGTGATTAGAGCGTAAGCTAACTTTTCCATAGGAGGATACCTTTCTTCCGCCCCTCAAAGCCCTTGGCTAGTGTAGTAGACGAGTAATTGCACATAGTCCTCTTGCCGAATAAGAGTCGACCTGACGGCCATTGGGGATACAACCAAATAGAGGGAGAGTTCCTCACTGGGCTTAAATGGACTAAGTAGCAATGGGGATGCAAGGTATGTCGTCAGCTCCTTGAAAGCTCTCTAGCATTTGTCAGTCCATTCAAAGACCTTCTTCAGTGTTTTGAAGAATGGTAGGCATTTGTCCGTTGCTCTAGAGACAAATCTGTTGGGAGCTGTAACTCTTCCGTTCAAACTTTGTACCTTTTTGGTGCTCTTTGGAGGCGTTATCTACAATATGGCCTGAATTTTGTTAGGGTTAACCTCGACGCCTCGTTGTTGAGACGGAAAGTCTCAAATGTCTCTTGAAGATCGTCTAGGTGACGACCCTCCTTGCTTTTCACTAGCATGTCATCTATGTATATCTCGACATTTTGTCCAATCTGTTGGACAAGCATCCTATTCACCAGTCTTTGATATGTTGCCCCTGCATTCTTTAGTCCGAATGGCATGACCTTATAGCAAAAGAGTCTTTAGCTTGTGACAAACGAAATCTTTTCTTGGTCTGATTCATCCAACCTGATCTGGTTGTAGTCGGAGAAAGCGTCCATAAGGAGGTCGATTTGCGGGAGTGGGTAACTATCCTTTGGGTAGGCTCTATTTAGGTCAGTGAAGTCCACACATACCCTCTACTTGCCATTTTCCCTTTTCACTAGCACTACGTTGGCTAACCAATCTGGATAATATACCTCTCTAATGAAATTTGCTTCTAGTAGCTTGCGAACTTCTTCCTCTATGGCTTTGTCTCTTTCTTGGGTAAAGCCTCTTCTTTTGTTGGACGGGAGGGAAGGATGAAGACACATTGAGTTTGTGAACCATGACACTTGGATTAATCCCCGGCATATCCTCATATCTCAAAGCAAAGGCGTCCTGATTATTCTTTAGGGAAAAGGCGAGCTCCTTGCGAATCGAAGGGTCGGCTTGTATGCTGATACGAGTGATCCGATTGGGGCAGTTTTCATCTAAGGAGATCTCTTCCAGGTCTTCTGTTGGTTCTATTGTGACTTTTCGTTCCTTGATGTTCAACACCAACAAATGATCGCCAATTTCCAACATGGCTATGTAGCATTCGCGAGCCGCCATTTGGTCTTCGCACGCTTCTCCTATCCTATACTCCGTAGGAAACTTCACTAGCAAGTGGTATGTAGACGTGGCTACTCTCCACACGCTGTGTGTAGGTCGCCTAATAATGGCGTTGTAGGCAGAGGAGCAATCAACGACTAAGAAGCTAATCTCCTTAGTGAGCAGTTGAGGATATGTGCCAATGGTTACTAGTAGGATAATGAAGTCGGCTATCGACAAGTTGATGACTAGAGCATCGTCATAAGGGTGATGGAGTCACCGAGCATCCTCTTCCATGCAGCTAATGGTTGGGTTGTCGACCTTGGTCATTTTAGGTAGTCAGTTGAAAATCTAGACGCTCTGCACCATCTGTAAGTATGTCTTCCTTGCTTTCCTAAAGGAACTGGCTATTGTACTTCCTCCTACAATTACTCTTATCTCTCCGAGTGGAGCCCTCGGCTGCTCTTCTGCTTGTCGGTTGGGTTCAGGGTCCCTTAGCGCATTCTCTCTGGTTCTGACGAACCGCTATAATTTCCCTTGCTTGATGAGGACTTCTATTTGTTGCTTTAGGTCATAGCATTCAGAAGTGTCATGCTCGTGGTCCTGATGAAAATGACAATACTTGTTCCTTGGTTTTTTATTTGGATCGCCTTTCAACTTGTCTGGCAAAGTCAGTGTTGTGTCATCCCTTGCATGAGGACTTGGTTAAGCGGAGTGTTTTAGCGAGGTTGTTAAAGATAGTTTTTTGTGTGCTTGCTCCAAAAATAGCTTTAGAAAGTCTATTAGAGATGCTCTTATTTATTTTTATTTTTAAAAAAGTCTATTCAAGTGTTGCTGATCAAGAAAAAAGAATTCAATCCAAAAAAGCTAGTATACTTTTAATAAGAACCCCATTAGGTCATGTTAACAAAATCAAGATCCACTAGAGCCAATATCTTATTTAAATTTTTTAACAATTCAAATTCCATAATTACTTTAACTAGTCGCTAACCCGTGCAATGCACGGGAAAACTATTGTCTAAGTAGATGTTAACAACTATTTGTCTCTTCCCCTTTGATTGTACATAGTCGCTAACCTGTGCAATGCACGGAATAATTTGAGAAAAATAATATATATTTACTTTGCTTAAAAACTCACTTTAAAATGAATAGGCTGGCTTTCTACTCATAATATGTCTCAACATACTCAAAAACTAGAATCATGTTTGATTAAAGGAAAATTGAACAATATCAACTATTGCAAAAATTGGTAAAAGAACAAAAATATATAACAAATGAAAGTTTTCCATTATGTTTATGCTTTTTGTTGTTCTAAATAAAATATTTTATAATGTATAATATTTTACATGTAAAATATTTTTAGTAAAATGTTTTCATTTTACGGTACTTAGTTTCATAATTGGAAATGTTTTAGATATCATTTTTTAGTGTTTGTTTTTCAGTAAAATAAAAATAAAAATTCCATTGTTCTCAAAACCCACCAAATGCAAGCACAATTACACAACTACGCACATAACTCACCACTGACAATCACCCAAAATTCTAGATCCATAAGGGGGAAAAAAAGGTTATGATAGCCAACCAAAAACACAAATCTAAAAATCCGACCAAATTTGCTCCAGTCTCCACAAACACCAATCTCATCCCAACCACCATCAGCTAATATCTCGTACAGCCATAATCCAAAAAAGAAGGGGAAAACTTAACCCACATCGCAGCAAACGCATACAACCCAACTGCCAAAGTAGACAACCACCACAATACAACCCAACCTTCGATCCACACCCTCAAACCCAATGAAAACCCACATCTCTATGTCTCTAACTAACCCATAGCAAGCCTCTCAACGACGTCGACTTGAGCAGCGATAGCCACCTACACATTGATTTCTCATTGGGAGTTTTGGGTGTGGAAGTTCCAAGCAAAAGAGAGACCATTAGGGGTGGCTGAAGGTGTGCGTTTTAGGTGAAGGGACAAGGGGGAGATTTGGTAGAGGTTGGGTCTTTGGATTTGATACGGATTTGTAATGGTTGGTTAGTTGGTTGATGGATTTTGGACTGTGGGTGTGACTATTTGTTTGCAACTGATTTCTGCGATTAGGATTGGGTTTGTAATTTGTATTCGGTGGGAAAAAAAAAAAAATTTTTATTATTTATATAAATATTGTTGACATGGAAAATTATGGAAGTTTTAAAAGTTTCGGTTATATATATATATAATTGAAAGTGGAAACTATAGGATTAAATAAGAGAGTAAGGCTGCAGATGAAAAAAAAAAACAAAAAAACAAAAAAACAAAAAACAAAACAAACTAATTAATAAAGTAGTTGTTTCCGACCGTTGATTTAGAAGAATGGTGCTGTAGCTGGATTCTAGAAGCTATCCAACCAATATTTTTCTTTTTGATTTTGATTATATTTCTTTTTTAACTTTGCAGCTCCTGGATTTGTCTCGGATATCCTTAAACTCCTAGGTATGCTACATTTAGTCAATTAGTTTCATATGCTAGTGATTGACTGTGTTCAAGATTTTCTATTTTCTTCATTTTGTTCTATTTTTTTTTCTTCATGTAGTTCACTAAACAATATTGTTTTAATTATTAATTGATTCAGGATTGAATCAAATATATGAATCGAAGTCGCTTCATAAACAATCTAGAGATGTTCTACTTCACATGTGCCGCGAGTTACCAAAAGTCAGTGCTCATAGACTAGAAAAGGGTCTTGTTTTTGAAGCCATCTGCATCGCTGTCAAGAGAGGGATAGTTGAGTTTGTTTCTGATATACTGGACACATGCCCTGATTTTTCAACAATGTGTCGGGAAAAGTCCACGCAACGAAACATGATTATGATTGCCGTTCTACATCGTCAGAAACAAGTATTTAACTTCATATACAGTTTTAATGCAAAGAACTCAATTACTACAAACCACTCTAAAGATAACAAGGGAAATAGCGTATTACATATAGCTGCGATGTTCGAACCTTCCGCTACAAGTAATAGCGTTCCAGGCGCAGCTTTTCTTATGCAGAGTGAACGTCAATGGTTTAAGGTAATATCTCTCACTTTATATGTATTATTTAATATAATTTCAATGATGAGTTTTTTTTTTTTTTTTTTTTTTAACGTTGGCTTATAATAATAGTTCTTTATCTTTATCATCATACCAAAACTTAGTTTTTTAAAACTCCATTTGAATTTTGTAAATAAATAAAAATAAAAAAATTGAAATTTTTCCTCTCTCTAGTAGTATAAATATAAAAGAAAATTATTTTAACAATATTATTGAAACTTGCAATGATCCACTTGAAACTTTAATAGAACATACACCGTAGCACATACATATATTAAGCCACTTGTCGTATTGACCATATTTAGTGTATAAGTTTTACTTTATTGAAATGCAAAATTATGATAAATGATCAAAATTATTAAAATAAATATAAAATTTTATTTTAGATTCCATGAAATTTTTTATAAAAGAGAATTTTAATGAAAATTTAGCCACTTGCATGTAGTGGTGTAAAACATGGTTTTCAGAACCAGATCGGATTGGGAGGTTGGACCGTGAAAATCGAAAACCGGGATGAAAATCGATTTTTTAAGCCTAAAGAATTGGATTTTTTGTTAATTCCATGAACTGCTAAAACTGGGGTTGGACCGCACGAACCGGTGAGAACCATGGGTCCAACCCCTTATCAATTTTTTTTAAAAAAAAAAAAAAAACTTAACACAATTTTATTCTACTTAATTAAATTATCCATCTCTTTCAAGGAATAAAAAAATTATAATTAAAATCCTTCAAAGATATTCAACTTTATTTCAAAAGTTAATCATAAATTTTAATATTTTCATGGTTATTATTTTATTTTATTAACTTTCTTATTTAATTATTAAATACATGCTTGAAAATCATTAAATTTTCCTCACATAGATAGATATATTGTCAATTTTGCTAGTTTTATAAATTTAATATCTATATTTAGGTTTTAATTAATTATTAAATTAATTATGACGTCATCACGATTCGATCCCAGTTCGATCTTGGTTCGACCTCAAAAACCTTGAACCTCTACCTTTTACGGTTCAATGAACGGTCTGGGTCTGAAAACCTTGGCGTAAAAAACTCCGACCAATTGAATGGAAGACCAAAACTGCAAAAACTAATTGGCTTTCGGTTTCGCTGGTGATGCTAGATTTTTCCACCTCGACACTGACCAAACCGAACCAATATATTTATTTATTTATTTATCTACTTATTCATTCATGTCTAATTGTAAAGCATTTAATTAAGGGTTAGTAACTTAGTGGTAAGCCTTAGTTCGAGACTTTGCACAACCCTTTTGAGTTGTTTAATTTTTTATGATCCTATCATCTTTTCTTTAACCCAGGCATCTTTTACACTCCTAGCCACTTGGCCCATAGTGAAGATAACCTAGCCACTTGTTCCATAGTGAAGATAACTACTTTGCATAATCTCAATTTCTAGAACTCAGCATTTACTATATAGTATTGAAAAATTCTTACGTATTTCCGTAGCACGGAAAAATGATATTTTCTCCTTTTACATTTATAGTGGACCTTAACATGAATTTGAGAGAAAAGAGTACCATTTTTTGTACTGTAGGAACACTTAAGAATTATTTTATAGTGCTAATATACTAGTATTAAGCCCATGCAATGCATAATTTACTCAAAAATAAAATGTGAATAATAGAAATCATTTTAATAATTAGTGACTTACTTGACAATTTATTAGATTTTTTACCAAAAATAAATTAAATATATTAATAATTAATGAGTCATATGACAAAATCATATTAAATGTAAGATGTATAATACATACATATATTAAAACACTTGGTGCAAATGTGGTGTGTAGTGCATAAATTTTAATATATTAAAAAAATGATATATAATCACAATAATTGATATAAATATAAATATTAAATTTTATTTTATATTATTTGAAATTTGGTAATAGAATTTCAATTAAAGTTGAGTTTTAAATTTTTTGAAACTCAGATGATTGAGTTTAACATAGATTAAATTACTGGTAGTTGACTTTAATTTAGGATAAATCATCTTAACATTATCAAAAAATAAAAATTAATAATTAATTAGATAGTCAGCAAATATTGTAAAGAAAAATGTGCCACTTGGCACAACAACTTCTTCCAAAACCTAATTTATATAATACTAGAATTATGCCCGTGCGATGCACGGTTTAATTAAGAATCATATATAACTTAAACAAAAGATAATAATAACTAAGTTTTTGTATTTATCTAAAAATTGATAGAGATGTATAGAAATAATAAATAAGAACAATTATAATTTTGTGTCTATCCATGAGGTGTTTTAAAAAAATAAAAAACAGAATTAAAGGTTGATATTAGTAGTTGTATATGTGTACTATGATTTTTTTTTTTAAAAAAAATTAATGTTGATATGAACAATTAGTGTGAAACCCTAATTCTAATTCCCTGGAATGCTAGAACTCATAAATAATAAATGAACTAGATCTCCTATTGCAAATTAAATAGTAAATCACTTAGAAATTATAGATAAATTAATAATAAAAGGATTAGATGAAGAATTTGGATTGTATTCAAATTGAAATATTTATCAACTTAGAAATTATAGGAGAAGAAGATAAGAACAATATATATATATATATATATATATATATATTTAAATCTAACAAATTTTCTACAATTTGGTGAAGCCACGTGGCACAACCATGGTTTCTAACCCAACTTTTTTTTATATAGTATATGATATGATATGATATAGCCAAAAGGTATTACTACTCAATAAATAAATCCTAAATTAATGAGCCATACAAATAAAACCACATTAATTTATAAATATAATTGAGTCCGTTTATACAAACACCATTTATGACTTCAAAACTTTTTTCTTTTAGAACTTCATGTCTCCACATGTTTGGCTTTATGCTCCACATATTTGGCTTCATAGGACCCTTTACGAATCTTTTTGCAAAATTAAATATTTATAAGTATTAATAAAATAAATGATGGGCAAAATGAATAAAAAAAAAGATTTGGAACTAAATCATATGTATAATATATATATATATATATATTACTCCCATGCGGCTTAATTCACAAAGCATGAATAGCATGAAAAAAAAAACAAACCTAAAAAAGAAGAAGAATGAAGATCTCAAAATAGCAATAACTTCTTATAAACAAATTTGAAAGTTGACCCATAGAGAGTATTTCAAACTACATGAAATTATTATATGTACAAAACCTAATCAACATGACACGTGGATATAAAATAGGGGGGAATCATAAATAATTTTGGTTGTTATTGATTAGAATTTTAATTCTATTAGGAGTTATTATGAGACACCATACCTTTATGTTTAGCATAAATCTACCTAAATTTTCTAATTTTCTAAAAGGAAATGACAATGCACTAAGACATGCAAATCTAAATATTAGAACCTAAAACAAAGTGATTTTTGTATGATGAAAATTAAAGATAGAGATCAAAGTTAATTTACTTGATTGGCACATTCAATACCAAAAATGAAGAAGCAAACTACAAACAATAAGCATCCAAACCCTTTAGGCAAAACCATTGATAAATGAACCAAATATTCTAACCCAAAGCATCGTAGTGTTCCACTTCCATATCTACAAACAATAAGCATCCAAACCCTTTAGGCAAAACCATTGATAAATGAACCAAATATTCTAACCCAAAGCATCGTAGTGTTCCACTTCCATATCTATATAGAAATAACACCAATTATATAAGAAAAAATAGAGAAGGGTTGCAATAATTGTAGTATGTTACCTGAAATTTGGAGATCATAACCAAAAATTGAATCACTCGTAACTGCAAGCATGTTATTAAGAGTTATGACTTTGACAATAAGTTTTCATGGATAATTGAAAATACTTCCTTTAACATTAACATAAGATGAGAATTGAGTAGTAATACCTTTTGCCGAGGTCTTGCATGCCGAAAGTGCATCCTTTCTTGGGCTATTCTTGTGAAGAACAATTTGTATAATGAGTAAAATCAATAAATAATAATTTGTATACCCTATGTAAAACAAAGCAAAGATCAAATTGAAAGCAGGAAAAATTTTTATATAAAAATATTTCTCATTATAAAATAAAAACCACTTTCAAAAAAGGCTAACTTGAAAAGAAAATAAAATTCACACATCCATTAGCATTGTTGAAGCTTTCATTACTCACCTAGCATCATGATTGAAGTTTTATTATTTCATTCAAGGTCACACCTATATTATATAGGTGTTAGATACATCATATAGAAGTTTGATTGAAAGAGGCCTCCAGCTCTTAATGCCTAATGTTTTTAAAGAATTGTAAGTCTATCCATAATTCCTCTTATGCACAGATACTCTTGTAATGTTTTTGTGGTGTGAGTGAGCAGATGTTTATGATTATAATTTTGTGATATGGATTACATCTTGTAGGATTATAATTTTTGTTAAATCTTATCCCTTAATCAAGAGTTTTGTAGGTTGATATTCTAATAAAATATTATTTATTTAATAATAATTAATATATAAAATGTAGGTTGCAACGTGAGGAAAATAAAAACAATGAAAACGTGGGATGAGATTTATGTAGGTTGCAACTTGAGGAAAATAAAAACAATGAAAATGTGGGATGAGATTTAAATTTAAAAAAAATTTAAAATAGACTTTAGTTAGAGTAGTATTAAAATTATAAAATTTAGATGATAAAATTTTATCTGAATTAAATTTTTGTATGTTAAATACTATCCCTTAATTTAAGAAATATATCCTAACAAATAAAAATAATAATGTTAATCTAATTTTATTTTAACACTACACGTAAAAAATAAGGATTAAATAGATTAGTTGAAGAATTTGGATTATAATTAAATTAAGATTTCTATCAACTTAAAAATTATAGTAGAAAAAAAAAATTATATATATATTTTCTTAAAATCTAAGAAAATTTCTGCAATTTGGTGAAGCCACTTAGCGCAACTACAGTTTCTAAGCCCAACTTTTATTATATAGTATTTTATAAATTAAGGGTTATGTTAACAGGTATCCTTAGAGCAATTGTTAACAAACCATTTTAAGAAAGTTTTAACACAACTTTTATGGAAAATAGAAAAATTTGTCAGTGTGATGGTCACTCCACAAGTATAAGTGCTTGTAGGGTGTAGGATGTCGAGGGTAAGGGCTGAGGTTCAAGTCTCCAGGAGGTAGCTTTACACACACATATACTTAGATTAAGTTAGAGTAGAATGTCTATCTTGTATTAAAAAAAAAAAGTTGTCAAAATATCAATTGCTTTATTTTTTCTTTTCCAATAAAATCTTTCTTAAAATTTTTCATTAACAAATATCCTTAGGATATCCATTAATATTTCTCATAAATTAAAAGTGAGTTAAATAATAGAAACAGAGTACAAACCTTTGAATTCATGTCAATTTAAGAGCCTCTAACAATTTTAAGATGATTGAATCAGTTATAACAAGAGCAGAAATAAAAAATAAAAAACATTAGGAAGAAAATTAATTAACACTGAGTTAAAAGGTAGAACCAATTTATGAGTCTTTATTGGATGATTAGAATTTCCGATAACAAGATTAAATACGGTTATTTCTTAGAATAAAAAGGTTAAATAAGTTATATCATTCAACTTCAGTTTCAAGTGCATAACCTTCATAATCACAAGGGGGAGGGAGGAATTTGTTTTATAATGTTATGATTCTAATTGTTTGTTTTTAGACCCCTTAAAAACACAATCAGATTATCCTAATAATTAGCCTAGTAATTACTTAGTCCAAATTTCAGATCTAGGTTAACACAATTATATAATCATATCAAGTAAAACAACGGAAATATAAATAACACAAAAAATATGATGACCTAGGAAATCACACGGTAAAAACCTGGGGAGGATTTAACCTATCTATCCTCAAGGTAAATCTGAATCCACTATGAAAGAATCGAAGTTTTACAATAGGACTTAGACCACTAACATTCTATTGCTACCCACCAGTAGAAACTTACTGACACGACCACATGCAAGCTACAAGACCACGAACTTCTTCTTTCTTGAATTTTCTAGCAAGTACAAGCACACCCGCTTGTGTTTCTTTTAGTTTTTTAATGCAGCAACTGAATGATCATCAAGTTCTTGAACGAATCTCCTCTTGATAATCCTAAGCTTGTGTAAAGGAAAGCTCCTCACAGATCTTACAAGAGATTTACACAAACTGCAATATGAGCAACCTGTAAAACGTGGCTAAGGTTTGCCTTATATACCTGGAGCAAAAATATAAAACCCTAAACATTTTAAATGAAATAGGGCTGAATTGGAAATCTACATAAAATAACATTCTGCCCGAGATTCAATCGATCGAGCCTGTTCTTCGATCGATCGAGCAAGGCCAAAGGTCACTAATCCTTCTACAGCCACTCGACTCCAACTTTACATTAACACACTCACTTTGAGCGAGTCTAAAACAAGATTAACACTAGTTTTGATCATGGTTTGTAACATTACACATTAGAGTTCTAAATACATTAGTTCCTAAGTCTTTAGAACTTAACAAACTCCCCCTTTGGCTATCCGTGACAAAACACACTTAAAAGCACAAAGTTTACAAAGAAAAAGCCATTTACAAACAACATGCTCATTACAACAAATTCAATCCTAACTACTATCCATCTGCCCCTGAAAACAAAAACCTCTACAAGTGTCTCAAGACCTAAAAGTACTCCCCCTTTTTGTGACGGAATGCCAAAGGGCAGTCAAAATCCATCATCAAAAGGAGGTAGCGGTGAGGATCGCCGAAACTGTGCCAACTTAGCGCGCAAGCCACGGATCTCATTGAGTACGTCCACCAAAATATGTCCATGAGCCGCCTGAACGGTCAAGACATGATCCAATGTACATCGAATGTCTGAATCATCCGAAGTAGTCGATGGAGGAACATCAGCATCAATAGCAGCAACACCAGACGCCTCAGCAGTATCAGCACCTGTAGAAAAGGGAGGAGGGGGTACATCACTAGAAGACACACCTCTAGAACGCATAGAGCCAACTCTCAAGTGAGCAGCCCTCTGTCTAAGGAAGGTGGCATCTATGGGAACTATAACATGAATGGGCTCACCAGCAGGGAAATCAACTAGACCAAGAAACAACAAAATCCTATGAATGAAAATATGATGAATAAAAGCATGGGCGGCAGCAGAACTCCTATGAACTTCGTTCAAAGAATGAAGAAAGAGATGAGGAAAACTAATAAACACACCAGAAACAAGAGCATACAAAAACACATATCGCTCAAGAGGGATGGTGTGAAGATGAGAGATAGGCCACAAAGAATGACAAGCTATCCTAAAGAAAAGATAGGTAGTCTCAGCAAGCTCAGCGGATGTGATCCGAGGATTAGAACCCTACTAGATAGAAGACCCAGGGATGTATGACATAACGTCATCAAGGGGTGGAGACTCCTCATAATGTTAGACAGGCTCCCTAACAACCGGAACCCCAAGAGCATTAGCCACTACCCTAGGGGTAATGGAGAATAAAACACCTTGTATCCAACTCCTAACAAGGGTGTTGGAATCATAGACGTGGCAAGAGAAGTTCAAAAAGAACTATCTAATCAGGGCGGTCGGGAGTGGATGATCTACCTCCAACAAAGACAGCCAGCCTCTACTCTCAAAGTTTGCCCTAATGGCAGGATCCACATCATCTAACATAGTAGAACGCTCAACGCAAATTTTTCTCTTACAGTTCAGTTTCTCAAACACCTCTCTACATCAGTCATTCCTAAACAACTCACTCCTAGAGGGAGACTCAGACGAAAGGGAGGGAGTCCTATTTGCTCTAGTCTTCCTAGGCATGGTGCTAGGATAAGGACAAAGAGACAAAGCAAGACAAAAAAAAGAAAATAAGAAGAAGAAAAAAAAAAAAAAAAAAAACCAAGGGCAGACTATAAGTTAGCACAAAAAATAATAGAACAAAAATCTATATGATGCATGAACAGTTTAAATGTCATGATGCATGATTTAATGTAGTGAATTTAAGTTCAATTTAAGTTCAAATTCACAAAATTGACTTGAACATAGAGTTTCTAACAAAAAACCCCAAAAATTTGAAAAACCACTTGTTCAATTCGCAAAAAATTGACCAATTGATCATCACACAAGATAAAATACATAAAATAATAATCAATTACATCAATTCAACAAACCAATTTTATCAATTGAAACCAATTTGAACAAAATCCCCAAATTCGGATAAATACAAGCCCTAGAATTTTCAATGTCTCACAAAACACCAAATTGATCAAATTAAACATCATAGATCATGTTTATAACATTATAGGAACAAAACCCAATAATCAATTTCAGAAAAAGTGGTTTGAATCATCAAAAACCCCAATTTGAAAAGTTCCGAAAATCCCAATGAAATGCATGAAAACATGAAATAAAATGCAAAAGGAAGGGTAAAATGGACTTACCAGCTTGGAGAGAGGAAAACCTTGCAAAAAGACAGATCAAAAACGACAAAAAAATGAAGATTTGCCTTGACCGAGTCGTATGGAGAGAGAAAAGGTAGAAAACTTTTTGAAAAAGTGTTTGACCCAAATGAAAAACTAGTTTTAAAAAACATCCCACACAATTTTCGATTGATTGAAACCTTATGTTTGATCGATCGATACAAACAGAGGCCCACTCAAAAATTTTGAATCAATTTCGATTGATTGAAAAACAGCCTCGATCGATCGAAATTCCAGAAAAATCACAGTTTTGAAAAAAAACAGCCCAGTTTTTGCATAAAATCCTCCAAGCATTGAAAATATGAGTAAAATGCATGAGTATGAGATGCAAAGTTTTTCAAAAACACAAGTTTTAAACCCAATTTTTCCAAAATTAAGATTTTCAAACATTCTTCATAAATTCTCAAGCATCAAATCTGTTTTGCACAAAAATTCAAAGTATTCGCAAACTTGGTTGGTCAGACCAAAGACACACACAATTACATGTACAATGTTTAGCAAAGAGAAACTTGTGTAGTGCGTGAAACTAGTAAAAACTTGAGATACATGTGAAGTGATATGTGAACAGCAATTAAGCACAAAGTCTACAAAATTCATCACATAGGATTTGAAAGAAACTATCACCTAATGATTTACATCATATAACTCTCACATCTCCTAGAACATAAGCTTGCACTCATGTAAGTTTCTTGATTTTGCCTCATAATATACACACAAATTTTAATTGTTCAGAAACTTATTAAAAAGTCGGGATAATGTACACATCAATTTTATTTGTTTGATTTAACTTTAAGTCCAATAATGTACACACCAATTTTAACATTTAAATCGAGGCTACACCTTATGTTCTTTTTGTGCATGTGCTACACTTTCTTGAGCACAGAATCTTACGATATGCACTAAAGTGTTCATGATTGGCTAGTGAACAGTGGTGAGATGGTTATTTATGCATTTCTCAAAAGGTTCAAGTCCGACAATCAAAGACATATGACTTCAAGATGAAGACAATGAGATTAAAACCATAAACATTTTTCCCACACAACATGTACTACAAGGCTTCAACTAGTAAGATGCAATAAGTAAGCTCATCAAAACTAAATAAGGTACAAAAGACATGTTATGTGAAAATAGATTGACCAACCTTGTTTTAAAAAGAAAAGAAAAATAGTGCAAAACACAATTTGCTTCCTTTAAAAAAAAAAAAAAAAAACAACCTAGAATGAAATGCATGAATGTTATGCAATGCAAATCCTAGAAACAAAGAAAACAAAAACCAAAGAACAAATGTCACAAAGAGTATAGCAATGAAACACAAGGACCATGAAAGAAAGACTCAATTAGATTGAGCCTTTTGCATCCAAAACTTTTTAGATGCACCTCGAGCATTGGAATTCTTATTCACATGAGAATGATTACCAACTCCAAGATTGGAATAAAGGTTTAGAGCCTTTACCAATTCACCAATAAGTACCATAGGATCTTGTGCTTGAGGCATAGGTACTGTTGATTTGTTTGCTCTCTTAGCAGTTTGCAGCTTGTAAATAGTTTGGACGAATGTGCCCAGACTTTCCACAAAATGACAAATCCAAGCAGGCTTATCATGTGTCTTACCCTTAGAAGGGTTGGGAGCCTTAGGTTTAGACTCATGAAGATCAACCCTAATCTTCCTATAAGGTGTCACTTCTATCGGTTTAGCCTCACTCACAGAGGGTTTGACAGCCTCACTCACAAGGGGTTCAGAAGTAGAAGAAGAAATAAAGTTTGTTGAATGGGGTGCATACACAGAGATGCTTTCTACAAAACCTAAGCCAGTTTTGTTAGAGGAAGAATTTTGAACACTTAGAATGTGATCAAGTTTGGAGCTTGCAGACCTATCAGTTTGTTCTCTAGCAACAGATAATTCAAGTTCCAAATTCTTAACTTTATCAAGCAAAAGCATGTTCTTAGTCTTCACATTATTCAAAAGATCATTTGCATCAAACAATTTAACAAGCAAATTTTTCTTTTCAAGCTCAAGAGAAGCAATTTTCTTTAAGTCTAATTCAACATCCATAGCATCCTTTGCAGTAACTTTGCAAAGTTTATTGTAGGCTTCCTGTAAATCTGCATCCTTAGAGAGTTCCCTATCAGAATGGTTCTCTTCAATAGACACACTTTCATTGACTACTGCAATAGCAGTGAAAGCTATGAAATTTCCATCCTCGTCACAATTAGACTCGTCATCAGAAACTCCATCATCACTGAGGGTTACAGCCATAGCCTTACCCTTAGATTTCAAGTAAGTAGGACACTCAGATTTCATGTGACCATACCCTTGACATTCAAAACATTAAGGACCCACAGAATTATTTGAAGATTGACTTACTTTTTCTCTAGGTTTTTTAGTGTTGTTAGCCTTAGTGGGGTCATTCTTCCTAAAATTTCTAAGTTCAACAGTGTTCTTATCTCTTGCCCTTCTGTTGTTGTTTCTAAGAAAATTCCTAAAGTTCTTGGCAAGGTAAGCTATCTCTGTAGCAAAGAGCTCATCATCAAATCCACCAACATCAACATCATCAACTGACTTAAGAGCCATTGATTTGGATTTGCTATTCTTAGGTAGGTCCAAATCATAAGATTGAAGATATCCTACAAGTTCATCAACAGGGATGTAGTCCACATCCTTGCTCTCAGTGATGGCAATCACTTTGGGTCTAAAATCTTCAGTCAAAGACCTAAGAATGTTCTTAACAATTTTAGGTTGATCATAGATTTCACTCAAATTTAAGCAGAATTAACAATATCATTCAGTTTAGCATAGAATTTATCAAAAGATTCATCATCAGACATCTTAATGCTTTCAAATTTAGAAGTTAATTGCTGCAACTTATTAATTTTAACAGTTTTTGTGCCTTCATGCACAGTTTGAAGGATATTTCAAGCAGTATGAGTAATCTCAACATTAGAGATTCTTTTAAATTCCTCCATAGAAACAGCGTTAAAGATAGCATTCATAGTTTTGCTATTGAACGTGGCTGCTTCTTTTTGAGAAGTTTGCCATTCACTAACAGGAGTAGTGAGCTTCTCTCATCCGTATTCAACGGAGTTCCAGACTCTCTCATCAATTGATTTTAGGAATGCTTTCATTCTTACTTTCCAATAAGTATAATTATTCTCATCAAAGTGAGGAGGAATAACAAGAGAATGTCCGTGTTCCATGACAACAGAGGTCAAGGATCAGCTCAGAGATCAAAAGATCAACAACAAGAGAGTTACTTGCTCCGATACCACTTGTTTGTTTTTAAACCCCTTAAAAACACAATCGGATTAACCTAATAATTAGCCAAACAATTACATAGTCCAAATTTCAGATCTAGGTTAACACAATCATATAATCATATCAAGTAAAACAATGAAAATATAAATAACACAAAGATATAATGACCCAGGAAATCAAACGATAAAAACCTAGAGAGGATTTAACCTAACTATTCTCAAGGTAAACCTAAATTCACTATGAAATAATCAAAGTTTTACAATAGGACTTAGACCACTAATATCCTATTGCTACCCACCAATAGAAACTTACTGACACGACCACGTGCAAGCTCCGAGACCACAGACTCCTTCTTTCTTGGATTCTCCAACAAGTACAAGCACACCCGCTTGTGTTTCTTTTAGCTTTTTAGTGTAGTAACTGAATGATCATCAAGTTCTTGAAAGAATCTCCTCTTGATAATCCTAAACTTATGTAAAGGAAAGCTTCTCACAAATCTCACAAGAGATTTACACAAACTGCAATATGAGCAACCTATAAAACATGGCTAGGGTTTGCCTTATATACTTGGGGCAAAAATATAAAACCCTAAACATTTTAAATGAGCTAGGACTGAGTTGGAAATCTGCAGAAAATAACATTTTGCCTGAGATTCGATTGATCGAGCCAGGCCGAAGGTCACTAATCCTTTTACAGCCACTCGATTCCAACTTTACATTAACACACACACTTTAAGCGAGTCTAAAACAAGACTAACACTAGTTTTGATGATAGTTTACCAACATTATACATTAGAGTTCTAAATACATTAATTCTTAATTCTTTAGAACTTAACACTAATGTCCTACATAAATTAAATGTAAGATTAATCATGTGTATATAAATTCTTGGCAGCTTAAGGAATAACTATTACAACCCTTTTAAAGAGGAATAGTTATTTCTCATTTTAAAAAATAACTATTCATAAGGAATGACTATTCTTTAAAATAAAAACATAACTAAACTTTTGAATCACTAAACCACAGAAATAACTATTACATTACAGTGCCTATTAAGTCTACTAAACATACCCTTAATATTTTATATACACTAACCTTAGAGACAAAAATTTTAAAAAAGTATTTTACAAAACTAGTAAGATGATAGGTCATTAATAATAGATAACAAAATAATGGTAGTAGTGAGTCAAGATTGAAACCAACAAAAGCTTCCCGACTATTATGAAAAAAATATTATGAAAGTTATTTTGTTCTAAGTCTTTTGACTATTACTCTTTCATTTAAATATTAAACTATAGTCTTTATGTGATATTGTTTATTAAATGCAGGAGGTGGAGAGAATGGTTAGTCCTTCTCTATTAGAATATACAAACAAAGATGGTAAAAAACCTCGAGAATTGTTTACAGAGTGCCACAAAGATTTAGTGAAAGAAGGAGAAAAATGGATGAAGGAGACAGCAACTTCTTGTACTGTGGTAGGTGCCCTAATTATTACCATTATGTTTGCAGCGGCAATTACCTTTCCAGGCGGTTACAATCAAAATACAGGCTGGCCAATGTTCTCAAACGATAAGGTGTTTATGGTCTTTATAATATGTGATACATTGTCTCTACTTTCTGCCTCAACTTCAGTACTGACGTTCCTTGGCATCCTCTCGTCACGTTATGCAGAAGACGATTTTCTTAAATCTTTACCTCTAAAGATGATAATAGGCCTTTTCACCCTTATTTTCTCTATGGCAACCATGATGATAACCTTTTGCACTTCTCTTTTCATTATTCTGCCTGGAAAATCATGGATGGTCATTCCTGCTATTTGCCTTGCTAGTGTTCCGGTCACAAATTTCGCATGGACACAATCTCACCTTCTGTATGACATGCTCATTTCAACTTATTGGTCAAGAATCTTAGACAGGAAAGCGAAGACTGGATCGTAAGTAATTCAATGTGCTACAGTTTGCATATGTGTGCCTTTAATAATTGGCATGTAGCCAGAAATTGTTATTTTTACTTTTTTTTTGGAAAGATAGTTGAACTTTCCTCTTGTGATCTATATTGTCTGTTTTACGTGTGCCCTTAATAATTGGCATGTCGCCAGAAATTATTATTTCAACTTTATTTGGAAGATAACTGATGAACTTTCCTCTTGTGATCCATGTTGTGTGTTTTTCTCATTTTATACCTTTTTTTTTCTTTTTTTTTTCTTTTTTATCTTAAATCAAATAAATCATAACTCCGTGATATATTTTCACTCTTTTTATTATTTATTCATTCTAATTTAGTTCTTTATTTTGAGCAAGGATAGTATAATCCCTGATCCAATAAATCTCTTCCACAATATGTTAAATATAGATTTTTTTTTTTAATTTAATTTTATAAGAGGTAAAATTTGGATCTTATTTTATTTTATTAAAGTTTCAATTTATGACGTTTATTTTTATTATTATTTTTTATCATCAGATCAAAATATCAATCAGAGATAAAATATAGATTTTTTTTTTTATCTTTTTTAAAAATACACCATTTCTTTATATTGATACTTGATTAATGGGGGCCAATATGGCTTTTCTTTTTTTAACATGAAAAAAATACATTTAGTCCTAAATTTTGGTTCAGAGTCTATTTTTCTTCGTGAAATTGAAATTTTTTTTTTTAATCCTCATAAAATATAAAAAATAGTTAATCTTTTCGTTAATTCCCTTCCCATTATATACACTGCTTGTTTATGAAGATAAGTAGTGGCTATACAACCTCTTTTTTACTTGGTTTTGACCTTAAATGGGTTGGAAAAATGTGGCCAAACATTTTTCACATGCTACACTTGGATTCACAAAATGTGGCGTCATTTGTCATGGTTAACCATATGACCAAATTACTTATCCACGACCATTGAATAGAATAAATAATACTCCCATGGCTGATCCAATAATCAACATTCTCGCTTGAGCGTGGTCCCCTATTATTTGTCTTTACAGTTGGGTTGAAGGTAATTAACTCAAATCCAATACAATTGGGCATGCGATTTTCAAATCCCTCTATTTAGCGATGTCCACTCTTTCTTATTTTTGTGATTAGCCCCACTCGATAAAATACACACGTCCTAAAATTCATGTGTTACTTTGTGGACAATGTTCGGCTGCAGTGTACCCAAATGGGCAAATTAATCATGGGTGGCTAACCACAGCTTAGTTTTTTATCAAAGTTTTACAGCTTTTAGAGATCTGTCCTACTGTTGAAGATATATATGTCACAGTGTTAAAAGTCCTCAACAGAATAGCTTGACTCAAACCACAAAGGTGGTTAGTGATGCAGCAAACACTGAAGTGAGAAGTACTAGCCAAGCCTCGTGTGTGGCAAGCAATGCAGCAGTTGCTGATGACAGGTGTGTTGATCAAACCATGAAGGCAGCAGCTGCTGATGATGAGAGCACCTTACAGAGCACAGGCATTGCATCAAGAGGCTTCCTAAGCGCAGCAGTATTGGAAATGCTTGAAGCCATACCAGATCATGATTTCTTCATCCAATAACATTCTAGAAGTTAGTTCCGCAAATTCAGGAGTGTTACACTCCTTGGTTGCCACATGTACAGATCTTGGAAGTTTCAAATAACAGAATTTGCCGCCAAAAGTGTGGCGGTTATGTATTGCAGTGTGTATATAAACAGAGTAGTAGTGTATTTTTTCATTCATTCAATTTCATTGTAATCTTTCCAATCCATCAATGAAATTCTCTCAGTTTATTTAGATTCTCTGTTTTTGATATGGTATCAGAGCGACTAGCACGGTTAATATTGATTTCCTAGTCTTTTCTTTTGATTCTTTTTCTCGCCTACCAAACAGAGGTTCCTTGAGAAAATTCTTCAATCCTGATTCTCAGAACTTCGATTCATCTGTTCTGATTCATCTTGAAGTTTTTTTCTTCTTCTCCAATTTCATTAAAGTTTCATACAAAGCTTGTGAAGAGCATCAATGGCTTCTGGAGAAGGAAGTGACTCTGTTCCTATGCAAAATCAATCCACGCAGCATATCCCTCAATCCAACACAGAGACCAATTCTCCCAATAGATTTTTCCTTAGTGCCAGTGAGAATCCAGGGAATATCTTAGTCACTCAACCACTTTTGGGAATGAGGAACTATCAATCTTGATCTAGGGCTATGGTTCTAGCTTTAACTGCCAAGAAAAAGATAGGATTCGTGAATGGCAAGATTGCAAAACCTGAAGAAGATTCTCCTCTGTATGAAGATTGGGAAAGCTGTAACACAATGGTGCTTTCTTGGCTGATCAATTCTATACATTTTGATGTGTCAAGTAGTATCATGTATTGTGAGACTGCAAGGGAAATGTGGCTTGAATTGCAGTGAGTGTTTTCACAGGGAAATGGACCAAAGATCTACAACCTTCAACAGGAAATCTCACAGATAACTCAGAATCAGTCAACAGTGACTGAATATTACTCTAAATTCAAGAAGCTTTGGGATCAATTGCTTCATTATGAGCCATTGCCAGCTTGTACATGTGGGGCAATGAAGATTCTGAGCATTGCACATGAGAAATCCTATGTGATGAGGTTTTTAATGGGGCTTAATGAGAATTTTGAGACTGTGAGGAGTCATATTCTCATGCTTGAACCATTTCCATCAATGAGCAAGGTGTATGCTCTAGTTCTTCAAGAAGAATCTCACAAAGGCATTGGACATGGTTCTGCCTTCACACCTAAACCTGATTCAGTGGCAATGTATGCCAACACCAGAGGAAATTATGGAGGTAAAGGTGGTCCTAAGAAGGAGAGGCCTTTGTGCACCCATTGCAACTTGCTTGGACACACTATGGACAAGTGTTACAAGTTGCATGGATATCCACCAGGTTACAAGAACAAAGGCAAGTCAAATTCCAATGCCAATCAAGTCTCATATCCTCAACAAGGTGCTGAAACTTCTTCCAATGCATCTGCTCAATGTCCAATCTCTAGAGCACAATGTGAGCAATTGCTTGCCCTTTTCAATACGGCTTCTGATCAAGGTGCTAATCACCATGTTGCAACTGTGAGTACATGTGGTGCTGTCTCTAACATACTCCCTAGAGCTCCTGGTATACCTACTGCAACTGGTGCACCTTCTTCTTCCACTTCATCAAACAGTGAACACTACTCTTTTACTAACACTATGACAGGTACAAATTCCTTGTTCCCTTCTACTCCTACTTTTAGGCATTCCATTTTTTCTGCCAAAGTAGTTGATAGGAACACCTTTCATGCCACTGATTGGGTCATAGACACAGGGGCCACTGATCATATGGTGCATTCCATTACTTGTTTCACTACCATCACTGCCACCTTAAATACATTTGTTAATCTGCCTAATGGAGAAGTAGCCTCTGTCACTCATATTGGCATTGTGAAAATTTCTGAACATCTTACCCTTCATAATGTTCTATGTGTTCCATCCTTTAGCTTCAATCTCATTTCTGTCAGTCAACTTGCCAAGTCTAGGGTCTGCTACCTCATTTTCTTTGGAAACTTATGCTTTATTCAGGACCTTGCTCATTGGAGCACACTTGTTCTGGGTAGAGAATGCAATGGACTCTACTTGCTGGATAAAGGCAGCATTACCACTCCTTCCATTGCAGCTTCAATTTCAGTTTCTGTACATACTGCACAGCCTCATCTTTGGCATTCCAGATTGGGTCATCTGTCCAATGCCAAATTGACTTCAATAAAACCAAATGATGTACCTTGTTTTCCCTCTATTGAACACTTCAATTGTGACATTTGTCCACTTGCTAAACAAAAACGTTTACCTTTCAATAAAAGTTCTCATTTTTCTAGTTCTTGCTTTGAATTGATCCATTGTGATTTGTGGGGACCTTTCTCAATACCTACTGTTGATCATTGCAAGTATTTTTTAACCATTGTTGATGATTACTCTAGATGCACTTGGGTGTATTTGCTAAAGCATAAATCTCAAACACAAACTGTTTTGGAACAATTTTGCATCATGGTGGAAACTCAATTTTCTAAGAAAATCAAAACCTTAAGATCTGATAATGGTACTGAATTTCTCATGAAAGATTTCTTTGCCAAAAAGGGTATTTTACATCATTTAAGTTGTGTTGAAACCCCACAACAAAATGCCATTGTTAAGAGGAAGCATCAACACATCTTGAATGTGGCAAGGGCTCTCATGTTTCAATCTCATTTACCTTTGCATTTGTGGGGTCATGCTGTTCTTGCTGCTGTGTACTTGATCAACAGAATCCCCTCATCTGCCTTATCCAACAAAATTCCTTTTGAGATGTTATTTGGTCATCCACCTAGTTATGCCCATTTGAAGGTGTTTGGTTGCTTATGCTTTGCATCTACCCTTTCTTCTCATAGATCCAAGTTTGCACCTAGGGCTGTTAGATGTGTTTTCTTGGGATATCCTTTTGGGGTTAAAGGATATAAAGTCCTTGACTTAGTTACTAATAGGGTGTTCATCTCTAGGGATGTGGTTTTTCATGAAAATTCTTTTCCTTTTGCTTCTGCTTCAACTAATACTGCAGATCCCTTTGTTCATACTGATGTTGAAGCCTCCTGTCCAGCTGGTGTTGATGAGTTTGTCACTCCCATTAGCATACCTGATCCTGCTTCCTTAGACCTTGATATTGTTTCTTATCCTTCCACTAATATTCAGTCTGTTTCTTGTGCTGCCCCTCCTCATGCTACTTCTTCTAGTCCTGTTCAGGTACCTAATTCTGATCAGGTACACCCTTCTGCCACACCAGTTGCTCAGGTTCCTCCAGTGCCTCTTAGGAAGTCCACTAGAGACATCAGACCTCCTGCCTACCTCCAGGAGTATGCTTGTACCACTGTTGCAGCTGGTGCTCCTTATGATATTGCTCAATGCCTTACTTATTCCCATTTGGAACCTTGCTATTACTCTTACTTACTAGCAGTCAGTTCCAGCCCCAAAGAGCCTCATAGTTTTTCCCAGGCAGTTCAGGACCCACTTTGGAGGGCTGCCATGGACAAGGAAATCCAAGCTCTTGAAATGAATCATACATGGGATGTGACTAGTTCACCTCCTGGTAAGTCTCCCATTGGCTGAAAATGGGTCTACAAAGTGAAGCTCAATCCTGATGGTAGTGTTGAAAGGTTTAAAGCCAGGTTAGTTGCCAAAGGATATACCCAACGAGAAGGCCTTGATTTCCTTGAGACATTTTCTCCTGTTGCTAAAACTGTTTCAGTAAGGGTCTTGCTTGCTCTTGCTGCTGCCAGGCAGTGGTCTTTGCACCAATTGGACATCAATAATGCCTTTTTGCATGGGAATTTAGATGAGGAGGTCTATATGTCATTGCCACCTGGTTTTCACAGTAAGGGGGAGTGTGTTTCAGCCTCTTCTACTGCTCCCAAGGTGTGTAAATTGGTTAAGTCTCTCTATGGCTTGAGACAAGCTTCAAGGCAGTGGTATACTAAGCTGTCAGTAACTATAAAGGAGCTTGGTTTTGTTCAATCTCAGGCTGATCATTCCTTGTTTGTGCATTGCAAAGGGTCTTTGTTCACTGCTTTACTTGTTTATGTTGATGATATGGTAATCACTGGCAATGATCAAGCTTGTGTTGCCTCTCTCAAGTCTGTTCTAGACCAGAAGTTTGGTATTAAAGACTTGGGATCACTCAAGTACTTCTTGGGCTTAGAAATTGCAAGGAACAAGAATGGAATCAGCCTATCTCAAAGGAAGTATGCCTTGGAAGTGCTTGAGGAAGCTGGCATGACTAGGTGCAAACCAGTCCAAACTCCAATGGAACAACAACTCAAGTTGTCTAAAGGCAATGGAGACTTGCTCAATGATTCAGGGTAGTATAGAAGACTCATTGGGAAGCTTATGTACTTGACATTGAGTAGGCCGGACATTACATATGCAGTACACAGACTTAGCCAATTCTTGGCACAACCAAGAGCACCACATATGAAAGCAACCACTAGGATTCTTCAATATGTTAAAGGAACACCAGGTCAAGGTGTTTTCTTCCCCACCAATTCTGATTTGCACCTAAAAGCATACTGTGATGCAGATTGGGCAGGATGCCCTGACACAAGGAAGTCTTTAACAGGGTACTGTGTGTTTCTTGGTGATGCATTGGTGTCTTGGAGGTCTAAGAAGCAAAGCATAGTGTCTAGGTCCAGTGCAGAGGCAGAGTACAGGGCTATGGCCACTACTAGCTGTGAATTAACTTGGATTCTACATTTGCTACAAGACCTACATGTCAAACATGTTAAACCTGCATTGATGTACTGTGATAACCAGGCAGCACTTCATATCGTTGCAAATCCAGTATTCCATGAGAGGTCCAAACATATAGAGGCAGATTGTCATGTGGTGAGAAACAAGATTCTTGAAGGAAAACTTAAGACCTTCTATGTCTCAACCAAGGATCAATTGGCAGACGTATTCACTAAAGCATTAGGAGCAGAAAGCTTTCTTAAATTGATTAAAAGGCTAGGTGTGATCAATATTTTTGCTTCTATAGTGACCTTTCCTCACACAAGTTGTGAAAAACAGAAGACAAGAGCTATGCTCTTGAGGGGGAGTGTTAAAAGTCCTCAACAGAATAGCTTGACTCAAACCACAAAGGTGGTTAGTGATGCGGCAAACACTGAAGTGAGAAGTACTAGCCAAGCCTCGTGTGTGGCAAGCAATGCAGCAATTGCTAATGACAGGTGTGTTGATCAAACCATGAAGGCAGCAGCTGCTGATGATGAGAGCACCTTACAGAGCACAAGCATTGCATCAAGAGGCTTCATAAGCACAGCAGTATTGGAAATGCTTGAAGCCATACCAGATCATGATTTCTTCATCCAATAACATTCTAGAAGTTAGTTCCGCAAATTCAGGAGTGTTACACTTGGTTGCCACGTGTACAGATCTTGGAAGTTTCAAATAACAGAATTTGCCGCCAAAAGTGTGGCGGTTATGTATTGCAGTGTGTATATAAACAGAGTAGTAGTGTATTTTTTCATTCATTCAATTTCATTGTAATCTTTCCAATCCATCAATGAAATTCTCTCAGTTTATTTAGATTCTCTGTTTTTGATACACAGCGATGATAACATGGATGAGTAATAAGAGGAACTAAACCAGCTTATTTTAGTCATCCAGAAGGGCTGTATTATGTGGATTAGTATTTGGAGCTAGAAGTTGATAATAGTGGTAAAGGCAAGTCAAAGTTTAATAAGCTGGCAAGGAAGATTCTATTAGGAAAATGCTATAGTAGAAACCTTAAGAAGGAAATATTGCTGAAGGCTTTGTAATCTGACGCTCGGCATCGAGGTAAGTCAGTCAGGTTGATCAAATCGTCGTTGTCATTTGGTTTCAAACATTAGACAAACAAGACAAGAATGTATCAGTGTATGAGCGTATACCATCACCATGGTCTATTCAGAAATCTCACATGATCATCAAAAACTGGAGGCCGGAATAAAGTGTCCATGAACTGGATATTTTTTTCCACTACAAATTAACATGTGGGTCCAAGTTAATTTCATATGGCTTACCACTTCAAACACAGTCAAAGTATAAGTGCAAAAGGTATTGAAAATTGCAACAAGGCTGCCAATGCTTTAGCTTTTAAGTGCAGAGTCCATTTCAGTGTCGGATTCATCACTATCCAGTGGTCAAATTACTTTTCTACTTTTCCCCTCTTTCTTCAGCACAATGATTAAAGCTACCAGTCCCACAGTCATTCACTCCACATCCTCATCCTCATCTTCCTTGCTCTCACATACAGAAAACTCTCTCAAGGCACGGCAGAGTACTCTCAGCCACAAATCACATTCACGCACATTATTTGAAACCCATATCACAGTACACTACCATCAACAATCGCTGCCACAAACTCGAAAGTCAAATAACCAAACCACTACCTCGCCTTCAACTTGAACACCAAACCAGCAGGTAGCAACCCACACGAGCATATACCATGGACGAACCATTCCAACACTCACAAGCAGTTCACTTCACTCGCACTCTTAGAGCAATTCCCAGAAAGCGAAAGGAAGACGGGAGAGAAAAGGGAGCCTGAAAGAGAATATGGGCTTCGGCTGAAGCTTGAAAGCCTAAGCCCAACTCCGAAAGTTAGATCCTTTCTTAAGAGCCCACCCAAGTTTCAAGAAGTGTCCAAGAGCCCTGATCCGATAGAAATCCCATAACCCACACTGATCTGATTGTGGTCCAAATTCCAAACCCAATTCCCAACTTAAGGTATGGATGTTCCTATAATAGATCAGAATGGTCAACGGCTAAGGCATTATTTTTTTGAATAATGAAAGAGATATAAATTATTTTAAAAAAAATTATAAATTACTAATGTGATGAGTAATTATTGGAAAATGAAAAAGTAATATTAATAGTGGGTTTAGATGAAAACCAATAAGAAGTTAGTCACATTAACTTTTTTAAAAAATGTTATAAAATAATTTATGTTTATAGCATTACTCTTATTTTTTATTCTTATATAAGCATCTATATTGGCAGTGCTAAATAGCTATATTACTATTTTTAACACAATCAAATACCAAAATGTGCCCTACAATGGTGGAGACAAAGCTATATTATTTTGCTCCATAGCTACAGTGCCCAGTTACTTTTGATTGTGCACTGCAGCTAAAAGGTATAAAAAAAAAAATTATTATTTGTACATTCACACTGTTTTTGATTATTTCACTCATTTTTATTCTTTCTTTTATTTTTATTTCTCTTCTTCAGCGTTCACACTACCATTGTTCGTGCATTCACACTTCTTTTACTCTTTTTTTTTCTTTTTTTATATAGCGTTCACACTTCACACTACTATATATTGTTTGTACGTTCATATTGCTATTGTTCTTTTATTCTTTTTTTTTTCTTTTCTTATTCTCTATATTTTCACTGATGCTAGATGTTTTGTAAAGTGAGTAGGTACACTCAGTGGCGGAGCCAGAATTCCAGTTTAGGGGGGGCAAGATCAAAAGACAATAATTAAAAAAAAATTTAAAAAATATTAATCGATATTACTAATAAAATTATAAACAATAATAATTGTCATAAAAAATATATTAAAATTTAAACAACTATAAAATAATTAAACAATTGTAAAACAACCAATTCATAGTTACTAACAATTAAAGTAAGAGATTAATCTATATACACAAATTTTAGACATCTAATTTGATTCCTTATAATAATTTGAGAAAATAAATTTTCAAATTTCTTTCTTTATACTTCTATTTATTTAAAATTTAGATTTATGGTAAAAACTCAAATTTTGAGACTGTGAAAAAAAAAAAAAAAAAGAGATGGAGGTGAGAAAGATAATGGATGCTTTATTGCTTTAGTACCAAACAAGACATTAATATTAATAATAATAATAATATTATTATTATTATTATTTTGTGTAAAATTTGAGTTCCACGGGTGGTACCTGAAATGAAAGGAAGGAATTTGGATAAGTGAAAAAAAAAAAAAAAAAAAAAAAAACCCTTGAATGATGGTCAAAGTGTACACAGGCTTTAACTAACAAAACTTAGGTATAGTATCTTAGGTTCCCCTCTTAAGATTTAGTCATGTGGCTACACAGACGTTAACTTAAGAACAAAACTTAAGTACAGTACCTTAAGTGCTGTTTTTTAAATTTTCCTCTTGAAATTCAACCATGTGATTCCTTAACTAAAAAATATACTTACATCTCATGAAAAAAATTCACATGGTAAAATATTTAGAGGGGAATCTAAGGAACAACACCTAAGTACTGTACTTAAGTCTTGCCCTTGACTTAAAATAAAAGGTGATAGGTGGTGGCTATTTATTTCGGTGTCAGTCTAATTGATAAAAGTGGGGAGTAGTTCTTTTAGTAACGTTACAAAATCTCATAATATTTTTACAACAAATTGAGATGTTAGTACATTATAGGTCAAAAATAAAATAAAATAAATTATTCTAAGATCCATTCCAACTAAAAGCATGAGTGTTGTGAAAATATTGTGAACTTTTGTTATGTTTCTAGATTTACTTACGTGGGAGATATGTTATTTTATTTATTTTTTCATATCATGGTACAGTTTGTGTATAGTAGAAATAGGAAAATATTTCTTTATTTTATACTTTTACTATTCTAATGTCAGGAGGGCAAAAAACTACACAAATAAGAAGTATATATAAATAGTTTTTTTAGGTGGAGTCAGAGGGGGCAAGTGCCCCCCCTCGCCCCCCTCTACCTCCGCCCCTGGGTACACTACTCCTTCGCTTCATAACTTATAAGGCAGAAAATGGGGAAAATTCTCTTCGATGTGGGATCACATGTCAAGCCAAAAAGGCTACAAGGCAAACCCTTGGCCTGAGGTGAAAATTGTCCCCACAGGTTTGACCTTGGGTACTTAACCTCAGGTTTGACCTCGGGTCCGACCATGTGTGGGAATTTCCATCAACTAATGGAACACTACTCCTTCACTTCATAGCTTATAAGGAAGAAAGTGGGGGAAGTTCTCTTCGATGTGGGATCACATGTCAAGCCAAAAAGGCTACAAGGGCAACCCTTGGCCTGAGGTGAAAATTATCCTCACAATTATTATTATTATTATTATTATTATTATTATTATTATTATGTTGGGATAATTAATAATGCGGACACCAAACTTTATTCTTTTATTTTTAGAAAAATGAAGATTATGGATTTTGTGGTAAAGTGTTAGAGATCCTCATTGCATTTATTATCGGTAAAGATTAAAGTGATATTTGTTTTTAAATTATTTCAAATTGATAATATGTATATATGTTTCGTAAATTTTAAAACTATTAGTGCACTTTAACTGTGTAATCTCTAATTTCTTTAACAAAAAAAAAAAAAAAATTGTTCTAAAATTTTTAAAGAAAATTAGTTATCATTAATATGATTAAAAGAGAGTTCACAAGTTACAACTTACAAATTGACTAGATGAAAAAAAAATTAATATTTTTTTGACCAATGATATAAATATTTTTGTTATAAATATATATATATATATATATAGAGAGAGAGAGAGAGAAGATTTTTTTTTTTTTTTTAACTCGGCCCCTAGAATAAAATTCTAACTTTGGATGGCAGGTGTGCTTTTTATCTCTAGACTCTCTACATCTAGATCTTTAATATAAAATAAAAGGCTTTTAATTTTTTTTATCAAGTTCCTTAAATTGTGCAAAATTTCAAAAAAAAAAAAACTATAGCATATAAAAAAAATTAAAATTTTATTGGGACATTCAAAAATTCAACCACTAATGTTTTCCAAAAAAAAAAAAAAAAAATCAACCAGTAATGAAGATATTATGTCAAGTAGGTATGTCTTTGCCATTATATGGTCCATTTGGTGAAGTGAAGTCCTATATAGCAAAGGTTACATGTGTGTGTATTGTTATCATATTATAATAACTATTTGTTATAAATTTAGTTAAATTCAAGAAAAAAAAATAGTAAAGTAAGTGACTATTTAAGCATTTGATTGGTTAAATAAACATGTAATGTATAAAATTATGTATGAATAAGTGTGATTGTATGCGACAATAATTAATACGGAGCCAATGAGTTGCGATTAGTCATTTAATCTAAAATGTTTTTATAAAAACAAAGTCAAATAGATAATAACAACTGTATAAAGATAAAAATGCTAGACAAACTTAACAAAATAAAATGGTCATAAGCTCGTAGCTACGCACATTGGCAATAGATATTGAAAGTTTAAATAGTGTGTAAAACACTAATAAATGTTTAGACCCCCAATTTCAAATTTGTCCAATACAAGCTTATACCCAAACAATAAATGTGTGGAACAATAGGTACAAGCAAAAACCCAAACAAATAAACAACTTTAGACCATAATTAATCACAACACAGCAACAAATAAAGGTAGAGAGTAAGAGTTAGAGACATGTAAACACAAGGATAACACCAGCACGTGTTATTAAAGAGGAAACCAAAGAACTCGGCGAAAAACCTCTTCGCCGCCCTCCAAACGGTAAAATGATCCACTAAAGAATAAAGTTGAGATACATGAATAGCAATAGACCCTCCAAGCCTAATCTACGCAATGCATCTAAGCCCTCCAAGCTTCTTGCTACAACAAGGTTAAGTCTAACCGTGTCTTCTTTATTTTTCTGGATCCCGCAATAAGCCCATTGCATCAACCAAGTAAATTGGTCATCTTTGAACTACTTCCCAAGTACCAAAATACCTTCTCATTGATATGGGTATGGTGAGATAATGATTTGGCTAATGAACCTCTCAAGGGTATGTCAATGGAAATAGTGAGAATAGAGGAATTTGGAGAATCAAATGTCTAAGATTATGGATGAGTCAATCTTGATTTTCCCTAGGGTTTTTCTCTCAAAATTCTCTCTAAAAGCTCTCTACATTTCGTGGAATTAAGCGTATTTATAGTAGAGTACGTGAGGAATGTGAAAAGTCATTTTTTCTGCAAAACAAAGCATTATGGTGACTCAGTCTCGTGAGAGGGATGAGTCGCGAGTTTAAGTCACTAGTTACATAATTCTCATCTAAATACAGGGTATCTTAATGCTAAAATACAAGCAAATTTGATATGAAATAAAGCAAACACATGATAGAATAATTTCAACCTTACAGATATTCATAACGAATTATCATGTAACATTCAAAATTTGAAAACTTGTAGAATAAAATTGTAAAACTTCATGTATTATTATTATTTTTTAATTGATAACTTGATATATTTAAGTTCTCTTTTTATTAAAAATTTTTAATGACTCTTAAACAAAATTCCTAGAGCCGCCATTAGTTTAAATCACAATGATTTGTGTATAAACACATAAAGACAACATGATGTGTGGATTGTTTAAAAGTGGTATTTTCCTAGAATATTGTTTACACTATTACGTTAGTTGCCTATAGTTTATTTTCTAGAACAAAAGTCATGGTTATAAAGCTTAATTCATATATAAGGCTTTACTTTTTCCATTCGGGACGTATATTAAATCCTAAGTCTAGAAAGTATTGGCTACTGTCTTTGAGATTCGATAACTTCAAGGAAACATCTTTTTGGGTAGAGTTGCTTTGCATTAGTGTTATTATTTGGTTCATCAAAGTACAAGTCTCCTGAAACAATTTGTATAATTCAATAAGCTTTATATTTTGTGAAGGATATTAAGTAACTTCCATGGTTGATTATAGGTCCTATTTAAGAGTGTTTTCAAACTATTTGGAGGGTGTTTCAGCTAGACTTTCAGAGTGATTCAAATACGGTAAGTAATTATGCATAATATGCACAAGTTTTGTTCAATAGATTCTTAGAAGTCAAAAGTTTTCAAAAGTTATGTTTCTAAGTTTACGTTTTCTAAAGCTTATCAAAAGTATTTTTACACCATTGAAAGAGAAACTTCGACTTTTAAATAATGTTTTAAAGAGAAATTTCAAATTTTAAATAACGTTTTGAACATCTAAATCTCATTTAAAAGATGATTTCTAAACTAAAATATTTTCAAAAAGGAATTGAGTTTTAATGTAATTTTTCTAAAAATGTTCTTGTACTTTTAATATGTTTAAAACCAAGTGATTTCAAAATCATGTTCCTATTTTCCAAAATGGTATTTAAAACATTTTTAGTGATTTGAATTTTCAAACTTACTCAAGAATTGTAAAATACATATATAAACTCCTTAGTTCCTATTCATTCCTTAAGAGAGTCAAGTATTTATGTTTTATTTGATATTGTGATCTTCAATATACCTCTGTATTTGGAATTATTGTTACTATATATAAGTAAATTTTTCTACTTTTGTATAAACATTGCTTTTGTGATATGTGACTCATTATATGTTTTAAAAATTGATCAAATATATATATGTGAACCCACTCACAGGGTTGTATGTGAGAATAACTGTTGAACCCTCACTAGCAGGGGTTAGATGTTGGTATTTGCTCACAAGATTATATGTGAGAATATGTGATATGTGTATATGTTACACTATTCTTTGATCAATATTCTATATGTGTTTTCGAATGATTTTAAGATTTGATTACATATGTATTAACTGGATCATTATATGTTTTGGAAAACTATATTTAATATCATTGAGTAAATTTGTGAAATCAAAATACTCGTGTTTTGCTTGACTCTATTTTGTTGTGTATTGTGTATAATTGCTTATTAGATCTATGGCTCACTCCATCAATTACAATTTTCTTATTAAAGTATAGTTAGGAAACAAAACTTTTGGATCACTTAATAAGGTGTAAAGTAGAGCGTGAGAGTTTTTAGGCAACTTCAGTAAAGCTTGAAGTCTTATAGGATTTTTAGTTATTTCGCTTAAGATTTTATAGTATTTAGAGATTATTTCTAAATTGTGGATTTTAGATATTATAAGAGATTTATTAAGAGCATTTTTTATTTGGAGTTTTATTTAATTTTGAAATTAATTACGTTTATTGAAACATGCAAAATTAGCAAGTTAGTCATGTATCTAAATTCATGTTCCATATATTTGGGTTGTGACACTAGGAGACTAGGGTTTTGGAGTATTATATTATGTCTGCACTTTTTGGAAGGTTGGATGAAATTTAAGGAGCATTGTACAGCTGAAAATTTGTTTAGGACCTTTTTTTTTTTTTTTTTTTTTTCCTCATGGTAGTTTGGGCTCATTAGTATTAGCACAAGGTGAATTGGGCTCTTGGGCGCTGGGCTACCAACTAGCCCACTAATTTTAATCTTAAATAAATAAATAAATAACCTCCCAAAAATTAACATTCAATGAAAAGACTAAAAAGAAAAAGGAAAAAAAAAAAGGAATGAAAAAAGCTAAAGAGAGAAAAAAAAAAATGTTCTCTTGATTAATGATACTTTGAAAAGACATGCGCTGGGCTTGGGTTATTGTATGGGTAAAAATTAAAGCAAGATATTTTGATTTGTGCTTAAACTAAACAATTAAGTACATATATAAATATTATTTGGGGTTTTTTAAATATTATTGATAACTCTGAAATAGTACACCAGTATTAACCAATAATAAATTATTTTTTTTTCTCTAGCTAAATCAAAATGCCCTCTGGTACAGTATTGGCTCCCATGATATAGAGTAGAGCAAAAAAAAAAATGAAACAAGAGAATTGGACTTGAAATAGAATAGTGTAGGATCTGTACACTATTCCTATGAGATGAGTGAATTCAAGCCCAATGAACCCAGTACAAAGAATTTGTAGAGAGTGGATAGAAGAACTAGGTTTTAATGAGTGTGATAACAGTTAGAATGGATTTTAACAGATAATCAAATGGAAGCAAACCGAAGTTATCTAAGAAAAACTTGTCCTCGGCGTAGTTCGAGGATGTGTGTTCCTGTATATATTGATGGAAGATCGTTACATAAATGGCTCGAACAGTTAAAGTACTTTCTTTTACAAATTTCTCCTCGGGCTGATATTGTTGTATCGGTCCGACCTGAAATCCCTTCCCTTTTGAGGGACAACCTTCTCCTTTCCTTTCCCTTGCAGCTGGTCCTTTTCCACCCTTTTGTATTTGTCAATCCGGTCCATAAGCTGCCGTACACTGGTGACTGGCTTGCCAGTCAAGGATTTCCTTAAGCCGTGCTCGGTTGGGAGGCCACTTTTAAAAGTGCTGATAGCAACGTCATCAAAGTTGCCATCCATCTCATTGTAAATTTTCCAATATCTGTCCGAGTATACCTTTAGAGTTTCTCCCTTATGCATGGACAGTGATAGCAACGAACTCAGAGGCTGAGGAACCCTGGTGTTCGTAATAAAGCAAGAGTCGAAAGCTTGGATAAGCTGCTTGTAGGAATCTATGAAGTTCGTCTTCAAGCCGTTAAACCACCTCATCACCATAGGTCCTAGGCTGGACGGAAAGACCTTGCACATCAGAGCTTTGTTCTTGAAGTGGACAGCCATTCTTTAATTAAACTGGCTCACATGCTCTACGGGGTCCGTTCGACCATTATAAAGAGTGAACATTAGTTGTTGGAACCGCCGAGATAGCCTAGCCCCTTCTATCTTACGTGTGAAGGGTGACTTAGAAATTTGATCCAGAGCCTTACTCATGACATTGTTGCCCATGCCTCTACTAGATGGACTCTTGTGTTTTTGTCTATAATGGTGCTCATCTTCATAAGAGAAGATCTCACTTGGAGGATTTCTTGATCTTTGCCTATAATTGCCGTCCTCTTCATCACCAGAGGATATGTCAGTACTGGAGGGAGATCGCCTCCTTTGTGCACGGCGCAATTTCCTTTTTAGGTCATCTATCTCCTACTGCATGGTTTGGTTGCTGTTTTGTCTCTGGGATATTCGATTGCCCACTTGGGAGTGGCTTTTGCTCGTCTGGGTGGTATTCACACTCCCCTCCCGATTCCTTCCATTCTCCTAGTTTTGTTCATGTTTAGGGTCAGGAAAATTACCCCGTTGCCGGGACCCTACGGGTTCTGTCTATTGGGGATCCCCTTGGTGTGGGTTATCCTGGTGTGGACCTGATCCTGCCATGTCTAGCTGCTGCACCCACTAACACATAAGTTCTCCCCACAGACGACGCCAATTGTAAGGTCTGAGTTTGTACACTATTCCTATGAGATGAGTGAATTCAAGCCCAATGAGCCTAGTACAATGAATTTGTAGATAGTGGATAGAAGAACTAGACTTTAATGAGTGGGATAATAGTTATAATGGATTTTAACAGATAATCAAATGGAAGCAAACCGGAGTTATCTAAGTAAAATTGTCCTCGGCGTAGTCCGAGGATGTGTGTTCCTGTATATATTGATGAAAGATCGTTACATAAATGGCTCGAACAATTAAAGTACTTTCTTTTACAAATTTCTCCTCCCCTTTCCATGGAGGGTCTCTTACATTATATAGTTCCATTTGGACCATCTTGATCCTATACTTATTGATCATTCAAGCCACTACTTGAGTGCTTGTCCCATCAGACACTTCTTCAAGCCTTTTGTGAGATGGGGTGGCCAAGGCCACACTGTTCAAGGGTAATCTCCACATTAATGCGGCCAGAGTGTTAGTTATGGAGCATTTAATGGGGAGGCAGCAGTTTTTCCTGGAATTGTTCTACCACTATGCTTCAGTCAACTTACTTGCTGTACTTGTCTTTTCTTTTGGGAAGCTTTGGAAGATTGCATTTGCTGGTGGATCACTCCTCTTCTACCTTGGAATAAGCTAGCCAAGGACGAGCTTGTCCTCGGTGCGGCTTTTGGGTTGTCGCGATCACCATTGTCCTTCTTACATACGATTATGGGCCTCGGCATGGCCTCAGGCCCAATGCGAAAGATGAAGGTACATCACTGGTCCTATGACCCCACAAATAGTTTTCTAAAAAACTTTAGTAGAAATTAATTTTGTCTCATGCTGAGTTAAATAAAGAAAGTTAAAAAATAATCTTCCTTTAACTAGTTTTTTATACTATCAAATATATATTAAAAAAAAAAGAAGCAAAAAGCTATTTTTACATAAATTTTTTTTATCAAAACAAATTGAGGAAGAAAACACTTGAGTTTTATTAATTATTTTCTTTTCTCCTCATCTAACCAAACAGTCTCTAAAACATTTTTCCTTCTTAATTATTTTCTCTTCAAAATTTTCCATCTATCCTATTTCAATTCTAAACGACCACACCATTAAAGTGTAGGGAATTAACATGCTATTTGTTTTGCTCACTATTATTATATATAAAATAAATGGACAAATAAATAAACTTTTGCTCGCCATTTGATGTAATAGAAATGAGCGATCTTTAAAAAAGAAAAGAAAAAATAATAACGATAACGAAGTGAAGTTATTGAAATTGAAGTCTTGAACCCATCTTCATTACGTGATGAAAAATTAAGTGATAGAAAGATACTTAATTTTGTTAGATTCATAAAAGATACCGGTGGGAGTAGGTAAGGACACTAACATAGATGCCTCTTTTTTGGGTACCTATCACCCAACACATTAATTAATAAAATTATTATTTCTCCTCTTTTTTTCTCTTTTTTTTTTCTCTTTTTTTTTTTTTTAAATGCAGACATGACCCAGCCATTAAATAAGAGCAGAGTTATTGTGTTTATTTTTGAAATGTATTATTATGATATTATTTATGGTAAAATATTTTACAAAATTTTACAATTGAAAGAAAATATTTTTAATTTGACCAAATTTTACAATAAAACAAATAAAGTTAAATGCATAAAGTAAAATACATACGTAACATGTGCCGAGTACAGAACAATAAATACTACCTACACAATAAAACGAAAAAGGAGTACACATATGATCCCCCAAACAAAGAAAGAGGTAATAATAAATGTGGGGCAGCATCATAAAGTATCTCTCTTTGTGATTGGCTTCTCCTTCTATTAGTCGGTTCTGGCAATCAAGACTGTCCATAGTTGCTGGATTTTTTTATTTATCTTTGGAGTGAAGTAGAGTAATTTTATTAGAAAATTTTACTAACTATTAAGTGTGTGTTTGACTCTAAATTAAAAAGTCAATTTATTTTATTATTCAACTTATTTTTGTCATTATTTATAAATTTTACAGAACTTTTTGATATTATTTATAAATCTTACTGTATTATTTCAACTAATTTTTACTTTTATTTACGATATTCTTAACAACAAAAATTTTTTAACTTCAATAAAATAAGCAAATCTATTGTATCTCACGCAAAAAATTAAAAAAATACAAAAAAACGAGTACACGCAAAATAAAACTAAAACCAAAAGAGGAGTCCACGTATCGTAAATTATCTCGAAGCCAGTTCTGGCAACCGAGACTGTCCATAATTGCTTATGGGACCGTAGGTACCTGCAAAAATCATTAACTTTTGTAAGTAGGAAAGGACATAAAGTTGAGGTGATTTTTTTCTACTGGTATTCTTTTTTTTGCTGAATTTTTTTTTTTTTTTTTCTACTGGTATTCGTCAATGTAGTAAATGCCTCTTTTATTAAGGCCTGTTTATCCAAGTCTTGGTCAATGTAGTGAGCGTGCATTCATCTATAAGCGAGATCAACAGAATTTCAAGCAAGCCGTTCTCACATTAGGAACTACTTTGTTCTAAGGCATAAGTGGTGTGGAAGTGTCTAATCATTTCGTTCAAGTTACTCTGCATAGTGAAATCTACGGGCAGCAGCGTTTATTTGGAAGACAGCCAGTCTCGCTGCTTGTAAGTAATTGCATCTTTTTATTATCAAAATTTCACTTGCATCAATGGCTGCAGTGTGGTCAAGTTTATATTTTATTATGATCAATTTTATAAAGTAAAATGCGACTATTCCCTAAAGTTTTATACACCCAGGATCAAATGACAGTCATTGTTAGGTTTTCAATGTTCTGAAGAAGAATGTGATGCATATAATATCTCATTAAAAGATTTGTTTGTTCATCAGGTGAGTAACAATACAAGTATTCATTTGCTGATAATAATAATAATAAATGATTAAAGTATTCACAAAAATAAAAAATAACACAATTCATTATAAAGAGTGAGAAGAAAATAATTAAGTATTCTCATATCTCTCTCTCTCTCTCTCTCTCTGCCCGTGCTTTTTTGTTTTTGGTGTAAAACCAGTAGATCTAGTTTCGTTTATTTCTGTTCTTTCCTATTCGGCTACTGAGAAAATGAGGGAAAATTATGAACATTTTGAATGAAGTGAATATTGTATTATGTTTGTGTCTATATCTTGATTTGAATTTGAGTTTTGATTTTGAATTTTTTAGGTTTGTGTTCTTGTGTTTGTGATCTTGTGTTCTTGTGTCTATGTTTGAATCTAGGTTTGTGTTATTGTTTGTTTTTAATCAAGATGAACCTAGATTTAAATTCTAACATTTTTTTTGTTTTTATTTATGTTTTTTTTTTTAGTTAAAATTGATCGATTAATTTTTTAAGTTAGATACTAATTTTTTAGTGAAAATTTTTATTATTATTTGAATGACCACATAGTCACTCTATGGGTTAAGAATGCACTTCATCTACCAAATAGTCCATGTGCCTGTTTGATTCAGCTTTTTCAATCCAAAAAATACTTTTTGAAACTATAAGTGTAATATATGCCTATGATGGAAGCTAAAAAGCAACTTTTTCTATAGCTCATATAAAGAGAATGCGCGATTTCTTAAAGGAGCCTATGCGCATTGAGAAATCTTACCATTGGGTTATTGGTTTAGTTACCAAATTGCCCTTCACTTTTACTTAAAACTCTAAGTGATAGAGAGGAGTTTTCCAGTGAAATGATAATCACAGAAAATAATAGGTGAATCTTTCCCATCTGAAATAAACTCCATTAGAGATGAGTGAGCCTTACCTTTTTTTTCTATGGAGTTTTCTTGTGATCCTTGCCCTTCACTTTTACTTAAAACTCTAAGTGATAGAGATGAGTTTTCCGGTGAAATGACAAACACAGAAAATAATAGGTGAATCTTTCCCATCTGAAATAAACTCCATTAGAGATGAGTGAGCCTTACCTTTTTTTTCTATGGAATTTTCTTGTGATCCTTGCTGGAAAATGATGGTAGAGGTGGTGCTATGGTTGTGGAAGGAGATGAAAGAGTGATAGCTTATGAAAAAAAAAAAAAAAAAAAAAGGAAAGAAGCAAATGAGTGGCTGGCCAAGAGAGTGAGGATTCTTGTGAGATGTGTGGTTGAGGGGAGTAGGGTAGGTGGGGACACACATGCGGCTCCTTAAAATATCTTCTTTTTTTATTATTATTTTTTTTTTACTCTTGAATTGAGTTGGGGCGTTACAAAAGGTGTAGGGTTGGCTCTTGGCTTAAGAAAAACGAAAGGAAAAAAAGAAAAAAGAAAAAGAAAAAGAAAAAGAAAAGGGAAATGGGTTGGGTTGGGTGTGGGGCAAGGTGCCAATAAATATATTAAAATAATAAAATATATTTGACTAATGCTAGTTCATAATACTGTGAAAATTTATTGTGAAAATATTGTAAATATAACACTTTTTTAAAAGAGAAATGTTAAAGCCAAATATCTTTTTACAAAATCTTTTATTAAAAGAGTCATTTATTATTAATATGAAGTAATTATATACACACACACACATTTTGTTCTTTTTGGTAATTTACCATTCAAATTACCATTTTTATAAGCGCTAGCCAAATACTCAGATTTTTCAAAAAGTACTTTTTAACAGTTTTTACCAAATACTAAGCTTTTTTAAAAAGCCCAATTTCATACTGCACTTTTTGAAAACTCTACTTTTTCAAAAGCCCAGATTCAAAAAGTTGAACCAAACTCACTCTATTTCCGCTAGTGAGATAACAACATGAAGCAAAACAAATAACTCTTTCAATTTTAGGAACTATATGCAAGGAAATAAAAAAGTGGGGACTAGAAAGAAAATATGATCAAACTATAGGGACAAAAAATGTATTTACACCATAATTTTAAATAGGTTAGAAGTAATTTTAAATAGTCAATAAATACATTCATTAAGCTAGAAGTAATTTTAAATTAAAGAGTACTTAGCACAAAATTAGAAAATGTAAAATCTAATTGGTCTCAATGACTTAAATTGAAATGTAGGATAAAATTCGGAGCTAGTAAAAGTATAAGATTTAATTTGAAACCACTTCTAAATTGTGTAGTTTTAAAATATAATTTGTGTTAATAAAAAAAAGATATAATTTGTCCCAAAAAGAGAAAAGAGAGTCATGGGATTGTTTACCTCGGTAGTTCAGCCATATATAAGTTTTCCTATTTTATCTTTTGGTCTGCAAGTAAATATTTCTGGACCAGAATCAATCTAATCCTTTTGCAGCAGGAACTCAGCTCAGCCGTGCTGACGTATTACTACGAGCTTTTGTATATATATGCGTAGATGCATTTTTTGAGTTGATACGTGATAGCGTTTTAAAAAATAAAATATAAATAAAGAACAAAAAATAAAATGCTGACTTTATATTTCTTCTTCCTTTTTTTGAATTTAATACATTCAGGAAACACAACTTAAAATATCTAAGCTAACTGATAGCTTTTTTCTCAAAACAAAAAAACTAACTGATAGCCAGCTAAAAAGCATCGTAAAGAACTCCGGGAAGAAACACCATTGCGTATAGAAACACCACTTTCCAAAAACTCGTACATTTTAGCCGAGCGACATTTTTCTTCTTGCTTTACCCTTAAGGCCATCTATCTAACCCTCAATACTTTGGATGTCCCATTTTCAGAGTACCAAATGATTAAAAAAAAACATATGAAAGTGATGTGGTAGAAGACTGAAGAAAGTACACATAATACTCTCTTTAATGGGTAGAAACTAAACTGCTAATTTTCGGTACTAAATCTCAAATCCATGAGAGATTCCTTGAGTTTACAAGATAATAAACTGGAATTCACCAGAAAAGGAAATTAACAAAACATTTGTATTTATTGATAATAATCTGATTTCCCTTTGGAGGCTACAAAACATATAAATACTGAGAAAGTAAAACCCTAGGACGATTAGGAAACGTCTAAAACTCTAATTCGCACTAATTACAAGATCAAGTGGCAAAATACTGAATTTTACCAAATATGGTAAAATTGAGTTAAATGCAAAATCATAAACTATTGATTTTAAGAGTCGTCCCAAAATAAGTGAGAATCTATTCTAACTTTTGAGAAATTTTTTTTTAAAGGAAACAAAAATTATTAAAAACGGCAAAATCACTGTTTTCAAGGGCTAAACGGAGGAATTCAACAAAATCATGGAGTGCCTCGTGGCAAAGCAACGACTATTGCTCAGAAGACCTTTTCCCTTCAACTTGTCAAATTTCATGCGATTCTGACTCCATCGTTCGAATGATTTCTACTAGTGTTTTTTTGCCTTGCGCGATTTCAGGTGCACTTGAGAGTCAAAGAAGCCAATGGCAATTTATTCTACATCAGGAAGTTGATAGAAACCAATGATGTAAATTGCAAATTACACCCCTAAAGTTTGGGGATGTTTAGATTTTACACCATAAAATTTCAGAATTTGGATTTTACCCTCTAAAGTTTGGGGGTATTTAGATTTTACACCATAAAATTTCAGAATTTGGATTTTACCCTTTAAAGTTTGGTGGTGTTTGGATTTGACACCTTCAAATTCTGAAACTTTTAGATGTTAAATTTAAACACCCTCAAACTTTAGAGGTGTAAAATCTAAACACCCCTAAAATTTAAGTAATAAAATCCAAATTTTGAAACATTAGGATATAAAATCCAAACAACCCCAAATTTCAGGGAGTAAAATCCAAATTCTAATACTCTAGGTGTAAAATCCAAATACCTCAAACTTTAAGAGTGTAATTTGCAATTTACCCTTTTATTAATTTTCTTGCTTTTTTTTTTTTTTTTTTTTTACCAGTCTATAAATCCTAATCCAAGCCGCACTCAAACCCACCAAATGGCTTACCTCTGGCTTAATAATTAGACTTCAGTTATTTCTTTAAACCTGGGCAAGTATCTTCACCCTCTTAAATCTGCCTAAAGAAAAAAGAATAACGATTTATTGAGTTATTTAGCAGTGTAAATACATGTTTATGGTCAGTTTGGTTGTTTTTTTTTTTTTTTTGGGAAGGGGTGGGGGGGGGGGGGGGGGTGGGGGAATAGTGAGAGAGGACTAATTAGATAGAGGGGGTGCTAAACTGACAAATAGTTTGATGTGCAATTCTCTAATATAAATATTTTTTAGATTTATTACTAATATTGAGTAGCCTTTTATATATATATATATAAATTTATTGTAGTTTTTATTCTTCCAATTATTTATTTATTTATTTTCTCTTTATCCCAGAAGGTTATATTCTATCCTTAAAGTTTATGTATTTAGTTATGCCTATGATATATCTAATTTTCATTATTTTTTATTTTAATGTTTTATATATAACATGTGTTCACATTATTTTTGGAACCATTTGGACTAAAGTTATGACATAACATCTTGACTTGATCCGACCCATAAAAGACTATAAATGTTTAAAAGAAACAGACAACAATTTTAGCTGCCCCAATTCTAAACTTGTACTTAATTGGACTATATTCTAACCGGATTTGATTGCCAAAGTGTACTCTAATCCTAACACCTTGTAGATACATTGACAGATTAAAGATGGAAACAAGGACATCCTCAAGTGGAGCTGTAAGTGAAGTTCTTAGAGTAGACAATTATTTGGTTTGAAGCGTCCAAGTAAAAACCTATTTGATTGCTCAAGATCATTAGGACATTGTTGAAGCAACCGACGAATGTCCTAAACCAGAAGATGATGAAGCTGCTTTCAAGGCTTGGAGAAGGAAGAATGCCACGGCTTTACATGTGATCCAAATTTCATGCCTGCAACGGATATGTCATGTGATTAGTTTGATTGATTCCGCCAAAATTGCTTGGGAAACTTTGGAAGCAATATGCAGCATCCCTAAAAGTCTTTATATTGATATGTCTCTCTCTCTCTACTGCACGTGCTTACACATTTTATACCTCAAATAGGCCTAAGGTCTAGAAGATATGATAATAAACATACCCCCCCCCCCCCCCCAAAAAAAAAAAAAAAAAACCTTAAAAGAAAGAAATGAAATGGAATACAGAATCATCATGCTTTTCCTCCTCCCCTCTGTCTCGTCTGGTTGCCACCACCAATACAACTTTAATACACCAGCAGTATTAACAGAAGCAAAGCCAACGTTTGAACAGCGGGAATGGCCTTATGTTGGAGGACATGTGATGGGTGCCAAATCCATGACCGAAGCATTCAGAAAAGACCCATTTTGATACTGCAATAGAAACACCCCCATCCCCCATGGCAATTTTATTTAGATATAAATAAATTATGATCCGTGGTCTTGTAATATGCTTTTATGCTATAATCATAAAGTTAGGCTCTTTTTTTTCCTAAAAATAAAATTAGGCTCTTTTGTGGTCAAATTTCATACTATTTATCTAATAAATTTTTGGTTAAATTTCAAATTACGCCCTCCAATTTTTTCTCAAATTCAATTCAGTTTAGTTTTTAAACTTCACTTTCTTTTAATTCAATTCTTTACTTTCAAGTTTATTCAATTCATGTCTTGAAACGTAATTTCCTTCGAGATGGAATTGAAGATTCATGATAGCAGCATGGTGTTATAGTGCCTCTATATATGCATTAAACACTGGGCTCAAGAAATCTAAGGGTTGCAAGATTGTTTCATCAACATAAAAAATCTTATTTTTGGCAGCCACTACCATGAGAAAAGATCTACTTTTAGGTGTTGTAATTGTGTCGTCCATAAAAAGTTGAGTGACAAGAATAGTGCTTGGATTATCCTCCATTGTGCAAATAGTAAGGGTTTCAAGCATATTCTCTGGTTGAAGTCTGGTTGGAGAACATGTTTAAGCAAACGTTGAAGAAGCTACCACTGAATCAGTGGCAATGCCAAAAAAATTTTCAAGGGTGACCAAGCTATATACAAGTCAATTTAATAAAAATAAAAAATAAATATAGTATACATTAAATACACTATAATTTAATAAGCTATATATAACATAAGAGTAATTAGAGGGAATTAAAAATACATTAGTCAACTATTTAAGCTCATTACATATTTTTAATAAGAATCTAGAGAGGCTAGTATTTAAATTTATGGTAAATTATGTATTTGGTCTCTATTCTTTACATTATATTTCAATTTGATTCCTCACTTTTCAGTGTTTTGTTAATTTAGTCTCTACTATGATCTCTTGGATGAAAATTGCTGACGTGGCAAACAGCCAAAATAAAAAATTAGTTTATTGCCACATCAACGGCAACTAATTTTTTATTTTAGTCATTATTCACGTTAGCAATTTTCATCTAAGAGATAGTAATATATAGGCTAAATTGACACGATATTGAAAGATTAGAGTCAAATTTGTGATTGGAGATCAAGACTGTGATAATCTTCTCTGATTTCTCATTGAATGAATACCTCAATCTCTGCTTATATATACAAGAAGCAGAGAATAAAAAACTGGAAAAATGAGAAAAACTGAAACTCTGACTAGTTAATAGCTTATAATTAACATAACAAAAAGGTCCACCAACTCTAGGTACCAATGACAACATAACACGTGTATTGTCACAATGGTGGGATAAATACATAACTAAGCTACCTGTAGGTTTCTCTATATATTTAGATGTCTAAGCTGTAGGTCGTATATAACAGAATCATTTGCTACAAATTTCTTCTTCAGATTTGATCCAAGTTTCAGTAAATTTCACTTTTTTACTTCATCCAAAAAAATGTAATTATGTTATGTTTTCCCCACTAGTTAAAATTTCCCCCCATCTGTCCAACTTTATTTTGTTCTCCCAGACTTGCTATCAATTATTGGAATTTTATTTTTTTAATGGCTGCTACTAGTTATATTCTTGTTCGGGTGGCTGGTACTGGTAGAGTGTTAGTGAGCTTCCCTTCTATCCATTTTGTAATTTTTCTTTCATTTAGATCTTCTAAATTACAGGTTAAATATAATTAGGTGAGGAAAATTCCTTGTGAAGCACGGACGCGGCACCAAAGGTGCCACACCCGCGTCCGACGCAGCGGGACGCGGTGACATGCGAGGGATGCCGCTGCCCGCGCGTCCCACCGCGTCATGCCACGTGGCTTTTGTTTTTTTTAAGCCAATGCGGCTTCGACTCTGGCCGATTCGCACTGAATCGGGCCGACTTGGGCCGTATCGGCCAAAACTGCCGAAATGGTTGATTCAGGCCAAAATTCAAAAAAAGAGAGGTGCAAAACACACCGTTTGAACTAAATATTAAACCCTCCTTCAGCTCACTTCACACAAACACACCAAATTCAGCTCTCTACCTCTCACTCTCTCCATCACTCACTTGTCTCTCACTCTCTCTGTGCTCTCTGCCTCTGTCTCTGCTCACTGTGAGACACTCAGCCAGTGCCGAGTCAGTCACTTGACCCACTTCAGTTCATTCTCTCTTCAGCTCTCTCTCACGCATTCTTAACTTAGGTAATGATATAAAACTTTCAATCTTAGTTTGATCTTTGATTTGTGATTTGTGATTTGTGAATCTTTCTTAGTTTTCAATCTTAGTTTTATTTAGTTAATATATTAACTATAATGTGAAAAAGTATTTAGTTAATATCTTAGTTTTATTTAATTAATATATTAATATTTAGTTAATATATTAACTATATTAATATTTAGTTAATATCTTAGTTTTCAATCTTTGATATGTTTGTATAATGTGAAAAAGTATGCTTAGCAATATATTAAAAATATAAATAAAAATATTTTTAATAATTTTTTAATCGCTGAGTCTCGCCGCACCCGCACTCACCTTTTTCAAAAATTGCCGAGTCCCGCACCCGCACCCGAGTCTCGAAATGCACCCGTGCTTCATAGAAAATGCCATAAAGTTGCTCACTGCTATTTTTTTTTCCTTAGGATTTTAATCTCTTGCTGTTAATTAAATCATAATATATTTTCATTATCAAATGGAAAAATTATTAATTGTCTCATACTCCCAATATTCACACTCTATACACACCGGAGATCACTTTGAAAAAGAGTAAATTCTAATTTGGAATTAAAATACAAACTATTTACACTAACCTCTTCTAAATAACCGAAAATAGGCTCTAAAAACTTAAATTTTGTATGTTACCCTTCACTTAGATTGCCATTCACATTCCTCTAATAGGAACTTTAGAACAGAAAAAAAAAAAAAAAAAAAAAAAAATCCCCAAAGAATTTTAATGTATTTTTAATCATTCAAGGGAGGGCATGTGTAAATAATTTTTATTTTAAAGGAAGTGACTATCTTATTTCAAATTAAGGGGAGGCCAGTGTCATAACAAAAAGTCTTAGAAAAAGTCACTGCTTCCCCTTTCAAAAAAATGTGCATACACGATATCCACTCTTTGTAAACAATTGTCTGGAATGCGAAGTGTGTACATTGGAAGTATGAGGAGAAACTGAAATGTCAAATCAGGTAAACACGTAAAGCAAGAATGGTTGAAATGTAATATACCTAATACCCCCACTACGGTATTTTGGATATCTAAAAGAGTTTAATAGAATCTTCACTGAGTCACAATTTTATATGCAGAATGATATATTAAATTGTTGCTGGTGTTTTAGTTCCAGAGAAGGCGAAAGAAAGTTGTGTGGCTTGGAGCAATCGGATGAAAACATTTTTGAAGGAACATGATCTTTGGAACATTGTTGAAACAACCACCGAACCAACTACACCTGCTTGGAGCAAGAAGAATGCTTTGGCTTTATATTTGATCAGGGAATCCTGTGAGTCGGACAAACTTTCTTTGATAGAGAAGATTAGTAAGGCTAAAATTGCTTGGGATACCACTGACCCAGGCTCAGGTAGCTATCTCTCTCCTGAAAATACACATGCTCTAACATTCTAAAATAATAGCTTAAAGTTTGTAAATTGATGATAAAATAATAACACTGGAGTGGTTGTCGTTGTTTCTTCACTGTATTCGATGTGGTTGTGGTGGTGGTGGTTTCGGTGAGTCTTTGCCCATTTGGTCATTGATAGGGTTGTAGAGAAATAAACTTTTTGAATAAAACTAAGAAAGAAAGTCTCTATTAATAAGATTCTTGTTATTGAAGAAAAGAAATGATACAACATCGCTTTGTGAATTTTCGTTTGTTCTTGTTTAATGATACGGCATCATTTCTTTGTCTCTTGTTTAACGTTGTTTAGTGTTGTGCTTTTTACACACACTCACATGAAAGAGCCCCAGATTGTATCACATGTATGAAAACTCTATAAAATTCTTTATGAATTTGTTCATTTGTATATATATATATATTTTTTAATTTGTTCATTTGTATACCAAACGCATGGGGTGGAATTTATATTTTACATGTATTAAGAAAATCATGAAATTTCTGATGGATTCTTTTTTGGTCAAAATTATCTGTTTTTATTTGTTGAGAAAGCCAAAGCAATGATTGTTAAGTTTTGATAACTATTTGTTGTGTGTGTAGCCAATAATAGTAAGTTTATGCAAAATAAAAATAGAAAACTAAAAGAAACAATAGCATAGGAAATACAAAGATTTACGTTACTAGTCTTTCGGCTTTAAACTTATGTCTCCATGGCCGTCATTGCTAAGAAAATAAAAAGATTAAAAAGTGTCACAAAAGTACTTTTACAAGACCCAAGTTTCATTCGCATCCAAATAGCTCTCTTTCTGTCCTTTACCATAAGTGACACGCAACATGAATTCCTAATTCTCTAAAGTACTTAGTAAATTAAACCCTATATCAACCTTAAGGCTAATCTAGGGTAACACATACAAATAGGTCCTAGTACAATAAATCTAAACTAAGATAATTGATTTGGGTATTGAATTAGATTGGGTTTGATATGTCTGACACCCATCCTCAAACCTAATGCTGATCATTTTAGACCAAATTGGATGTGTATAACCATGCTTGACGTGGAATTGAAATTGTGAAAAAGATGTTGACTGTAGTAGTTAGTGATGGTCGATGATGGAATATGGTCGTAGAATAGTTGCAATGGTCAGATAATGGCAGTGCCAATGCCAAATTGATGGATCAACATATGAGAGTGTTGCTAATGGCTGGATAATAACAGTACTAGTAGCTACAATGATGACATTGGTTGTGGGCAGTGGCGGAGCTAGGAATTTATATTTGGAGGGGCAAGATTAAAAGACAAGATTGGAAATAAAAAATTAATCTAAAAAAATTAATCAATATTAATAACAAAATAAGTAAACAACTATATGATAATGTAATTGTCATACATAATCTAACATAAAATGTAAACTTTAATTTATTTTTTCACACCTAACTTATTTTACTCAATTGCCCTCAACGATTTTTCATATTTTGAAACCGCTACATGATTTCTTCATACTTAATAGTCTTGAATATATCTTTCTCAATATATGTGACTAAGCAATCATTCATCCACTGATCTCCTATTTGATTGCGTAATCGATTTATAATTATGTTCATTGCTGAAAAAGTTCTTTCAACAGTAGCTGTTGCAACTAGTAAGATAAATGCCAAAGTCACTAATGAGTAAACCAATGGATATGAAACATTCTTTTTCATTTTTACCATCTTTTCAACAAGCTGTCCAATTCCTCT